>OZ002740.1:141111486-141531670 GCA_963924295.1 Dioctria rufipes
GTTCAAGCTCAATAAGCTCTTCTGATCACTTCGAACTGCTGCAGAAAAAATTGCTGAATAGCTTAATTCAGGTAATATCTGATAAGTTTGAGGAGTTCCAAGAGCGTATGATCTACAAAATCGACGAGGTTGTGACCTCAACGCAGACTCAGATCACTAAACTGCACTCTGAACTGGATCAGGTTAAAGATGAGCTGGCTGCGATTCGTAGTGAATTGGATTATGTTCTACGTTTGGGCAGGCTGTCTGAAGCTGTCGTCACTCGTATACCATTCCCTTCGAGCGAGACCCCTCAGCAGCTACTGTCGACCATATCTGAAAAAATTGGTCATATTTTATCACCTTACTCTACTGCATTTCGCCCGAAACATGCTTTAACCTCATCGCGATATAATAATAATAACTGGATGAGTAGTACCCCTCTTATAGTTAAATTCTCCTCAGTTGCAGAGCAGAAACAGTTTCTCTCCAAATTTAAAAAATATGGCTTGCTAAAACTTTGCGATATATCCCCCAGCTTTGTGTCGCCAACTAAGGTCAATGCATTTGAAAGCCTCTCCAATAGCAAGAACAAATTATTACGTTTTGCTCTTAAGCTGCGAGGGGAAAATTAACTCTGCGCTGCATTTACTAGACTTGGAGAAGTTTATGTGCGGATAAGAGTCGATGATCCATCAACTAAAGTCATGTCACAAGGTCATCTGGAATGTTATGGCCCAATATAAGGAAGATTCTTCTTCCAGCAGCCAAGGGCGCATTCTAGAGAAATAATCAGCAATTGCTAAACAATAACCTCGCACGGTATTGTTCTGCTACTGTCGGTTATTTTGCTGATTAGCCCAACAGCTGGCTGCGATGAGCGCTTAGTGGAGCAATCGACGATTACAATAATAATTAACTTCGCATGGTAATTATTATGTAAATCGATTGTTTACTACTAAGCGACTCAGGTGCTGCAACCGGTAGAACAAACGACAAGGTTGTTGTCGTTTGTTTAAATCCGCGTTGTGAGCAAAGAAAGCTTACTTCCGAGTATAGGTTCATAAAAGACCAATGACTGGTCTGTCGAGTGCTGTAGTATTCTCGCCGTTAAGCGTTCAGTTTAGAGTCGCGTTTTTTCAGTTAGCGTGAAATTAAGAGTGCGGGTCGTGAATATTTTTAACATTGTTGAGATAGGGCAGTTTTAAATATTCAGTCAATAAAGAAGTAAAGTAGTTATCGTAAAAACGTCTTTTAATTGCTCGAGGGGCACGACAATTTGGCGCAGCCGGTTTAAAAAGGTATTGAATTTTTAAAATTTTTATTTATTGGGAGTTAAGCTTTTTTTAGCTGCTCCATTTTTTCTTAAACTACGTTAATTAAATTGGTGCAAAGCCTCATTTGGCTTCGCCATTTATTTAACATTTTTTTCAGGTACTCCATTTTTATTTATCAACCGTTATTATTAGAACATTTCGGAGTGAAATTTGGTTGTGCGGCGACATAGGAAACAAAAAAGTGTTGTTATAGTTGTGATTTGTGTAATTAGGTATTCTAAATGTTAGGTTGTAGGAAGGGATTAAATTTCCGCTGCTTATTGATAGTATGCTCTTAACAGGAAATTGTGTCTTGTATAGACATCGTGGGCATTTGTGTTTTGTGATGTAATGATTTTCCGTTAATCAAATGTGTTAAAGTTTCCTCGCGTTTGCAATAGTAGATAAAGATAGGGTTCAAGAAACATCTATGTCAGTGGGGAGGTCTAATGTATTGACCAGGGAGCAATTATTGCAATTCCAGTCACAGGAGCAGGAACTGGAAAATAAATCAGAAGAATTGAAGCAGTGCCAAACAAAGCTTCAGTATTATGAGAGAGACTGGCAATATATCACAGATCATTTAACAGGAGAATTGAAAAAACGTGTGGCGAGTGGAGATCTCAACAATATTCTACAGGAACTAGAAACAGCCACTCAAACAAGCACGAAAGGAGAAGTTGTGGATCTTTTGGTGACTATAACCTTCGACATTATTCAAAAAGAAGAAGGGACAATTGAAAAGGCACTAAACGATAGCTGCGAGGAAATTAAAGCTCTGGTCAAGAAGGTAGATACCTTAAACGTTCAATTGAAGGAAGCAGAGCAGACTGCGGCCGAACTCGAACGGGAATTGCCGATAGAATTGCAGGAACGTCAGTCAACCACCAAGTGCAATAGCAACCAAGGAAACAGCAGAAAGTGGTCACCAAGAAGTTTAGTATTTTGGGACCATCAGTCGGAGCCAAAACAAAATTCGATCGTACGCGGTAGTGTAAATAGCGTAAAGGAAAATAAGGAAATAAGACATAAGGAAAGTGGAAAATCAAACGAAAATCACATAAAAATGGTGGATGTACACGATAAAGTGATGGATATGGTCGTCAAGTACGTACCCATGTTTTCCGGGGATCGATCTCCAAAACTGGTGAAAGAGGTGTACAGATTCTTAAGCTGCGGCAAGGATTTGTACGACCGACTGAAGCCTGAGGAGCAGAACATTTTTATGAAATGTGTGAAGTATCGGTTGACAGATGATGCTTACTATCTGGTAAGTTCAGAGGAACCAAAAGATTTTGAAGCTCTGCAACTGATAATTAAAACAGCTTATATGCCGAAGAAGTCATTTAGTGAATTGCGAACGGAGATGGTGGCCTGCAGACAAAGACCAGGTGAAGACATCCGAGAATTTGCGGACCGATTGAAGGAACTGTTGAGCCAGATCAAGACAGCCGTATCAGCAAAGTACCCGGACAAAGACGGAGGACTAATAGCGAAGTTAGAGTCTGATGCAGTGGCAACCTTCAAGGGTGGTGTGCTTAATCATGCCACTCAGGTACATCTGACGGGACGGAAGTTCGAGTCTCTGGAGGCAGTGCGTGAGGAAGCGACTTACTTCGAGAAGGATGCAAAACGTCTTCAACTTCGGCCATCAGGAGTAGGGGAGATATTTAAGAGTAACGGCGGAGCCCCTCAGAATACATGGAAGCCCAGGTTGGCCAAGAAAGATCCAGGGAGGCTATCTCAGTCAAATGTAAGAGAATACCGAGGAACCCCGCCCAGAAACAGTCAGCGAGCAACGCTTTCGATGTGGAAAGGAGGGACACTTCGCAAAGGAATGTGGTGCGGAACGACAGCCTCCATTCTGCACCAGATGCCGAGGCTATGGTCATGTAGCGATGGAATGTAGGAAGCAGCAAGTGAGATTCGCGAATGTAGCCACAAGCGGAAGAATCTCGAGAGGAAAGGGAAGTTCTAAACTGCCAGTTTTGCAGAACTTGCGAACGCTTCACTGAAAACTGTCTGCGGAAGTACTTAGCAGAGCAAAACAGTCGGCAGTTGGGAAACGGAGAGCGGCAGCTGGGGAATTCATCCACAGCTGCCTTCCATTGACAAAATCAGAATTTTTTATAAAGGAAACCAGTACACTAGAATTAAGCCCGTTAAATAATAACATAATTACAGTAGGATCAGACATAGGAGTGGAAGATAGATTAAGATTACTTGTGGATACTGGAGCGACTTGTAGCATAATTAAGATAAGTCGAATAAAAAAAAATACACCCATACAAACTCAACAAAGAATAATGATAGGGGGATTATTTGGAGCTCAAAACAGCTCGATTGGAACTTGCAAGGCCCATTTACGCATCGGTTCAGTCACTCGGTCCTGTGAATTTCACACGATTGAAGACACAGACTCAATACCAACCGATGGGATACTGGGGATGGACTTTCTTAAAGGCAAGGCCATCATTGATTGTATAGATGAAAAGGTGGCAAAACAAGGCGAGGCAAGACCTGTGAAACAAAATCCACTCTTCCGAAACATAACAGGAAATGAACGTGTCGAGACAACCGTCTTGAAGAAGGGTACGGAAAAAAGCACAAGTATACCGAGCATTAATAAAGTCTTAGTTACCTCAGCTGAGGAGGTAAAAAATAGGATTCAAAAGCGGATGTCAGCATTGAAAGATATTGTGAGTAAAGCAAATGGAGCTGTGGATAGTATAAACAGGTACCTAGGGAGGGTGAATAGTAGTAGTAAAAAAGAGAATACGAATCCAGCTGAAGACGAGACTGAATCAGATAAGTGGGACACCAAGATAGAAGAAATGATGCAGGTGAATCACACAAGTATAGAGCCACAGTTAGGCGGATGTGAAGGAAGCACTTGGCCAACAGCCCCTCGCATGGGAACTGAACAAAGGGTTAAAAGTGTTATAACAGAAGCATCCTTAAGGTGGCCTCAGGAAATGTGGGGTGAATCACACATGGCAGAGGGCGATGGTGAAGATAGGGAATCCAAACCTCCTCGCAAGGAGGTGGGACTTCTTAACTTTGGACCCAAGATATCGGAGGACCAGCGGAACCACCCACAGATGAGGAAGCCACCATTTTCCAGACATAATTCAGGTTCAACTTTCAGGCTAGAAGCCAGGACAGAACAACTGGTAAAGATAGATGTGGCCAGTCAAGAAGGGTTGGTATTCATGGCGGCGGAAATCAGACCAGGAGTATATTGTGGGAACACTATAATTAAACCTAGGAATGGACAGGCCTTTGTGGGTGTTATTAACGCCCGAACAGAACCGGTTGAAATTATGAATTTTCAGCCCCAATTAAAAAGATTAAACGAGTTTGTAATATACCCATTCTCACATCCTAGAAGTAGGACCCACGCCAGCCAACACCGACTTAAGCTCATGAGGGACTCGTTAGTGCTGGAGGAAAGTCTTAACGCAGAAGGAAGAGAGTCCGTTGCTCAACTCTGCTATGAATATAGCGATATTTTTTATTTACCGGGAGATAAGCTCACGTACACGTCAACGAAAACTTTCAAATTGCCACTTATGCCTAACGCAGGCCCAATACATAAAAAACAGTACAGGATGCCAGAAGCTTACAGGGACGAATGCCAGAAACAGCTAGCAAAGCTTCTAAAAGAAGATATCATAGAACCCAGTAAAAGTCCATTCAATTTTCCAGTTCTACTTATCCCTAAAAAGGGAATGGATGAAGATGGTAATCGGAAGTTTAGACTGTGCGTAGACTTTCGAGAACTGAACAAAGTGTGTATCCCTTACGCATATCCTCTCCCACGAATAGAAGATATATTGGACAGATTGGGTCACTCCAGGTACTTCTCCACGTTAGATCTAGCTAACGGGTACCACCACGAACTAATTGATCCAGCAGATAGGGAGAAAACAGCATTCAGTATTCAGCGATTGCCATTTGGAATAAAAACTGCCCCCCCCCCATTCTTTCAGTCGTTATTGAATCTAGATGATGTGGTCAGCTTTGCAAAAAATTTGGATGAACACCACGAGAAACTACGGGAGGTGTTCCAGCGTTCTAGGGAACACAATTTAAAACTTCAGCCTTCGAAATGCCAATTTTTGAAGAAGGAAGTTGTGTACTTAGGCCATGTGTGCTCAGAAAAGGGAGTAAGGCCGGAAGAACGGTTAGTTAAAGTAGTGCGTGATTTTCCGAGACCACGAATTATGCGTCAAGTACAGTCGTTTCTGGGACTAGCTAACTATTACCGAAAATTCGTACCGAACTTTTCTAAAATCATGGCCCCCATTACGAAATTGCTGAGAAAAGGGGTAAAATTTAATTGGGACTCTAAATGCGACAATTCCTTTGGTATTATAAAAGAGGCTTTAACTACGCCACCTGTCTTGGGTTACCCCGATTTTGGTAAGGAATTCACATTAATTACAGATGCAAGTGGAGAATCCTTAGGGGCAGTCTTAGAACAAGAGGGAAAGCCGCTAAGCTATGCCAGCCGTACTTTAAATCCTGCTGAGAGGAATTATTCTACCACCGAACGAGAGATGTTGGCCATTGTTTGGGCTGTGCGGAATTACAAATGTTATCTGTTAGGTAGACATTTTAAAGTTATATCCGACCACCAGCCTTTACGCGGAATTTTTAAAGTGAAGGATACCACATCCCGTATGGTGAGATTTCATCAGAAATTGTCTGAATATGACTTTGAGATTATTTATAAAACTGGCAAGCAGAATAGTAATGCGGATGCATTGAGCCGAATTCCCCAAATCTCTAATGATAAAGACGAAGAAAATACTACAGAGTTTCCATGTTTTGCAGTAACGTGAGCCCAAGCCCGAAGGAAAATGGCATTAAACGAAAGTCAAAATCGGGAATCCGAGGACGACTGGGACGTGATGAGCGAGTGTGAGTTGATTGCCGGAAGAGCGATAAGACAGCCAGAGCCAAAATTAATTTCGGACCGGAAGGAGGTACAGATGATCTTGAAAGATTATCATGACTCTAGGTTCGGAGGACATTTTGGACGAACTAAAACGTTCGACAGAATTAAACGTTTCTACCGCTGGAAGGGGATGAAGGGTGAGATCGCAAGATATGTTCGACAGTGTGTAAAATGTCAGAAAAACAAGCACGCGCGAACCATTAAGATGCCTATGGTAGTGACGGAAATTTTAGAGAAACCGTTTGACAAGGTTTACGTCGATTTGGTGGGACCTCTACCCGTAAGTCACAATGGCAACAAATATATCCTATCATTAATGGATGATCTTACGAGATTTGTTGACTTCGTGGCTATACCAGATCAAGAGGCAAATACCGTTGCCCGAGCTTTGTTTGAACAGATTCTGAGTCGTTACTCACTGCCGAAACAACTGGTAACTGATCAGGGGGCGAATTTCACAGGAGAAATTATGAAATCCCTCTGTAAGATGTTAAAGGTAAAAAAATTGCAAACCACGGCATATCATCCTCAGTCGAATGCGGTAGAGAGACAACATTCTACTTTGGCAAACTATTTGAGGAGTTTCGTGGATCGGGAACCACAAGCATGGGACGAATATTTAAGAACGGCGGCTCATGCGTATAACAATACAATACATACAGGCACTAAACTCACACCGATGGAAACACTTTTCGGGTTTGCATCGAGAATTCCCAGCAGGTTACAAACCAAACCAGAACCATTATACAATGCCGACAGATATCATGCAGTACTACGTTTTAAGCTGCAAAAGTCATTTGGCTGGCAAGGGAGAATCTGCAAAAGAGTAAGGTTACGTCAAAGAATTATTATGATAAGAAGACCAGGGCAGAGCGGTTACATGTCGGCGATAAGGTCTTGGTCAGAGATCCAGCCCGCGCAGGAAAATTATCAGCAATTTTTAAAGGACCCTATGAGGTCATACATGTACACAGTCCGGAGAATGTAACGATTCTTCAGGGCAAAAAACTTAAGCGGATTCACACTAACCGTTTAAGAAAATTTGTTGAATGATCAATTTCACTTCACCCTACTTAGTTGATTACTTATTAACCTCTGTTATTTTACAGGTATCTTATTGTAAACAGAAGTATTCAGATAAGGGGTCAGGTATTCGGATGCAAAGGTAAAGAAGGGTATCTTAAATGAGGTAAGGTTTGGTAAAATTTTTTTTTTAAAAAGACTCAGTAAGAGTTAAAAAAAAAAAAGGAAGGAAACAATAAAGAAGAGAATTATAAATAAAGAATAAATAACTAATTAAGACAAATAAATAATAAGAAGAAATAGGAGAAGCTTTTATTTTAGATATTAGGAAGGTTGCCAGTAGATTAAGGAATACAGATAAGAAGTATGAGAACCAAAATGGAAAGGCTTATGATAATAATATTAGTTAGTGTGACATCACTGTATGCAGAGAATGCCGACTACAGCATCAAACCCATAACACAAACGGGGGTACTATTCGAGAATGTGGGAAAGGTGAACTTCTACGGCAAGCATTGGACGATTCTAACTATACTGGAAATGCCGGATTTAACAAAAGAGTTGGAGTTTGCAAAAAATTGCAGCAGCCTAAGCAGAGAATTATATACCAGGATCAGGCACATCGGAGTAGGTACCAGATGCGAAGTGGCAATGAAGGAAATAAGAACCTGGGTGTCCAGAATTGAACGACAGAATGAAGAGCTTAGCCATCATATGCATGGGGAAGCATCCCATCGTACGAAGCGCTCATTTTTTGATGGAGTGGGGTCCCTTTTTAAGACACTTTTTGGAACAATGGATCAGGCCGACTCGGATGACATTAATAGCAGACTTGAAGATCTTGATGGGAGGGAGAATCGGACCTTTCACCTTCTGAAGGAGCAGACGACTTTAATCAAATCAACATTCGACGTATTTAATGCATCACGAGCGCAGGCTGATGCAGAACGTGAGGAGCTCTGGAGTAAAATTTCATTCCTCATCGCTGCTCAGCAAAATAAGAGCGATGAGTTGTCAAATTTGCAGCAAAGAATGGTGATCAATGAAATTATTACGCTAATGACAATTCAGTTGCAAGAAATTAGCGATATACAGGAGACACTGTCCAATATTGTGGTGTCGTTGAATGCAGGAAAATTACACCCCGCTATAATTCACGCTCGAGAAATGTCTGAGATAATGGCAAACGTTACTAGAGAATTTGATTTAGACGAAAAATTCCAAGATTTCCAGTTATTGATCCAGATTGCAAAGGTACAAGCTATTCAGGCAGATCAAAAAATTTTGGTCAGGGTAGGAATCCCCCAACCACAAAGAGTTTTATTCGACTTGTACAAAGTCTATACAATTCCTACAACAATGGACCAGAAGGGCTACCATATATATGATCTGGACGCCGAATTCGTTGCAGCCAACAACCACGAGCGACAGTATACCTTGCTAAACTACCAACAATATCATGAATGCCAGCAGCTTATAACTTTAGCAGATCATAAACAGATTCTGTGCCCTCAGCTAGGTCCCGTCATCACAGCTATTGGTGACAACTGCGTCCTCAACTTATTTCGCAGCTTCAACGTCAACGCAGGAGCATGCAAGGAGAAGGTCGTGGCCAAATGGGACAGCTTAGTCAAAATGGTGACAAGAAATCATTGGCTTTTTGTGATGTCCGGAAAAGCCAAATTAGAAGTGAACTGCAGGAACTCGCCAACCGCGATAGGAGAACTTACGTCAACGGGGGTATTGACGATAGGAGAACACTGTCATTTGCAAATGGGAGACTTGCTGATAACCTCTGAAGATGAATCTCGCAGTAATCAAGTTCT
This sequence comes from Dioctria rufipes, assembly GCA_963924295.1. NCBI lineage: Eukaryota > Metazoa > Arthropoda > Insecta > Diptera > Asilidae > Dioctria > Dioctria rufipes. The sequence goes on from OZ002740.1 coordinate 141,120,594, forward strand.
CTGGCAGCCAGTACGGTCGGAGCTACCAGCTTGGGACAGCATAACACCTCAAGCAGGATTGAAGAAATCAGATACGTTGAAGCCAGAAAAGCACGAGATACGTTTATTGGCGGCGCATAATTTTAATCAGGCGTGGAAAGCACAATAAGTCAACATTAAGAGAGTTCAGAGTGATATCAAGGAAGAGGAGAGCAACAGACATCAAATCCGGCCTCACCATATTCCTATAGTGGCCACATCCATCACAGGAGGTTTGGATATAATTAGTTTGACACTTATCATAGGAGTCTTCATGCACTTGAGACGGTGGAAAAAGAACCAACATCGAATAAGCACTAGAAGGCTGTCGACTTTACCTACGATACTGAAATCAACCAGAAAATCGAAAATGGTACAGCTGGAGCAAGAGGATAAAGAAATTGACAACGGCATTGAACTGGTCATCCCCACAACAGCCAACTTGCCCACAACTCACCTACCAACCGCCGTCGGGAAGCAGTTAGTTCAGTTAGAATAGCTACTGTAGATGTAAAAATAATGTAACTTGTGTAAGTATACGGCAACCTTAGGAATTGGTATATTCGTAACTAGTGTATGTAACTCTATATATAATATAAGTATAGTATGTTTGTGAGACCCGCACAATAGTAAAATAAAATAAAGATAAAGAGAATTTTTCAGTAAAATGTATAAAAACGTGAAGATGTAATTATAAAATTATTAATTGTTAATTCAATAAAAAAGAAAGAAATTAAAACATTAGATATAAAGATAAGTAAGATTATATATTAAGGTCCACGTGAATTAATTAGTCATGAAATTTTAATAAAGTATGTATGAGAACAAAAATTTTAATAAAGTATATATGAGAAGAAAATAGAGAAATTAAAATGAAAAAGAAAAGATGTAAAAATGGAAACTTTAAGAAATGAAAAAGTAAAGATGTCAAAAAAAAATGTGTAAGAAATGAAATATGGAGATATATATGTATATTCGAATGGAATTAGGCAAAGATAATGCTAATAGAAAATATCAAATGTTAGAAAGAAAAGAAAAAATGTAAAGCGAAGAAAAATAAGAGAATTTAAATAGTAAGTATGGAAAAGAGTCTGAACTGAACGCGAACCAAAATATTTTCAATTTTAAGATTGTTGCACTATTCAGATCTAGTTTCCTGCGGAAACTAGTTTTTCCAAGGGGGGAGGGATGTTATGGCCCAATATAAGGAAGATTCTTCTTCCAGCAGCCAAGGGCGCATTCTAGCGAAATAATCAGCAATTGCTAAACAATAACCTCGTACGGTATTGTTCTGCTACTGTCGGTTATTTTGCTGATTAGCCCAACAGCTGGCTGCAATGAGCGCTTAGTGGAGCAATCGACGATTACAATAATAATTAACTTCGCATGGTAATTATTATGTAAATCGATTGTTTACTACTAAGCGACTCAGGTGCTGCAACCGGTAGAACAAACGACAAGGTTGTTGTCGTTTGTTTACATCCGCGTTGTGAGCAAAGAAAGCTTACTTCCGAGTATAGGTTCATAAAAGACCAATGACTGGTCTGTCGAGTGCTGCAGTATTCTCGCCGTTAAGCGTTCAGTTTAGAGTCGCGTTTTTTCAGTTAGCGTGAAATTAAGAGTGTGGGTCGTGAATATTTTTAACATTGTTGAGATAGGGCAGTTTTAAATATTCAGTCAATAAAGAAGTAAAGTAGTTATCGTAAAAACGTCTTTTAATTGCTCGAGGGGCACGACAATAGCGGATGCGAAACATGCAGAAGCGAATGCGTAACTACGCATTTTGATGACTTGTTTTTCTTTTGTTTCTTTTGAAATTATGATCTCGTGTATTATTGTTATAATTTACGTCTCATGCTATTTTTATTTGTTGTACTTGCTTATTTGTAACTTATTTACTTTAATTAATTATGTTTTTTTTTTATATAGTGTATCAGATAAGACTGTTTTGTTCTATAAGGTTTGCCTGCTCCGTGCTAGTTCATGCTGGGTGTGGGTTTTTTTTGTCGGAAACGATTGATTCATTTTGTTATATGTATTGCGCGTCTGTTCGTGCCGCCTGGGGGCATATTTTCTTGTTTTATTAATGAGTCATAACACATATCCTCTGAACAATGTAGGATCTATGTTGAATGCGTTTTGTAACAGATTTCAAGGTTTAAATATTTGTCACTTTAATTCACGTAGCTTGCGGGCTAAAATTGACGAATTTCGGAACACTTTAAAGTGTCATAAGCTTCATGCTATCCTTGTAAGTGAGACTTGGCTCCAAGATGATGTCCTATCCTCTCATGTTTCACTCCCAAACTTTAAAATATTTCGGAATGATTGTTGTGGTAGAATTGGCGGTGGCGTTGCTATATATGTGCGACAGGATATTGAGACCAAGATAGTTTGCAAATCTAGTGGCAGCTTGATTGAGTTTCTATGTGTTGAGGTCGATAGAGGCTCTGATATATGTACCTAGGGAGCAGTCTACACTCCTCCAGGTCAATTCAATTGTAATAATTCCTCCGAGTTTCTTATGTCTATCTCATCTATTAGCCAGCGCTGTTCTAACCTGATAGTAGGAGGTGCACTTAAATCTTATCATAACTGCATTAATCCATCCCTTCTTGATTTATTTTTTGTTTCTGACCCCTCTCTAGTGCTCTTTTTGAATCAACTTTGTCTTAGTTCCCTAGTTCATGATATTATTTTCCTTTCTTGTGATGTAAGAGTCAATAGCAATCCAAGTCTGTCTTTTAATCGATACAGAGATTTCAACAATGCGGGTCCTATAACTGGAACGATATTTACATCCAAACGAATATCGATGATTAGGTTCTCCTTCTCAATCGTTCCATTCAGTACCTTTATGATAAGTATGAACCGCTACGCAGTAGGGCAATACAAATCGTGTTTGAACACAGCTGAAAAATAAACACGAAATAATTAAAATACAATATATAAAGTATTTAATACTTCCCTGAAGTCCATGATCCAGTGTCCACTCAGCACCTGCCTCCTGTACGTCCTAGAAATATCTGAAATAAAAAAGATATAAATAAATTACTTTAATAAAACTAATCAGATTGAATATTACTAATTACACATGAATAACTAAGCACATACATGCAGACTGCCAAGAAACGAATTTTTTTGGCAGTACAACAACAACACTATGCAAATGAAAACATTGCAATTTCTTAGCGAAATTCATGTTCCCTGCATAATGAACTATTGCAAAATCCGCAAATATGTTCTTTCATGCAAAAAACATTACTTCGCAGCATGTATACATACAATAATTCACGAAATTCAACAATTTTCGCCATTGTTGACATTTCGTGAAACATATTTATAATGTGCAAAAAGTTGCATAATTTGCAGACTTCTTGAAAATTATGCACAGTAAAACTATTATTAAATAGGTAAAGAAGATATTTACAAACTTACCTTGGTTACGAAGAAAACACACAACACAAACACGACACTTTCGATTAAAATTATCGCGATCGCGACTGTCAAACTGACTCGCGAAGAAGTCAATTTGGTGAAATGAAAAGCGCGCAACCTGTTGAGCAAGGTTGGAAAGTGCGAATTTCACCAAGTAAGGAATTATTAAATAGAATAGGTGAAATTAATTCCCATAATGAGTGGGAAAGAGAACGATGTCGGAACGAGACAGACGAAATTAGAGAGAGAATTTACGTCGCCATATTGGTATTTTTGTAAAAAATGGAAATAATTAAATAAATCGGCAAGGAAAATTCGTGGATAATGAAGAATAAATTCGACGACATATTTTAGCATGTTTTGACATAGTTGCGCAAAGTGAGCAAATATGAAAAATATGTGGAAATTCCATATTTTTGTGTGGAATCTATCATAAAATGGCGGCTCCGACACTATAAAAGGCAGTGCTCCCTGAGATCTTTCTCAGTCAGTGATAGTGATCTTACATGTTAATTTGGCATAACATCACAGTGAGTTGTATTTAAAAAATAAAAGTAAAAGAAAAGTGAACTTCAGAAAAAATCCTTGGCAGCATAAATAAACGTACAATAAGGTACATTATTTTCATTCTCTAGGATTATAGGCATCAAGGAAAAGTTGCGAACAATTGTTGTGTGGTGATTGGATTTTCAGATAAGTATTCTTATTCTGAAAATAATTTATATTGGTGACGGAAATTTTCAGATTTAGGTTTTTCCACATAGCGCCTGAATCCATGCTAGCTGTGCATTTTCAACGCTTCATGTGGAAAAACAAATCAGTTAAGTAATATTAAGTGTGAAATCAGTGAATTAGTTAGTAAGTTCAGAACAATATAAAACTTGGAAATAATAGTGAAATTTGTGATAAATCTGAGGTATAATATTGAGCACGTGTCACGCTACGACACCTCAAGCATACATGCCTACAGATAATTAGTTACACTAAATTAATTACTTGGATAGAAAAAATTAGAACAGATTAAATAAAACGTATCATAAGGAATTTGTTCAATAAAAAACAACAGTAAACATAGGCCCACATATATTCTTCTTTTAACATACCGCTACACTAACACCACCCAAAATGCCGTAATGTAGTTGTGGTGCTCGCTTACAGCTACATTACAAAACATTTTATGGTGGTTCCATCCAGGAATGTGTGCCTGTTTACTGTTGTAATTGCGAACAGTCCTACTTACGCTTATTTTATGATAAACATTTCCTTAAAAATATCTACGAGTGAAAAAACTTTCAAAAATAAACTATAACTGTGCTTAGATGTGGCAGTTTTAGTGAAGAAACTTTCAAAATTAATTTATAAGTGAACATAATCATGCAATCTTTAAAAACTTCAGGGAGCCCAGACGTGGCAGCTCGAATAAATTATCGAAATTTCTAGTTAATTGCTGAACTTATATGTCAGTAACTCGTAATATATATTTAATTGCTGAACTTACATGTCAGTAAAACGTGATAAATAGTTGGTAGATAAAATAAAGAAAAATTGATACAGCAAAACATTCAATATTTTACACGTCAATTTTAAGTACGGCGAAAATTAATTAACTAAAATTAAATTTAGAATTCAATTAAAAGATTAATTTAAGTAAAGTTGTGCTTATACGGCATTGATTGAATGCCAGTAGTTCGTAAAAAGTTTATAAGAGTTGTGCTCACACTGTTATTTAGCTGTCTTCACCAGCTAGCCACATCAAGTTACGTCTACTAACTTATAATTAATACCACACGTAACATTGAAGTACGTCACATAGTTCTTTCATAAATTGTGCTACAAGTTGTGCCAGCAGCACAGCAGTTGGGACATTTTAATCGAATTTTTGACCACGCGGCTACCTAAGTAATATAGAATCTATTGCCAATTTGCGCATCCTCATTTTATTAAGTACTACGAACACGGTATTACGGTTGTACCCACACGGTCAATCAACGATAACAGTAGGTTATAAATCAATATGGATGTAGTAGAAAAACTGATCCTCACGGAAAGCGTGCTGCGTGCGCGAATAGAAAAATTAATTGAAAATGGCAAGAAAACGAACTTTGTCAAACGAACGCAAGGCTTCTACGAGTCGAAAATGACAGAGTTGAAGAAACTTTGGGACGTGTATAGTGACACAGATATGACAATCAATCAGGCTTTATTAGATAATTCTGATGACACGCCACATGACTATCTAACGCAAGATAATTATGGTAACACAGAGTTAAAATACTCCGAGTATATGGCAGAATTAGTGGAAGGACTGCGAAAATTCGTTCCAGCTGCTGAAACGTCAAGCACAGGAACATTACCTATTCACTCAACAACTGTTGTTCAACAGGAGTCATTCCTTCCTCGAATTCAGTTGCCTAAATATAACGTTCATTACGATTTATGGTGATCATTTCACGATTTATTCGTTTCTCTTGTTCATGATAATGCCAAGCTGACACCAGTTCAGAAATTGCATCATCTGAAATCTTGTTTAATGGGTGATGCCGAGAAATTATTACGACATACCCCAGTGACAAATGAAGATTACATGCCAGCTTGGAACAAACTAAAAGCATGGTATGAGAACAAGAGAATCCTAGTAAATAATCAATTAAAGGTTTTAGTAAATCAAGTTAAACTAAGTTCAGAGTCAGCAAAGGGACTCAAGTCAATCATTGGCACAACTGATGAATGCATCCAGCAGCTAACAAGTTTAGACGTTGACACAAAATCATGGGATGTACTTCTTATACACTTATTAGTGCAAAAATTGCCATTCACTACCCTAAAGTTATGGGAAGAAGAAAAAGGAGGGACACAAGAGTTGCCAACCTACCAATCAATTAAGAAATTCTTGAATACTCGTTTAAGAATACTCGAATCAATATGCATGCAGAATTATGAACTCAATCACCAACGTCTTCATAATGGAAAATACCAAGTCAAGTTACCCTTTGTGCACAACGAAGCACCGAACTTAGAACATTCAAGACTACAAGCAGTCAAGCGCTTTCAAGGAATTCAAAGGCAACTTGAAAGGAATCCAGAATTAAAATCTGAATATGAGAGATGTTTAAACGAATATCTCGAGTTGGGTCATATGGAAGAAATACTTCATCCCAACATAAATGAACCGCATAATTATATACCTCATCATGCTGTTCTTAAAAAAAGCACTACAACAAAGGTGAGAGTAGTATTTGACCAGTGTTGCAACCAAAACTATTCGCCACGTTGCTCAACTGGCGTAAATATAAGATTGCATGAATGCGGACATCGAAAGGATGTATCGCATGATTACAATGCATCCAGATCATCGGACGTCTCAGCGGATCATTTGGAGACATCCTGAAACCAAATAGATCCAAGACTTTCAGCTGAACACGGTGACATTCGGAACAACTTCAGCGCCATATTTAGCCATCCAAACGCTTCAACAGTTAGCAAAGGACGAACAGCAAAGATATCCTCTACCGTCTAAAGTCACAACCACAGACTTTTACGTGGATGACCTGCTCACTGGTGCAGACAGCATCCAAGAAGCAAAATACCTTTTAGATGAAATAACTGGTATGTTGAAATCAGGAGGATTCAATCTGAGGAAGTGGACAAGCTACAATTCTGAATTGTTAAGACATCAACATGAGTTTAAAGACACCCTAATGATTTCAGATACGGAATCAGTAAAAACTTTAGGGATCCGCTGGCATCTTAAATTAGATAGTTTTTCATTCGTAACTAAACCTTGGGCAGATCACGCCAAGGTATCCAAACGCACCATCTTGTCCGACATAGAATCACTCTACGATCCTTTGGGCTGGTTTGCACCAGTGGTAATTACAGCCAAGGTGCTGATGCAAGCATATTGGATCACAGGATGTGCATGGGACAACAAGGTGTCGGAGATGATAGAACAACAATGGAATAGGTTCAAAGTGAATTTAAAGTACATATAAAATTTACAGATTCTTAGATGGATCAACTATTCGTCCAACGCCTGCATGCAAATACATGGATTTTGTGATGCATCGACGAAGGCATTTGCAGCGGCAGTTTATATGCGGATGGAAGACCAGACTGGATTAATCCACACAAATTCACTTACTGCGAAAACCAGGGTAGCTCCAATTAAGCCAACATCCATTCCCAGATTGGAGCTTAACGGAGCTCTACTACTTGCAAGACTGCTTCAGGCGACAATCAAAGATATGCGCCTATATCAAGTGCCAATCTTCGCCTGGACAGACTCTATGATTGTCTTGCAATGGATTAAAGAGCATCCAGCACGTTGGAAAATCTACGTGGCAAATCGCGTAGTGGAAATACAGGACATCGTACGCTTTGATCAATGGCGTCACGTTTCCACAAATCAAAACCCTGCCGATTTAGCCTCAAGAGGCGTGTCTGCCGCAGATTTATTAGGCAATCATCTATGGTGGCATGGACCATCTTGGCTGTCGGAGGAACAGGACAAATGGCCAAAATTCAAGGTCATTTCAGAACAAAGAAATCTAGAAGTGAAAGAACCTCTTACAGTAAATTGATTAGCAAAGTTTGAGGACAATCTTCTTGTACGGTACTCATCATATACTCGCTTACTTCGAATCATAGCACACATACAACGTTTCGTATACAATTGTAGGCATCCTCAAGCTAGACGCCTACAATACTTCACTGTGCAAGAATGGAACCAGGCAGAATAAACCATACTCAAACTCGTACAACAAACTGCGTTCGCAAAAGAATACCAAAATATGTTGGACAAGAAGTCTTTGTCACAACATAGTAAATTAATAAAGATCCATCACTTTATTGACGAGAATGGTTTGATACGATTGGATGGTAGATTACAGAACGCGTCAATCCCATATAATAGGAAGCACCCAATCATCCTACCACGTGATCATCACATTACATTAATTTTAATTGATAAATTACATTTAGAAACTGTTCATGGCGGTCCATCATTGGTTCTGAGCACTAGCACAAATGCATTAGATGCTTCAAATATCGAACGATGACAAGAAGCCAATTAATGGGAAATTTGCCCAATTCCCGAGTTAATATAACAAAACCCTTTATGAAAGTAGGAATTGATTACGCCGGACCGGTGATAATAAAATCATCCAATTTACGAAATGCAAAATTACAGAAAGCATATTTTTGCATATTTGTCTGTATGGCCACCAAGGCTTGTGCATATCGAATTGGTGTCAGATCTCACATCAGAAGCATTCATCGCTGCATTAAAACAATTTGTGGCCAGACGAGGATTATGCAGTGACATATACTCAGATTGTGGCAACAACTTCATTGGAGGAAAGTCCATTTTAGAAAAAGATATGCGAGAATCACTTCGTGATACTACTCCAGTAGCAGCACAATATATTGCCTCTAAGCAAGTCAATTGGCATTTAAATCCTCCAGCCTCTCCGCACTTTGGAGGGATATGGGATGCTGGAGCGAAATCGATAAAGCATCATTTAAGACGCACTTTACAACAATCCAAGTGCACATTTGAAGAATATTCGACGGTATTAGCTCAGGTGGAAGCATGTCTGAATTCTAGACTACTGTGCTATGTGAGAAATGTGACAGAGGAGTTATTTATCCTCACACCTGGATATTTTTTGATTGGCCAAGCGCTTAATGCCACTCCAGAGCCAGACTACACTAACGAAGCGGTAGTACGTCCCAAACGATGGAAGTACATCCAGCAATTATACAAACAGTTTTGGGATAAATGGTCAAGGGATTACCTTAACCAACTTCAAAATCGGCCAAAATGGTACACAAGACAACCTAATCTTCAGATTGGAGATGTTCTCCTTGTCAAACACGATCATATGCCACCCACTAGTTGGGCCATGGGTATAAGGGAGCAAGTGCATCCAGGTAAAGATGAGCTAGTACGGGTAGTATAAGTCACAACGCAAACCGGTAGATTTTTACGACCGATTGCCAAAATTAGTCCTCTACCATTAGCAATAGATTAACTACCTGTTTTTAGTGTCGTCATGTCTCTGTCAATCTATGTGTTACTACTGGCTGAGGGTTGTTTTTTCATTCAGTTGCAGTAGACTAACAAGCTATTATTTCAGATGTCGTTTACATATGAAGAGGATGATACACTTCATAGTTTAGAAGATATCCAGTTTGGCCCACCAGGAAGTCCAGAACTCAGGATGCTTCGTGACCCAGGGTGCGATGTCTTCGGCATGCCTCGACCAGAATTGGCTCATGAATTCATACCACGGGACAGAGGAGAACCATCAACGAGCCGAGCATCAACGAGCCGAGCATCAACGAGCCGTGCATCAACGAGCCGAGCATCAACGAGCCGTGCATCAACGAGCCGTGCATCAACGAGCCGAGCATCAACGAGCCGAGCATCAACGAGCCGAGCATCAACGAGCCGAGCATCAACGAGCAGAGCATCAACAAGCCAAGCAACGACGAGTCAATCGATCAGGGTCACAACTCGACCGTTTGTGGCGCGACTCCCTACACGGATCCACATCCCGAACAAACAGCAGTAGTCAACGGCAAATAACAGCTTTCAAAGATTCCTAGCTCGAGAACGCGAGGATACATATTTGCTTCGATACGTTTTGCAGCGCATTGACGTCAGGGCAATACAACAGCGAAGAAATCGGGAAAAGATCATTAACCTGCCCGACAAATACCAGGTTCGACTACGAGTCAATAAGGATGGCAAGTTGACCTTCCATCACTGCCATAAGAGGAGTATACGCAAAATAAAAAATGCTTTAGTTGAACAAACTGTTCAACGGGGGGGAGTAAGTTTGAACACAGCTGAAAAATAAAAAGAAAATAATTAAAATACAATATATAAAGTATTTAATACTTCCTTGAAGTCCATGATCCAGTGTCCAATCAGCACCTGCCTCCTGTACGTCATAGAAATATCTGAAATAAAAAAGATATAAATAAATTACTTTAATATAACTAATCAGATTGAATATTACTAATTACACATGAAAAACTAAACACATACATGCAGACTGCCAAGAAACGAATTTCTTAGCAGTACAACAAGAACACTATGCAAATGAAAACATTGCAATTTCTTAGCGAAATTCATGTTCCCTGCTTAATGAACTATTGCAAAATCTGCAGATATGTTCTTTCATGCAAAAAACATAACTTCGCAGCATGTATACATACAATAATTCACGAAATTAAACAATTTTCGCCATTGTTGACATTTCGTGAAACATATTTATAATGTGCAAAAAGTCTCATAATTTGCAGACTTCTTGCAAATTATGCACAGTAAAACTATTATTAAATAGGTAAAGAAGATATTTACAAACTTACTTTAAGAATTAATCCTTTGGTGGCCAAGAAAACACACAACAAAAACGCGACACTTTCGATTAAAATTATCGCGATCGCGACTGTCAAACTGACTCGCGAAGAAGTCAATTTGGTGAAATGAAATGCGCGCAATCTGCTGAGCAAGGTTAGAAAGTGCGAATTTCACCAAGTAAGAAATTATAAAAGAAAATAGGTGAAATTAATTCCCATAATGAGTGGGAAAGAGAACGATGTCGGAACGAGACAGACGAAATTAGAGAGAGAATTTACGTTCCATATTGGAAATTGACATAATTTCATAGGGAGTCGCCATATTGGTATGTTTGTAAAAAATTGAAATAATTAAATAAATTGGCAAGGAAAATTCGTGAATAATGAAGAATAAATTCGACGACATATTATAGCATGTGTTGACATAGTTGCGCAAAGTGAGCAAATATGAAAAATATTTGGAAATTCCATATTTTTGTGTGGAATCTATCATAAAATGGCGGCTCCGACACTATAAAAGGGCAGTGCTCCCTTAGATCTTTCTCAGTCAGTGATAGTGATCTTACATGTTAATTTGGCATAACATCACAGTGAGTTGTATTTAAAAAATAAAAGTAAAAGAAAAGTGAACTTCAGAAAAAATCCTTGGCAGCATAAATAAACGTACAATAAGGTACATTATTTTCATGCTCTAAGATTAAAGGCATCAAGGAAAAGTTGCGAACAATTGTTGTGTGGTGATTCGATTTTCAGATAAGTATTCTTATTCTGAAAATCATTTATATTGGTGACGGAAATTTTTAGATTTAGGTCTTTTCACATAGCGTCTGAATCCATGCTAGAAGTGCATTTTCAACGCTTCATGTGCAAAAACAAATTAGTTAAGTAATATTAAGTATGAAATCAGTGAATTAGTTAGTAAGTTCAGAACAATATAAAACTTGGAAATAATAGTGAAATTTGTGATAAATCTGAGGTATAATATTGAGCACGTGTCACGCTACGACACCTCAAGCATACATGCCTACAGATAATTAGTTAAGCTAAATTATTTACTTGAATATAAGAAATTAGAACAGATTAAAAAGAACGTATCATAAGGAATTTGTTCAATAAAAAACAACAGTAAACATAAGCCCACATATCTTCTTCTTTTAACATTCCGCTACACTAACACCACCCAAAATGCCGTAATGTAGTTGTGGTGCTCGCTTACAGCTACATTACAAAACAAAGCGGCTTCTGCCCATGGTTCAGCGCCGAAATAAAATCCCTGATTGCTGATCGGGAATTTCTTTTTTCCAGGTATCGTATACTAAAGACTCCTGAAATTCGGAAGTTTTACATGCTCTTAAGGAACAAAATCAATGTAAAAATTCGCGAGGCTAAACGTACTTATTATAGGCGTAAGTTCGATATAAGCGTTCAGCCGAAAATGTTATGGCGTAACGTGCGTGATGCTGGCGTATATGGAGCCAGAACGGCTAAGTGCAACCTGAGCCCTCAGGAATTTAACGAATTCTTCATACTTGGTCATCAATCTCAGGACAATGATCAGTTGTACTTGGCAGGCTGAGATGCTTCTTGCAGATCTAGTGGTTTCAGTTTCCGGGATGTTGATAGAACTGAAGCCTTGAATACGATTTTCGCTATTAAATCTAATGTAGTCGGCCTTGATAATATGTCTCCCTTGTTTTGTGGAGCTGATTGCGCCGCTCATTATTGGCCCACTTTTACATATCTTCAATACCTGCATTACGAAGTCGGCGTTCCCAAAAACATGGAAATCTCTGGAGACGCTACTATACTGGCAGGTTCAACAGTACACACTGCAAAACAATCTCATAAGTGGCTGCCAATCTGGGTTTCGACCCAAGCATAGTTGCGAAAGCGCTCTCGTTAAAGTCAGCACAGACATACGCGCTGCACTTGATAAAAGAGAGTGTGGTGGTTAGAGGTTATGTGCGCAATCTAGTAGATGAACATAAAACACTGCGCAGTTTTTTTACTTTACGAAGATAAAAAACTTTATTCACTGGTTTCTTTTTTTATAAATTATCTACTATGAATCTAACTCTAAACTTCAATATTACTTGATTCCCATAGGATCTCTGATTTACCAACTTTTTAATTACGTGCGTATGAATGCTGACCGGCGTGCACAAGAAGTGACATAAGGTCGAGGTTTTCACTTTACAAACATTTTAGTATTTATTTAATCCGCTTATTTCACGTTAGCGCTTTTAATTCATTATGGTGACTTGGCGGAATATTTAAATATATTTTGGGTAGAATGTTGTGGATGCGTATTTCTAAATGTATCTTTATGTAAAAGCTAAGTCACTACATAACCCCCCTCCTAGATAGAGGAAGTAATGTGTTGTTTCTCCTTTTATTTTTATTTTATAGTTTGTTTTTGTGTTTACATGTATAATATATATATAATTTTCGTTTCTAGGAGCCTGTCTATGAAGTATACTACTAAATGTTTTTAAATGAGACATGGTTTGTAGGTATCGTAGACTGAACTTTTTCAACCCCGAACGCGGGTTTTAATCTATCAATAGAGATTGTTTGATTTTTACCGTTAATGTTAAGAACAAATTGTTTCCGTAGGCGGCGAACTATTCTAAAAGGACCCTCGTAAGGACTAGTTAGCCCTTGTCTTATTTTGTCAGTGCGAACGAAAACCGATGATTGGCTGGGTGATCTGGGTGGTGTAGCCACGATAGTTTGCATTTCGTTTTTTAGATCATAAGCGAAATCGGAAGGGTTGTTAATAGGGTTTTTCATGAAAACTTCTCCTGGGATTCTTAATGCTTGACCATATACGAGTTCAGCCGGTGAACAGTTTAGTTCTTCTTTTACAGAGATTCTTAAACGCAGCAGTACAAAAGGTATTTCTTCGCTCCAGTGTATGGAGTAACCGCGGGCTTTTAAAGATTCCTTTAATTGCCTATGTACTCTCTCTATCATGCCGTTGCTAGCTGGGTGATAGCTAGTGGTGCGTATTATACTGCAGCCCAGAATTTTATTCATTTCTGCGAATAAGTTTAATTCAAATTGGACACCTTGATCGGTAGTGATCTCTGTTGGGCACCCAAATCTCGAAATATAGTTGTTTACGAAAGCTTTTGCCACGGCGATAGCTGTGCTATCTCTTAGTGGGTAGGCTTCTGGCCATCTTATGAAACGATCTATGATTGTCAGGATATAATTAAATCCGCGGGATGTTGGTAGGGGACCTACCAGATCCATGTGTATGTGGTTAAATCGTCCTGTTGGAAGATCGAACGTACCTATTGGTGATCTAATGTGTCTAACAGTTTTCGATTTTTGACATGCAGCAATTTGCCCAATGTCCCCCATCTTTGTTTAGTTTTGGCCAGAAATATCTTTGCGCGCATGTTTTACGACTAGCTTTTATCGCAGGGTGTGATAAATTATGTAGTTTATCGAATGTCGTTTTCCTCAGATTTTCTGGTACATACGGTCGAACCTTTCCCGTCGACACCTCGCACCTTAAGCTGTAATTGGTATCGGGTATTTCTACCAGCTTTAATTTTCAATTATTTTTTTGACTATTTGCAATAAGTGTGTCAAGGTCACTGTCTTGCTGTTGTGATTTTACTAATTCTTCTAAGTCTGTTCCATTTATCTGGATAGACGAGATATTTGTACTTGCCCGAGACAAGAAATCTGCCACGATGTTTTGTTTACCGGTGATATGGCGGATGTCTGTTGTAAATTGGGCAATGCATTCGAGATGTCTGGTTTGTCGTGGACTTCTGGTCAGTAGTGGGCTTATGGTCAGTAAATATGTGTAGCTGCCCCTAAAGCCCTTTTGGCCTTCTCAAAAGCTATTTCGCATATATCAGGCCACGAAGACGAATGTTCTTTTTTTTGTTTTCCTTGTTTGAATTACTGATATGGTTGTATATAGGAGTTAATATGCCTGCTAAATCTGGAATGAAACGGTTGTAAAAATTTATCATTTCCAAGAATTGTTGGGTTTGTTTTACTGATGTCGGTGGCTTCAATGTAAGAATTGCTTCAACACGGTCTTTATTTGGTAAAATCCCTTCTTGGGAAATCACGTGTCCTAGGAATTTTATATTTGTGGCACCGAATATGCATTTGGTCGATTTAATTTTTATGTCATATTTGTTTAACCGTTCAAACAGGATTTTTAAGTGGTGCTTGTGTTCTATTTCAGAACGACTTGCTATTAGGATATCGTTGATATATGCATATACAAAATTTAAGCATCGTGAAACGTAGTCGATAAATCGTTGGAACGTTTGGGCAGCATTTCTTAGACCAAAAGGCATCCTTTTGAACTCAAAGAGTCCAAACGGGGTTGTTATAGCAGTTTTATATATATATTCCTGTTTTGCAATTGGGATGTGATGGTATGCCCTCACTAAATCTACTTTCGAAAATATTTGGCAGCCATGTAAATTTATCGCGAAATCTTGCAAGTACGGTATCGGGTAACGATCCGGTATTGTACACGCATTTAGTCGGCGATAATCGCCACAAGGACGCCAGTCATCGTTGTCCTTTTTTTTTTTACAAGATGTAGCGGTGGTGACACTGATGACGAGGATTATTTACAAATTCCTAAGTTGATCATGTGGTGGAATTCGTTTTTCGCGAGTTCATACTTGGCTTTATCTAACCGTCTTGGTCGGGAAAACGGTAAGCGACCATTTGTATGAATTTGGTGAACGACACCATGTTTTATCATTAAGTTATAGCTTGGTGGCGAAGTGAGTGAGGGATATGCTTTTATCAATTGGTTGTATTCCGTTGGAATTGCTATTAATTTCGGGGTTGGGGTGCTTATTTTGGCCTCGACCACGTTTGCATATAAGGAAGTTTCAGCGTCTATTAGCTTTTTGTTTTTTAAGTCCACTAATGGATTAAAATTAGTCAGAAAATCCGCGCCAATTATTGGTCGATTGACAGCCGCCACTGTGAATATATGTGTAAAACTTTTTCTTAACCCCAAATCAGTTTTTAATAATTTTTTATTTATTTTATTTATATCATTTATTCCAGTCGTACACAAGATTAGACATCTTGTTTTGTACAATGAGTAGTAAATACGGTTCTAAATACATAATTTAAGGCGTAAAAATAAATAAAATAAAAGAAATACAATTAAAGATTATAAACTAAACTATGCGAAAGAAGAATTGAGAGAATTGAGTACCAAATATTTTTATTTGAGTGCCGTTTGCTGCAGCCAGACAGTAATCATTTTCTTTCTTACTTCGTGGGAAATTTGCGAAAGGAATAAGTTATATGTCAGCGCCGGTGTCGATGAGAAATGTTAGTTTTGTATTTCTACATTTTATGAATAGGCGACGTAAAACTGATCCACCGCTACAAGTTGTCGCCTCACGAGTGGATCTTACTGGTTTTTTGGGTTTTTTTTGGGAGGTCTGAAATTGAAAAGGATATTTGCAATTTCGCTCGTTGTTTCCAAAACTTCGATGGTAGAACCATATTGGGTTCTTTTCTGCCAGTCGATCTGTAAACCTATTGAAGCTTCTGCTTTTCGATCTCCCTCGAGATTTAAAATTGGAAGAAAAATTGTTTTTCTGGTGGGGACGTGAACGATTAAAATTTGTTTTATTATTATTTGAGGATACAGACAAATTTTCAAATTGTTTACTTAGTTCGTTTAATTTATTTATAATACCATTCGCGAAAACTGGTTCGACTGATGTAATGTTAGGGGTTTGGCTTACTTCTTGTACTTTGTCAGCCATGATGACTAATTTGTTTGTGTCGGTTTCGGTTGGTGTTGCTAAAATTGTTTTGATGTTGCTTGGTAAACCGTTAAACCATATTTGTTGTAGTAAATCTTTGTTTACCGATTTTGACATTCCAGTAAGCATTTCCAATTTTCTGTAGTATTGGGATGGCGTATCATCTCCAATCGCTACACCGTCGAGCAGTTTTGAAATTCTTTTATTTTCGCTCTCAGTGTGTATATCTATTATGGTTTGTTTCAAAGTTTGGTATTTGTTTTCGGTGGGTTGTTTATGAATTAAATCGGTAATTGTAATTAATATGTCTTCCGGTAGAGACGTTAAAACGTGGTGGTATTTTAGATCATCACTTTTTATATTATTAATAAGAAAAGTAGATTCTACAACCGCAAACCATGTTACAGGTCTAGAATGACAGAAACTTGGAATTTTTACCCTAGCCACAACTTCTGTTTCATTATTTATATTATTTTTATCCTCAGATGGATTTGATTTGTTCTCTGTATCCGTCAAGGACATCCTTGGAACGAAAATTATTTATTACGAATTATAAGATTTTGTAATTTGTTGTCGGTTTGTAAAAAGTTTCTGTTACCCGGAGCGCTTTAAAACTGGTTTAATGTATCGGGATTACTTTTTCTCTATCTTGTGCATGTCGGTCTCACAATTTCGAATTATTTTTATATTTTAGTATCCTATATTGTACGTGAAGCAAATGCGATTATTGACTAACACAAAAAAAAAATTTTTAATTCTCACTAGTTAAATTGTTCTTATTTTAGTGTATTTTACGTATAAACAAAAATATTTTTTGGCGAAAAAAAAAAAAATGTTCTTATATATGTATATAGGTTATATATGAAAATATATATATAGGTTATTATGAAAATATATATATAGGTTATGTATGAAAACATTAAGTATATATCTATATATGAAAATATTATAGTTACTATATATGTGAATGTTGTTAATATAGTATGTACTGTAAACTAAATATTCTGATTAGTATACTATAAATATTTCAATACTTAATTATATATGTGCATCCAGTTGAGACTTCCAGTGCTTGGTTAATTTCGTTCAGTGCGGACGCACGTGTAACGTTTTTCACTTTTGTCTAAGTTTTCCACATGTATCTGTGGCCAATGCAGCGTTGTCGGTGTTGGCTCTCCAGTAAGCAGTAATTTCCGGTGTGAAATTGTACTTCAGTTAAACCACCGATATTCACTTGAATGCAGTTGGAATAGTGAAATGAAGATAATTTCTCTGGCTCCAATTTGTTTTGTTGTATATTGCTGTTATCGTCACGCATGTAACGTTGTTTGGCTTATTGCTGTGATTTGAACGCACGTTTAAAGTTGTTTCGTTTTATGTGTTTGCTTGAGCCCGTTTTGGAATGTTCTAGACCTTGGAGAAAAAATCCTTTTTTTGATTTTTAATTTTTTTACAGGTCTGTTCTCTGATGCCCTTTTATAAACTGTGATTACGTTAAAAACGGCAGCGAATGGTTTCTGATTCGGTCAGCGGTGCTGTTATGTTGTGCTTGACTCTGGGTCACCAATGTGGTGGTTAGAGGTTATGTCCGCAATCTAGCAGATGAACAAAAAACACTGCGCAGTTTTTTTACTTTACGAAGATAAAAAACTTTATTCACTGGTATCTTTTTTATAAATTATCTACTATGAATCTAACTCTAAACTTCAATATTACTTGAGTCCGACAGGATCTCTAATTTACCAACTTATTAATTACGTGCGTATGAATGCTGACCGGCCTGCACAAGAAGTGACATAAGGTCGACGTTTTCACTCTACAAACTTTTTAGTTTTTATTTAATCCGTTTATTTCACGTTAGCGCTTTTAATTCATTGTGTTGACTTGGTGGAATATTTAAATATATTTTGGATAGAATGTTGTGGGTGCTAATTTCTAAATGTATCTTTATGTAAAAGCTAAGTCACTACAAGAGATTTGCGTTCTGGCGCTTTTGACAGTGTTTGCCATGTAAGCCTGCTAGAAAAATTATTTAATAAATTCCATTTTTCGTGTCGATCTGTTCACTAATCAAGGAGTTCTTAACCGGACGATCACTAAAGGTTACCCTTGTGGACTGTAATCACTCAAATTTCCTTCCTCTGTCTTCTGGAGTACCACAAGGCTCCATTCTTGGTCCTCTACTCTTCAGTCTATATATTAACTATCTGCCGGACATAATTCAAGATGTCAACATCCACATTTATGCCGACGACGTTCAAGTTTATCTCAGTCGCCCACCTGGTCTTAACGAAGACTGTGCGGCTCGGATGAATGACGATTTACATAATATATACACCTGATCGATTAACAATAAACTTGAACTTAATCAGGGCAAGTCACAGTGTATCGCCTTTTCCTTCGGGACTATTGCCTCTTCATCCTTTTCTCCTATTCTTTTGAATGGATCTTCAATCCCCTATGTGGATAAAGTCCGTAACTTTGTGGTCACCCTTAACTCTAATATGATGTGCTGTGATCTCGTCAACTCTAACCTATCCAAGATCTACGCCACCCTCCGTCGTCTATGGTTGTCCACTAAAATGCTCACCCCTAGAATGCGCTGTCATCTTGTCAAGTCCCTAATATTACAGCATTTCACACACGGTTTATTTGTTTTCCCGAAGCTAGATTCGCACTGCTCCAGAAAATTACATGTTGCATTTAACGATTGTGTAAGGTTTGTTTTCGGCTTACGAAGATTCGATCATGTTTCTCACCTGAATTTTGCACTGCTAGGTTGCTCTATTGAAGTATATCTAAGCGTAGAGCATTATTCTTCCTTCTCAACTTATTGCACAACTCTCAGGCCGCTTACTTGAGAACCATGTTTCAACCCTTGAACTCTGCCAGAGGCTATAAACTGCAAATACTTTGTTTTCAGACCTCCATACTTCATGGATCCTATATTGTTCAAATCACTCGAATGTGGAATTCATTACCACACAATATCCAGAAGGCTAACTCAATCGGCACTTTCAGGCGTCTTCTTGTAAATTTTTGACATAAGTAGCTTTGCTGTTGTGACCCTCACGCGCTGATCATATGTTTGTTATCGAAGTTATCTAATTTGGTTTTATTTTAATTTATTCTCATTTGCTATAATTGTTTTCGTAATTAATTTTGTATCTTAATCCTACTTATTTATCCAAAATTTATTTGTTATTATTGTATATATTTATTTTTTTCCCTATCTTTTATCATTGTTGTAGTATTAACATTTAATTTAGTTTACTTATTTCTATTCAATTGTATTACTGTACTTCCACTCTAATTGGTGCTAAGAAAAAGATATGTAAATCTTGTAGTATCTTGTCCTAATAAACAAATATTTTATTCTATTCTATTCTTTTTCGTTTCAAAATTAGAAAATATCGGTTATTTTCGCGCCCTGGTTTTTAATCTTTCCATTTTTGATAAGATGCCATATACAAATAACTTCATAATGTAGGGTAAATGTTGTGATGTGTCAAGTCAATGTGTCGTGTGTCAAATAGCCTCGTATAATTTTTGTTTGTTTTATTAATGTAATGCAATTTTATAAACCCGAAATTGGTATAATTTTGGTTAACTTAAATAACCTTTCTATTGTGTTGTTCCAAACTTTTTAATATTGCCGTGGTAGGGACATTTAATATATAGTGCTGATCGGATGTCGGGCGCTGCATAGAATTTAAGTACGTTTACTAAATCTTAACCTGTGCATATGTTTGCAGTATTTTTAACGATTTTTTTATCATAGACTTCTTTTGTGTAATTTGTTCTGTAATTCCTATATTATTAATTTCGCCAAAAATTCCTTTTATTTATTTATTTATTTATTTACATAAGCGATGAAAATTCAATGTAAAGTGTTCACTCCATAGACACAAACTGTCCACTGACCACTTTCTATGGAATGTATTATAGCGCCATCTATGAGTGAAAGTGTTTCGAATAGAACTTTAATATTATTAAAGACCCTAAGCAATTTGCTATTTTTGCAACATTATTAAGGGTACTTTCTCGCAAATATTCATCAACTACATTCAATATTATTTTCCTCTGATTATACTGACAGTTAAATATTTATATGTAATTTAATCTAAATAATCTAATTTTGCTGGTACTAATGGCACTTTGCAATATTTGATCAACTAAATTTGGTGGTAAGGAGGCAGTATGCGATGGTATTTGCTGCAATGTTTTCCACGCTACATGCTTGAAGCGAAATACTCCATCTTCGTCTTCTGGACACACCACCTGCAGCGAGTGCTCTGATATCAAGACTTGTCACGTCCTACGACTCATGAAAAGTTTTTCGGGTGCCAGTCTCTTATGATGGATAAAATTAGCCAGCTTTCAGCCAAGCTGTCTAATAATTTTCAACAATTTTATGATGATGTGCACATATTGAATTGTAAGAAGGAGAACGTTCTCACCTTGACTGACACGTTGAACTCTAATTCGATTGCGATACTGGAAAAGACTCATGAAATATCACCAAAAATATCTCTTGTTTCGAGCACCTTGGACGATCTTCACTCTGTGGTAGGTCTTTCACGTCCAGTGCTATCGGCGGGATTGCTTTAACTATCATTGAAGATATCAGGCGCCCTATGAAGCAGGTGAAGGGCGATATTGGTTCCTGTTCGTCGGCCGTATTGAAAAATTCTTCGCTTTTGTGTTGGGTGGTTCATGATATTGGGAAATTGTCTATAAGAAATTCTCGCAGCTCTGAAACTCTACAGATTGAGCCCCAACAATCTTCATCTATTCAGCAAGTATCGCATGTCTTCACTACTGCCTCCCCTAAGAATATTTCCTCAGCGAAAGTGGGTCGTCGTCAGAGACAAAGGAATCATCGCACCAGCCTAAATAATATTACAACTGCTTCAAGTATTCCTTTAGTTCGACATGACATTTCTCTGGATACCAATGTGCTTCGGTTGCCGATACCGTGGTGTCTTCGATTGCGGAAGGTGTTTGATAGTGGAACGAAAGCTTCAGTTTCGGATGTCGGGATATTGCGGTCTGCTTCGGTTGCGCATATTGCCTCCACCAAAGATACTCAGACTGTAATTGTAGACGCTCTTTCGCTGCGACCAGCCAGGCTTCCAAAGTGTGTCTTCGTATCTAGAGTACATCCTGGCACTACCGAGGATGAGATAACTAGACATATTTCATCGTGTGTTGGTACTTCGACCTCTTCGATTGCCTGCAAAAAATTTGACCGAGAAATGGCTATGTGGAAAGATTGCAGATGAAGAGCGTTTTGGTCCCGAGTTCCTGGTGTTTCGCCGTGATCGACATCGTCTGTCTTTGGATGCTCCTGTTGGAGGTGGAGTGCTTTGTGCCGTTCGTCGCAACCTTCCATGCACATTAATCGATTTTGTTGAGTTAGACGATCTGGGGTTTATATGTATAGGGCTTAAGCTTTCACACAAAAACGTATATATTGCAATAGTTTACATCCCTCCATGCTCATCAGCTGTGATATTTGACTTGCTGGCGGCATGTATTAATAATCTTACCGAAGTTTTGCTGCCTGCCGATGAATTATTGGTTTTTGGTGACTTTAACTTGCCTAGTGGTAACTGGGAACACTCTCTGGACGATGAGGGCTTGCTGCCTTCTATCTCAGCGACTCGTCAACATGCCATATCTTTTATTGACAACATTATTTCTTCAGGTCTAATGCAATCCAGCGGCGTTATTAATAACTCTGGAAAGTCTCTTGACCTGGTATTTTCGTCCGATCCCAATGGGACTCTCGTTAAGCGTTGTTTAACTCCTATGGTTCCTGAAACAAGCCATCATGCGGCATTAGACGTAGTTTTATTTTTTGATCCTGCAACTTCATCATTTAATGCTCCTAGTAACTACTGTTATAACTTTAAAAAGGCTGATTTTGATAAAATGAATGAATGGCTATCCGCTTGTTATTGGACCAGCGTGCTGAGTGAACGTGACATTGATGAAGATGTTAATTCATTTTATGACACATTATTTCTTTGTTTTACTCACTGTGTACCACTTATTCGTTCGAATCGTGAAATGAGATCGGCTTTTCGTGCTGAACCAAAGAAATATTTGAGGTTTGTTAACTCTAAGCACAACTGTCGAGTCAGTGATGGCCTGTGAGTAACACGTGTATGTGATCGAGCTCCGTAATTATTTGCAATATTTTGAGTTTACCCGCTAACTTAACCTGCAGTGTGCTTAACATAATTTTTCTGTTTTCTGATACAATAATACTTTGATTTGACTACATAAATAATTTCGTGAAATGGGCAAACCGACAACACAAACGAGAACCGCTGTCCCATCTTTGGCAAAAAACAGTTCCCGCTCGGACAACTCCCCTGTCTCTACGTCAACAAGAAGCGGCAGCAAGACTTCTGAGAGTGGTACTTCTGTTAGCGATGACGACAATACTTTGATGATTTCTTCAGAGGACAAACTACTAGAAAAATTAATCTGTTTGCTGGACGATAAATTAAAACTCTTCGAGGATCGAATGATATCTCACCTGGATGCCCGAATTAAAGTTGTTGATGCAGAGGTGAATAGTCTGAAACAAAAGATTGATATCTTGGAGGGCCTTAATACTGATTTACAGCGCCAATATAAGCAGATAATTCGAGTGCAACGGCTAAATGATGCAGTTATCAGTGGTATTCCGTTTGTAAAGGGTGAACGTCCAGTGATTATTGTTAATAAATTAGCTGCAAAAATAAATCATCCAGCCTCACCGTTCATAGATGCATATCGCATTCTGTCCAAGCATAAAAATATCCACATGCCTATACTGGTACGCTTTGCTAGTACTCTAGAAAAAATCATTTATTGCTGCCTTTTATAAATGTGGCAAAGTTAAATTAAGCGATATTGAAGGTTCGGAATTTGCTTCTGACAGCCGCATCTTCGTGAAGGAGAGCCTCACTGCTGACAATAATCTATTATTCAAGGAGGCTATACGACTTCGTAAGCTGCGTATTTTGCAGAGTGTTTCTACCAGGGATGGAATTGTTTATGTGATTAAAGACAGGCTTGGAAAGCACATTAAAATTACGTAGATGAATCAGTTGCATGCTATGGATCCTGTGTTTTCAGGAGCACGATCAGCTACGAATTTGGCATGAGTCGTAACTTTTTTTTGGTATTGTTTTTATCTAGACAACATCAACATTTAATTAATATATTTAATTGCATTTCTCTTTTTGATATATTTGAATTTTCATCAATTCTTAATATACTATATATCTCGAATATTAGTAAAACTTTATCTTATTGCTTTATTATGAAATTGCTTAATGTAATCTTTCTTTGTTTACTATTTTTTTCACCTCTTAGTAGTAGCATATATTGCATTTTTGTTATATTTTCATGTCTCTTCTTCGAGTGTTCCAGTCTTCGCCTGTTTATTTTTGATCTTGGATAACTACTTGCCGACCGTGGGTGGGGTAAGAATGATGCTCAATATCTTCTGTAATCGGCATAAGGCGTTTAATATTTGCCATTTTAATGCGAGAAGCATAAAATCCAATTTGCATGAACTGCAGGAAATTTTTGGTGGATCCGATGTTCATGCTCTTATTGTGTGCGAAACATGGCTACATAGTGCTATAAATTCTTCACTTGTGAATTTTCCCGGGTATCAGCTGATCCGCAATGACCGCAAGAGCCGAATTGGTGGTGGTGTAGCGATTTATGTCAAGGATATCTTTAAAGCAAAATGTTTGTCATACTCTAAGACCTCATCTTTAGAGTTTTTGTGTGTTGAAATCAGTAGTGGTTATGAAAAATGTGTGTTAATCGCGGTATATTGTCCACCCAATCTTTTCTCTGTAGATAATTCCAAAGAATTTGAAGAAACTGTTTCGGATTTAAACAGGAAATATCGAAAGGTTCTCGTAGGTGGAGATTTTAATGTAAACTTGTTACGAGATAATATTTCATCAAACAACTTACTACATCTCTCACGATCTCTAGACCTAAATATAATTAATGAACTACCGACTTATTTCCGAACTAGTAATCCATCTTTACTTGATATCTTTTTATCTACAAGTGAAATTACTATTCTATTTCAAAATCAATTAAGCCCACCGAGTTTATATTCTTTTTCTTAGCGTTGACCTAGCAATGAGACCTTTAGATACATGTAAAACATTATGTTATCGTGACTTTAAACGTATTAATGCGGCAGCTCTAGTTGAAGAGTGTATGACGTTAAGCTGGCAGCAGATATTTCTTTCTGGTTCAGATGATGTACAAGTAACTTTTTTCAATTCTTGTATATCCTATTTATATGATAAATATGCTCCAATACGTGAGCGAGCTATTAAGCCTATTGGGTGCCCGTGGTTTTCACCAGATATTCTGCCGTTGATTGCTGAGCGCGAGTATCTCTATCGTCAGTATAGGCATCGCAAAACTGTAGAAAGTCGTAACCACTACAAACTGGCAAGAAACAGGGTTACATCTAAGTTGCGTGCATTAATAAGACGATATTTGGGTTCCTTACTTGATACTAATATTCCTGCAGGTAAATTATGGCGCAATCTGAGACAGATCGGAATATGTGGGAATCATGAGTTAAAAGCAGACTTTGATCCAGATAAGCTGAATCAATCGTTCGTTTTTGACTCTCCAGTAAGCTTGTTAAATACTCCTGATAATATGATGTGTAGTATATCTGAAGTATACGAGGGCTTTAGTTTCCGCTCTGTAAATGAGCTTGAAGTGCATTTGGCAATTAAAACTATTAAATCGGACGCTACTGGCTCTGATAACGTATCCCCTAGATTTTCAAAAATAATTTTACCTTATATTATGCCCTATGTAGTTCACATTTTCAACACTTGTTTAACTACTTCAACTTTCCCTGAGGCTTGGAAGAATGCTTTAGTAATTGCAATGCCTAAGAAGACATCTCCTGAGGTTCCTGAGGATTTTCGACCTATCGGTCTACTGTGCTATTTGTCAAAAGTCTTGGAGAAAATAATGTCTACACAGATGATCGCATATTTTGAAGATAAAAAACTCATTACAGATATGCAGTCTGGTTTCCGAGCGAATCGTAGCTGTGAAACGGCTTTATTAAAGGTAACTTCGGATATACGTGACTCGCTTGATAAGAATAATTTTTCTATTCTAGTATTACTTGATTTCTCCAAGGTATTTGACAGTATTCATCACACGCTTTTGCTTCGTAAGCTGTCTTCACAATTTAGATTCTCCTCTTCTGCAGCTCAATTTATATTAAGTTTTCTAACCAATCGCTCACAAGAAGTTAAAGTTAACAATATTATATCCAGCAAATTACCTGTCAAATTTGGAGTCCCTCAAGGATCGATACTGGGTCCTCTTCTATTTAGTTTGTTCATAAACGATCTACCTAATCATATTAGAATATCTAAAATACACATGTATGCAGATGATGTCCAATTGTATGTGAACGGTCCATTAGAATCACTGCAAGAGTATGCATATAAACTCAATTCAGATTTAAGCAGAATTCATGAGTGGTCAGTATCTGTAGGACTCAAACTAAATCCGAGAAAATCTAATTGCATTTTCATATCCAGAGCTACAGTAGGCACTTCTGAATTACCGGCGATAATATTGAATGACATCATTTTATCATACCAGCAAAAAGTTAAAAATTTAGGCGTTTATCTTAACTCCAAACTGAGCTGCTGTGATCATGTTGCAAATATTATTGGTAGAGTTTATGGAGGCCTCCGACAGCTTCGAATATCGGCTAATTTGCTATCTTTTGAGTTACGTATGAAACCTGTCAAGGCATTATTAGTTCCGCACTTTACCTATGGTAGTGTTATATACTCTTCTTTGGATTGTGTATGTATGAATAGGCTGAATGTTGCTTTTAATGATTGCACCAGGTTTGTATTTGGCTTAAGGAGGTTTGACCATGTGTCTCCATATCGTGATTCTCTCCTGGGATGTTCGATAGATTCTTACTTGATCCAAAGAGCATTAGCATTGCTACATAAAATAATATACTCAAAAGAGCCCTGTTACTTGTACGAAAAGATAAAATTCCTTAGCTCGCCTCGCCAGAGGAAGATACTGTTACCGCGCACTAACACTGCAATAGGGCGTCGTTGTTTCTTTGCCCACGTTGTCCGCTCTTGGAATAATTTTCCTAGTGATATTCAGAGGGTAGGCACTACTGGGATATTCAGGAAGAGACTTTTACATTATGCTAACATTCATTATTAATTTGCTTTTCTTTTTTCTTTTTATTTTTTTTATTCATTTCACATTGTATATCTGTTTATCTTTTTTTTTTTACATTTAACGCTATTATTTTTTTTTCTTTTAATTTATGTACTGAATTATTATTATTTCTTTTTGATTACTCATTGAGCCTAATTTTATTATCTTTTTATTTAGTACATATTGAAAAGGTTGTATTATCTTGTTGTACTATGTCCAGAAAATATACTATTATTATTATTATTATTAACTGTGACGCATATCCTTCATCGTTGCGACTTGTTAACTTAGACAGTGTGGATCCATTATAGACTGCCAATCTTTTTGGTGACTTCTTTAAAACTGCATTCTGTGATAACCACTGTGATATTAGTTATAATGATTTTACCCATTTGAGGCAACTTCCGCTGACTTCTATTCAACCAAAAGACCTGTTTTTCGATGAAGCGTCTGTCTCCATGTACATTTCAAGCATAGCTGATAGTTTTTCTGGCGGTCCATATGGCGTTCCTTCCACACTCATAAAACATTGTGCTACGTCCATAGTTCCTGTTTTGTGTTATTTATTTAATTTATCTTTAACTTGTGGTATTTTTCCGAAACAGTGGAAGCTTTCTTTGATTATTCCTTTGCGCAAAAATTGCAATAAGAGCGACTTTTCTAACAACAGACCTGTCGCTAATTTAAGTTGTAATGGTAAGATATTTGAAGACCTGGTTTGTTATGTTTTGTACTCCACTGCAAGCCCTTTTTGCCCTTTTTTGAAGGGGAAATATACTACGACTAATTTATTGGTGTTTACTAATTTCTGCATTTCTACTATTGAAAACGGTAAGCAAGTGGATTGCATTTTCACGGATTTCAGTAAAGCGTTTGAACAAATCAATCATAAAATTTCAATTCACAAGTTGACTATTCTTGGTTTTCATACTCTCTTTGTTAGTTGGCTTCGTTCTTATTTATCTAATAGTACGCAGCGAGTCATATTCCGCTCAGTCCTTTCTGACGAAATAGATAATAGTTCCGGCGTACCTCAAGGTAGCCATCTTGGACCACTCCTTTTTATAATTTACATCAACGATGTATCTCTGATTTTGGTTAATTCAAGAATTCTTTGCTATGCTGACGATGCCAAAATCTTCCGCATTATTTCTAATGAAAACGAGTGCGGATTTTTAAAGTCGGACTTAGACACCTTTTATAAATGGTGTGATATTAACTGTCTTCCTCTCAATATAAGCAAATGCACTACTATGTCCTTTTCTCGTAAAAGGAGGCCGTTGGAGTTTAATTATACTTTAGATGGACGTTTATTAACTAGACTTGAAAAAACCGTCTTTCCTTCGAACATCATATTAATTCAATCGTGGCCAGGGCTAATGCTACTCTAGGATTTATAAAGAGATGGTCAAAAGAGTTTAATGATCCATTCATAACGAACACCCTCTACTGAACATTCGTAAGACCTATTTTGGAGTATGCCAGTCCTGTCTGGGGTCCCTTCTATTCTATATATATAAATCGCATCGAGGCAGTGCAGTGGTTTCACCAATGTCTGGTCTCTTTAACCGCCAGTTTGATTGCATTGACTTTCATCTTCCAAAAAGTCAAATAAGAAATCAGCTTGGTTAAAGTCACTTATTTTTCATTATTATTGTTATGTATCCTTTTTATCGTTTTATGGTTATGTATGCTTTTGTTATTTTATTGTTATATTTCACTTTTGTAAACTTAGTAATCAGATCATTGATGAAGTTCTAAATAAATAAATAAACTGCATTTCTATGGTTTCAATTTTAAATTGTATTTTCGTTAGTGAGTTCATTAGTTGAGTGCGTGGAATTCCCTTCATTAGGCGTTACCTTGTGCGTGTTGATATTTTAAAAATTATTTTGTCCAGTGCAGTGCAGTCTCAATTTTCTAAATTCATATCCACCACAACACAATACCGACCAGTATACCACCATTTCTAACTAAACAATTAAATTCTGCAATTGAATCTATACCAGTCAAGTTAAGTACTTTTCTATGCCTTATCGGCATTCCACAAGCCAGAAACACAGTACGGTAATGTTTATATTGTTCCTCATCAGAAATTAGTGGTAGTCACTGATCAGCATTAAATTTAATAAAGAACCTTTTTTAGTGTAAAGATGTTGTGTGTAATAAGTAAAAACTAAACTGATTACAGCTTTATATTTATTAGTTAGAAATGGGATGCCCAAAAATCATTTTAATTGTCAAGACAACCCGTTTTCGTTAAATGACTTAGAGTTAAATTTAATTTTTTAAATAAATCTGTATCTATCCAACAGCACCTTATTGGCATCTGAGTTCACTGTAGTGTAGGCAACCGGCAGCTTCAGAGTTTCACAGCTGTCCTGATGATATCGCCTTTTTACTGCTGATCGAAACACATTACACACAGCATCTATACTAAAAAACAATTCTTTATTGAATTTTTTTATCTTTGGATTTAAGCCAGCGACTGACAGTACCTCGGTACTTGTCTTTTAATTTTTTTTGCACGTATGGGGTCGGATAAGAATTGCCTGTAGATGCATATATGTATTGTACGGATCCCGAAAGAGAAAAAACTCATTGCCGCTTTCTAGTTATGAGTTAGAAATTGGATGCGCAAAAATCATTTCAATTGTAAATACAACACATTTTGCTTAAAATGGTTTAGATTTAGATTTTTAAATAAATCTATAGCTATCCACCAGCAACTTATTGGCATTTGAGTTCATTGTAGTGTAGACAACAGGCAGTTTCAGGGTTTTATTGTTGTCCTGATGAGATCCCCTATTCCTGCTTATCGAAACACATTACATACAGTATCTATACTCTTAAGAAATAGTTATTCTGAAACTTACTATCGTATGCACTATGATTACAATTCACTAAAAAATTTATTCAATTATTCCCATATGTTGCGCAAAAATTGTGCTGAAAATATGTGTTTAGTTCCTAAGTTTGTCGTGCCGTTTTTAACACCTCGAAATAATGATGGTAGAGCAAAATAGATTGGACACCCACGCATAAAATTAAAAGTTATTTTGATTTTTGCATATCCGTCCGTCCGCCTGTCCGTCAATCTGTCCATCTCTCCGTCCGTCTGTGCGCACTCGAGAACGCGTTCACTTCAAAAGCTGAAATTTTGTACACAGACCTTAAAAATAAAAGTAAAATTAGGTTCGAAAATGTCAATGTCAAAATATATAGCGAAAAACGAAATTTTTGTATGGCAACCTCACGAGGGAGTTGCCCGATTTTTCTCATTTTCGAACCTAATCATTCCTAAACATTTTGATTGTACTAAAAACTTCTTCAGAATACGAAATCCTATAAAATTGGCTGTAATCGTTTTTTTTGTGCGACGAACGGTTCTAGAAATTTATGCGAAAACCCACTTCAAAAATCAAACTTGCACAGGTCATTGAACATAGGAAATTTAATACGAGAATTCATCTAGGGTATCATAAGAATTGGTCTTAGACCAATTCTAGCTTTTTTAATTGTTTTATTCAGTAATTAAAAAATGTTGTTTTTATTTTTATTTCAGTTTGGAATTTATTTAATTAAAGTTATAGTTCCGCTTATTACTCTTGTACTGTATGTTAATTAAAATTATGTAACTCTTATCTAATACGAAAAATATTCAAGAACGTGAATTTTAATGCTTGCTCATTTCATATATTTCGTATGGGATATAACAGTGTGTCTTATATCTTACAATTACATTATATATTTTGTTAGGTATTTTGTGGAAATTAAGGGGAAATAGTGGTCAAATATCCAGCGTTATAAACCTATGCCATTAATTTTGGTTAAAATATGACCTTATTGGTCACGCGCTAAATGCATTGCTATCAGTGAAAACCCACCGCCTGGCATCCATTCCCAAGCCTGTGATCAATCAAACAAATTTAAATAGTTATTTTTTTCGCCAGAAAACTTCCTTAAAAATCAGCGGATTCATTAAACTTTAGATGGTGCTCGGCATTCCATTGTCACCTTGGATTTTCAACTTTAACTTCTACTACAATAATAATTTGAAAATCATACTGTGTGCGATATACAGGTGTAAACTGAAAACCTGTAAAAACGACAGATCCCGGATTTAAAAGAAGAACTCTCGAATTTAACGTCACCAAATAGTTTATACAATAAGTAGTGGTAATATGAGGGTTCTTGAACAGTGCAAAAATGTGCACAAAAGTCCATATATATATAGAATGCATATTTGTCTGAAATTTGTATGGAAGAATTATTGAGAGCACCCAAAAAATATCGCTTAAGTGCTGATGTGCAAAATGCACATTTGTCTGAAATTTGTATGGAAGAATTGTTGAGAGCACCCAAAAAATATCACTAAAGTCCATACAAAAAACTTTGCGGTGCAAAATGCACATTTGTCTGAAATTTGTATGGAAGAATTGTTTAGGGCACCCAGGATGTCACCCAGAGATAATTTCTAAAAATATTTTCGGCATATTAACGCTTTCTTATTGATAAGAATTGAACCGAATATTTTCGGCATATTGATGCTTTCTTATTGCGAGTGGTGATAAAGAATTGCTTGTACAAGATTATGTAATATGATTTTGCGAGTGGTGATAAAGAATTGCTATTACAAGATTATGTAATATGATTTTGGGGAGTATATGATGGATGTTGAGGTCAATGAATGAGGCGATGTAAAAAATATCAGCTCAGAGATATTGTGATTCTGGGTAAATGACATGGTAGCCATTCAATTAAGTAGAGCTAAAAACTTTTTGCAATAAAACCTTACTTAGGATTTTGTATTCTTGAACTGTCTAAGTTGAAAATTTACAATTTCCATTATGAATACATGAAAACCAAAGTACGGAAGCAATGTGATTTTAAAACTACATATATGGATACTGATTCCTTCATATACACTGGCGATGAAAAATATCACCTCAGAGACATATTGTGATTTCGGCTATATATATATATTTTTGGCATATTGACCCTTACTTATTGATAAGAATTGATGCCCTGTTGACGTTGTTCAGGATATTGCGGTTTATGATACTATAAATGGAATCCTAATTGTTGAGTTATTTGTCAGTACGCTCACAATGTTCAATTAAAGAACACCATTTAAAATTATAACATAATGTCTTGTACAGGGTAAGCAGTCCCCAGGAAAACTCAATAGAGGAAGACTTTCAAATATTAGAGGAACTAAACTCACTAAACTTTAAACCTTTGCTGGCCATAAAAAACATGGAAATATGTCAGGCCTATAAAATTATACACTACAAAAAATTGCAAACGAAGTTCGGAGAAAGAGTTCATCTTGATTTGGAAGGTTACCAAATGTTCTTGCCAGCGAGGTTCACCACAATCTCTGAACGAACCATGGAAAAACTCAACACAGGAGAGTTTTACATGGAAAATTAATTGGAATGGCGTACAATGTGACATTTTCGAAAGATGGATCCTACTTTATTATTACTTTAAGCTTGTGATGACTTTTTTTTTTTAATAAAGATTGTTTTTAACATCATAACATAATTCTTGTATTTTATACCCGTATACAAAAAATGTACTGAATTTTTAATCTCAATTTAATTTGAACCCGAAAACTAGAAACATACTTCACTTCATCAACCAGCATTTGATTATCTAATTTAGCTGCCTAACCGACTGATCCAGAAAAGTATTTATCAAAACCACCCAAAAAATTCTATTGCTATTAGATGCTAAACAAAATTTGCTTGATTCTTAAATAGTTACAGGTCAGAAATCCTCACAATTGCATTTGGCTGAGTGTTTTGAATTGATATTATAAAATACTGTGGTTTTTAATCAACAGTGTTCAGTATATAACGTACTTTCAGAAGATGTTTTGGTCAGAGACAGTGAAGGGGAGATCCAAGTACTGTACATGTGAAGCCGGTTGGCTACATTTTAGAATTGTACATATCAATCCTCAACCAAATAAGCTTCTCGAATTATATATGACACCCGAAGATGGTACCAGAAGTCTTGTATTTCAATTGAGAACTGGTGAGTCTATACCACCCATACTAAATTTTCCCTTCAAATTTACTCCTTAGCAGCATGTTAGATTAGAACTTTTTGGTAAGAGCTATATCAAATAGGGTGAAATAATTAATTAGCAGTACTTAAATTCCAGGAGGTGATATTGTCTTAGTTGGTGAAGCTCAGGATGGAATAGTTAGGTATAAGGCGACAAATCATTTTCCACCGAACTGTCCTTTTGGTGATGAGAATGATTGGAAAGGGAATCATCCTATGAAAATAAAGATACAAAAACTAGGAGGGGATGGTATAAATTCAAGGAAAGACTAAAGAATCACTCAGTTCTTTTGAGTAGAGTAACATACTAACATTAAAAAAAAAATAGCAAGGAGAGAAAATGAAAGGGTGCTCTATCAATATTTTGATCATACCGCTATTCCTACTATATAGTAATAGTCAACCTATACCGTTAAGTGTAAACCTTATAGATAAAAATACTAGTAATTTGAATTTTGCTCTGAGTCTACCCAATAATGACACTGTGCAAATCGGTTTAACTTTCCGACTGATGACTTATAGTAATATTAGTGATCATCACGAGGAAGAAAACTCTACTTCACAAGAAGGCGCCACTACTACATCAATGATAATTAGAAATGATAATACAAGAAAATTTGTTTCTGTGGAAGAGGCTATTGAAGGTTTTAGGCAAGATCTGATGAAAGAAGAATTGGAAATTGCTGGAATTATTGAGAGCAAATACATTTTTTATAGACACTTCAAACTTGAATTTGATGATGAAAATACGCTTCATCTTCGTTGCACTATGTAGCACGCTCATTGAATATTTCGTGTTATGAATACCATCAGTTTGAAACAGAGAGAATTCTAAGTAACGGTGAAGTGAAGATTGTGAAGAAAATTGATGATAATTATAAAAGCAATGTAGAACTAGTCAATTTAAGGGGGATGAAGCAGACATATGAAATGGCTATTTCCTACTGTTGATCATTAAGAAGTTTTTAAGAGAATATGATAACATTTTACTTGAAGATCATAAATCGAGAATTCAAGAATATCACAACTTTTAAAATTATATGAAAATATTGAGAAAGTGAAGTCTAAATTTTGCGAACACGACGTAAGCTGTCTTTAGTCAATAGATGATCCAACAGATGGAGCGGATACATGATAGTATTATGATGTCAGAAGATGTTTAAAACAAGTACTTTTCGTAAAAGCAATACGTATTTGAAAATTTTAATTACAATATATTTTTTGTATAAATCCAAGAATTGTGTTTTGATGAAAACCCTAGCCATTTTACATAAGATTTATCTCCTGTTTTCTATAAGACTTTTTCTATGAAGTAAAGATCCGAATATTTTGCCTTCTGAAGCTCCATTTCAAAAAAGCAGCCTCGTATTGCTTTATCTTGGTGGTCCTCTAAAAGGTATGTTACAGAATTCGTTATTTGGATTTTAGAAATTTTGAAGATTTCAGTAGTCCAGTTTTGTGTATATCCCTTTTCAAATATATGCTTATATTTACTTATGCGAACAAAATCTCCAACTTGGAATTTAGGTACACGAAATTCCTTTAATTTGCTATATACTGTTGAAAGTAACTTTTTCTCGATATTCCTTGATACGTCACATGGTCTCATTTTTATTGTTCGAGCCTTAGTTCTATTATATTTTAGCACTAGGTTCTTGATGATATCGACCAATCGATAGGATCCACGCAGACTAAACTCTTTCCACATCATATTTTCCAATGTTCTATTAAAACGCTCAACTATAGAAGCTTTTAATGGACTGTATGTTGAAAAATGATTAACTTGAAATGTTTTCATTAAATTTTGGAGTGAACTGTTATAGAACTCTTCTCCGTCATCGGGTTCTATATTTTTTGCGGTAACGTCATTTCCATTTTTCCTTTTTATTGGAATACTGCAAGCGTATTTTGAAAATATATCAACAACCGTCAGTAAAAATGTGGACCCGGTATTTACTTTGTAGTAGGCACCCATTTCGACTAAATCAGCTTGCCGTTGATCATCGAAACCTTTTATGATTACACGCCTCCTTTGGAAATTCTTTCGATCAGGTTTATGTAGCTCATTAACAAGATGCTTTTTATTCATTATAGCGTATTTTCTTTCTCCAGCTCCTTAATTCGTAATCATTTCACATTTATTAGTGCCTGCAACCTACTGTTAACTTCTTTTAATGTAACTCATCAGCTTATCATCCAATGCATTAATTGTTTCATTTGTATACAATTGATTTCCTGTTTTATATTTTTCACCCGCTGTCTGTATTATATTATATGCACTCTTTAATTCTCTCTATAGATCTATATTGACTTTATCGACTTTCTCCGTTAGATAGTTGTTGACTAACTGAATTTTCGAACTCTTTGAATGCGTACTTTTATCAACTAAATTATCAAGATATATTTTCGTTGCTGCATCTTCATCGTCCTTTGGCCTTTCAACATGTCTAAGAGTTTTATTGCTTAAATTGTAATCTTCATTTGAAGTTAGTTGAAATCCTATGCCAGGCGAACCCTGAATTCCTCGGTCTTCAGCAGGACCACGCTCACCAGGTGGACCTCTCGGACCTCGTTCACCAGGACGCCCTAGTTTTCCTTGCTTAGAAAAACGACCAAACTTATCAACACTCATTATTGTATTAAAGAAAACTGGAAAAAAATTCAATAATTACATATACTATGATATAAGCTTCCCTCAGTTCTTGTATAATTGACATGATTTCATTGTTGTGATTATTATACCAAGCGTGTTTTGATGCTATTAAAAGTCGAAGTCTGTCCACCAGCTCACTAAGGTCATCCCTTCATGATTTATTAGTTTGCTTATAATTTTTTTATACTTAAGCGCTTTACTACCTTTTATTTGTCCATCCTCAAGATATCCACGTTTATAGGCATTAGTGTCTTTTACAATTGCTTCATAGTTATTTAAGTCTACATTATCATACATACTTTTGATGGGTTGTTTCATAAAGAATAGTTCGCATAAGCCTGACGTTAATTTATACGGTTTCCCTTTAATTATGAAATCATTTTCTTGTATTAATATCTTTGAATTGCCAATTTTCATAATTATACAAATAAATTCCATATTATAGTCAATTTTTGGACTTTTTCCATATATAACTTAAAATACCGATCAACTAATCCGCTTGATAGATTATGTATATAATCTGCTATTTCTATCAGAGTTCTTGAATGAGTAGGTGTTGCAAACTCATCTTCACACCTAAATGAGTCTGTATTCTTTGTTGGTGTGCTTGTGGGGTAAATTTTAGGAAATTTAATTTGAGGAGTTAATTTCATGTCATCGTAATAATCATCTTTGTATTCAACTTTAATTTCATCCTTTGCTCATGAACTCTTGGAGGGGCTTTGTTATAGGTTTAAACGTTTCCTCAAGATGAGCTTTAGTCTCCACTCGCCCAGTTCTCAAGCCTCGGAATTTCTTTTTTATAGCATTTCTAATTTTTATAATGTCTGTGGTCAATTCCTTCGTATTGACATGAGACTTTGCAATTTTCCTCATCTCACTTTGAAATATGGTATGAACAGCTTTGAAGTGGTCTATGAACTGCTTTTTGAACTAGTCTATGAACTGCTTTGAACAGCTTTGAACTGGTCTATTAACTGCTTTAACTTATCTATGAACTGGATCTGGAAGATATTTAAAGAGCGATATATGTATCAAATCCTTTTCGAAAGCGCACTGTTTTGATCTAGTCTATGAACTGCTTTGAACTGGTCTGTTAATTGCTTTAACTGATGTATGAACTGGATCTGGAAGATATTTAAATAGCGACATATGTGTCAAATCCTTTACAAAAGCGCCCCTGTCTAGGGTGCTATCCTTATCTATAACTACAAATCCATATTTATCTTTCCAACATTCACCACAAAAAATGCGAAAATTATCAAATGTCATGTCAGTGCTTACATGATCATTGTAAATATGTGTAAGATTCATTTCATCTTGTTTAAATAAAATAAGCAGATTCGCATTATATCGTATTAAATGCTTTGGGATATGAGTATAAGTCTGACATAGATAAAAGCAGTCGATGTTATTGTGTCGACCCATACAAAACTACGAGCTTATATTGTTCTGTTTTCCACATGCTACATCACCAAATATAAAAACTGAATTAGGTTTGGCTTCTTCTGGCGCAATAACGTTGCAATTATCTGAAAATGTATGGTAGCCTAGCCCAGTTATAGGACGTAATACTCGTTGTAGGTACTGATATTTCGGTTGGTAAAATGATTTTGAATAAATGTAAATATTTTCAAATTCGGATGTTCAATCAGACCAATTATGAGATTTTTTTTACCACAGTTAGAAGGTCCAACAACTATGGCTCTTATATTATCTAATAAAAGCGGGCTATGTCTTTGCTTCAAGTTTTCAGATTTTATGTCTAGGTTTTTGATTGACAGTGGCTCCTTCTGCTTGATGAACTTCATCATGGGAACTAACGTATTCATTAAGGAAACTCTTTCTTTTATATCAGTCTGAATCAGAATATTCTGCTGTAAGGACGTCTGTTAAGAGAATTTTTCAATTTGAATGATATAACATAAAATACCTCGGATTTTTTACCGACCACGCAAAAGTCGAAAGGAAGTGGTCTGCTAAACACTGCTATTAGCAATTTACCTTTGGAACTTCATCTACCTGGATATCAGTATTGCGGCCCTGGTACCAAATTTCAGGAAAGAATAGCTAAAGGTGACCCTGGAATCAATTCTCTTAACGCAGCCTGTAAAGAGCACGACATCGCATATTCCAAATTCAAAAATATTGATGATCGTCATATAGCTGATCGAATATAAAATATAAAATCTAGAGATGCAGCGCTTGGTAAACGAGTTAATGCATATGTCCTACAGTACTTAGGGAAAAATATAGTATACAATCATTAAGCTTATCAAAATTATGAAACAGTTAATTGTGGGAAATTGTGTTTGGAATTTTTATACAGTCGTTGCAAACTTGTTAAATGAAATAAAATTTAGTAAGAAGATTTCTAAATTGTTAATAAGAAGTATAAATAAATTGTTGCATTTAATAAAATGTCATTTCACTTAGAACTAATCTTAACTGGAAACTCGTATGTGCTCACAGCGGAATATTTTCCACCACTAGATTTGACTGCAGACTATATATGTGGATTCATTGATTTCCAAACATATAATTCAATACCTAACGTTGATAGTAAAAATAACTTATGTCATGTAGGAAATGAAAAAATTAAAATAACAGAGGGATCATATGAAATTGATGATATTGCAGAACTCATAAAAAACGAGTTAGACAAAACCAAATGTAAACCAAAAGTAACTAATAAAGCTAATAATAATACTTTGAAAAGTGAAGTCACAAGTACTGAAAAAGTGATTTCAACAAATTAAATTCTCTTAGGATTTAGTAAACCAGCATTGAGTTCAAATATTGTACATGAATCTGACTTACCGATTAATATAATTAAAGTTAATGTGATACGTGCCGACTGTAATTTAATAGCACATAACTGCACACTTTACATGAAATTTCTCCTAAAGTGGGGCCAGGATATAAAATAGTTGATGTTCCGAGAAATGTTATTAATTTACATGTGACCGTTAAGAAAATAATTTCACTTACGTTGAAACTAGTCGATCAGGATGGTGACCTTATAAATTTTAGAGGAGGAACGATTACTATAAGATTACATTTGAAGCTTCAATATGCTAATATATAACAGAATTCATGAGAATAAAAGCGAGTATAAAAGTATTAGATCAACTAGTCAACCAACGCCAGCGCTACAGTCAAGGACAAAGTAAACAGCATCTAATCAACAGTTTTGAAGTTCTCTTGCTTTTAAATTAACAAAATGAACGAAATACTTGATATTCCTCGAGATGTAAGCTATGATAATAGCATTACTAAATATGAGTAATATAGCTATTCTCCTTTCTTAACATCAACAACAGATAATTAACAAACAATTCAACAACTTGCCTTTTTGAAGAAATTTGTTATGAATTAAATGGTGTAGAAAGTGATCATACCAGAAATTTAGGATTTGCATCAACTTTAAAAAGTCTTACTCGTAATGATAGAGATACGCTACAAAATGCGTGCTGGTGCCAAATAACCCAATAATATCAGGAAAAGGCTTTTTCAATTTTTGTGTTCCTTCAAAAATGCATCTTGGTTTTGCTGAAGGCTATACAAAAATTGTTGTAAATGCGAAGCACGAGCTAATTCTGATTCGAAGCAGAAGTGATGAAAATGGATTCATTTCTCCAACTGATGTCGAAATAGACATTTATAAATTACAACGGTGCATTCCTCATGTGAGTTTTGCTGATGATGAGAAACGGGCGTTGTTAAAATCATTAATAAAGGGCGTCCAATTTAAATAAGTTTTCGAAGTTAGGATATGTATGAATATCCTGTATTACCTGAAGCTGTTGATCATACATGGACAATTAAAACAACAACGCAATTAGAAAAACCCCGATATGTAATTTTAGCAGAGCTTCAAACGGCTCCAAAGAATGAAAAGTCTAAAGTTTGACCATTACGAGCTCTAAGACATCAAAGTTCATTCGAACTCGGAATCATTTCCTTATGATGATTTAAATATTAAATTTGATCGCAACCGATATGCCTTACTGTATGGCATGTATGCAAAGTTTCCACAGTCTTATGATGATCATCAGACTCAATCTTTGCTTACTCGTGAAAAATTCAAAGAGAGCGCTCCTATTATAGTTATATATTGTTCTCATCAAAATGAGTCAATTAAATCAGGCCCGCTCGATATCCGAATACAATTCAAAACAAATAGTAATATCCCAGCAAGCACAACAGCATATTGCTTACTTTTGCATGATGGAATAATTGAGTATAATCCACTGACGAGTGAGGTAAAAAAAATAATTTAAGGAAAGAATGACAGGAATCAATTTAACAAATTCATAGTGAATGAGTTAGCTATTTTGACTAGTGGGAATCAAATGCAGCAGTTTGTTTTTCAACCTCCATTCAGATTTAAGGATTTAACAAAAGTAAAGAGAAAAGAAGCAGCGTGGTTACATGATAATTACCATGGTTTCTACTGGGACGACGGTTATGTTCCTTATCATCATTTATATGCTCTATTAGCTCCATTATTAAAACAGCACAAAATGATATACGTAAAAGGGTCTGATAAAGTTTTTTGGCTAAACGATACATTTAGAGGAGGTCTAACCATATATAATATGGAAGATGAAATTCAATGTCCAAATTTAACACGTCTAAAATTTTTTTATAGCAATAATCCATATTGTTCAATTCACAAAGGACAATGTGCGTAGGAAAATGTGTACCTGCTAAAAAGCTTTTTAGATAATAGAAATAAGGGAAAAAATATGTAAATAATAAATTTTATTTTTAACCAAATTAAACATTTTTATTGATTTCCTTCTATATCTAATTTGTAATGGCCCCAAGCAAGCGTATTGACTCCACCTGCTCGAATAAATTTTTATCATCTAAGTAGCTAAGAGCTAGTTTTTCAATACATTGAGTATATATATTAATTGCCTTATTTCTAAATAATAACATCATACCATATAATAATTTTTTTATACAAACAATCTCTGCAATCTTTTAAATCTATGGATTCTAAAACAGTTCTTTTGATGACTTCAGCTCTTTTTATTACATTACAGGCATCAATATCTATTGAGTACATTTTTGCTCTAAGACCAATGAATTCTTTAATTATTTTTCCATTTGCTTCATCTTTCATGTAACCCAAAACTTTTTTATTTTTCTGTGGTATATTGTAACGGTTTTCGGGGGGATACTCAGATGTATCAAAATGATTATCTAAATCATCTAGAATGTCATTATAAAAGTGTTTAGTTTCTATAGTGTATATGAAGGAATCAGTATCCATATAGTTCAAAATCACGTTGTTTCCGTACTTTGGTTTCATATATTCATAATAAAAATTGTAGATTTTCAACTTAGACAGTTCAAGTATACAAGATCCTAAGTAAATCGGTTTACTGTAAAAAAATTTATCTCTACTTAATTGAATGGCTACAATGTCATTAGTGAATTGAGATAAATGCGCTATATACCGCTATGAGCGGCATCTCCACCAGCAGGATCTTACACAATAAATGGAAACAGGTCTTGATTAAACGATGGCACTATTAAAAGTTGTAGTGTATACCATTTTATAACAAACTCAGAATTATAGGGTTTGTGGTGAAAACGTGTCACTGCGAAATATGCAGGTGACTACCGGCTAATCACAGCAGTGACCTGGTTTATCAAATAAAAAAATAAAGAAAAACAAAGAATGCGCGGTGACATGGTGGCTGAAAATGCTCGAAGAGTTCAGTTCTTTGGATAAAATGAAAAGAAGAGATTTAAATTACGCGGTGAATTATTAATTAGGCTTACAGATATATAGTAAAAGTGTAATTTGTTTAGATGTATATAAAATGATAACAATATAATAAAAGTGACGAAATAAAAGTTCAGTGAAGTGTTGTTATTAATGCTGTGTTACATCTGTTCTATTGAACCCGATAAGACGGATATCTCAACATTATTTGACGCAGCTGGTAGGATTGAATAGTGTGGAAAAGAAACCCTAATCCTTAAGCCCGGAGTTGAGTCTGACGTTGGGGTGCTATTCAATCTGCCTAAAGACTGATATTCAACGAGGAATCCAGTGGAGACTAGAGAGAGAGTAACAAAGAAAAAACAACAATTAATTCAAGTTCCAAATTTTATTCTTCCCGTACATCTTACTGGAGTAAAGCGTATGCAGAAGGAGTTTTTACAGAGGGAAACATCAGAAAAAAAAGTAAGTGGATACTCGATGCTGTCTTATGTGAAATTGGATTCAAGGTTTGAAAAAGAAAAATATTATTACAATATTATAGAACCCAGAAATAAGAATAATATTTAATCTTTTAAATTTTTATTTACTAAAATAATGCATTGTAACAGTTATATATTTCTACATATTTTCATACAAACAAAAACGAAGAAACGTAAGAATTTTAACTATAAAAAAAATGGTCAGAAAATTTTAAGAAATTCACTTTCGTAAGTCGCATTACAGAAATTTTTTTTTCTTCGTATGCTTGGGTTTGGTTTCATATTTGATAAGTGTAAAGCATTGGACAAGAAAAGTATTAAATTACAGTGTTTATTTTGTGTTATCTCGCATATATGTACACATATATATAACAAAATTAATTATTTTCTTTTACCTTATCAATCACGCACAGTGGTAAAAACATATATATATATATTCCCATTAAATTAACTGCTGTGATGTTATTATGCTTGTCCAGTTATCATATAGTTTGTGATTAAAGCACATTTGAGTTATAGATTCTAATTAGACAATAAAGTGATAACTATCTTCTGGTATATATCCCTAAAATTTTGAAATTTTCGCAGAATTGTT
The DNA here is from genome assembly GCA_963924295.1 of Dioctria rufipes. NCBI lineage: Eukaryota > Metazoa > Arthropoda > Insecta > Diptera > Asilidae > Dioctria > Dioctria rufipes. The sequence continues at coordinate 141,163,015 of OZ002740.1, forward strand.
ATTGTGGTCGTATACATCTTTCAAAAGACCAAAAACGCTTCACTGATACACATTTCAATATTAATTAACCCCACTCCCATAAAAATAGCATACAACCTCCGGTTGACATTTTTTTTTTCTCCAAGATTAAAAGTAATAAAGTACTGTTATCACGAGAAACGTGTAATTAAAGCACGTAGAGCTGTAGGACAGTCTGATAATCTCCAGTGAAGAATAATAAAAAACAAAAAAAAATAATTAAATACGATAATATGCAATGGCAAACCTATATCTCAATGTGGGATGTTAAACAATACATCAAAAGAACCAGAAGCTAGTTCGACTCCCCTTGATGTCAACCCGAAACCAGAATTCCCGTTTTTCGTCTTAAGTTCAGCTCAAAAGCAATATTGGAAAAAGATAAACTCCTTCGCTTTTGACAACGTTTAATTTTTGACATTTACGAAATGGGTCGTTTTACCCATGAACAAAATCAGGAAATACTGAAAACTTACTTCCAAATTGTTGAGTCTTCTACCCAAACTTTAAGAAATTTACGTGGAAAATTCAGTAGAAATGAAATGCCTTCAAGGCAATTTGTGGATCAATTTGTGACGAGAGTTCGTGAAACTGGATCTTTATTGGATAAACCAACACGTTGGACTTTATTTTTGTGGAGAGCCGTTAAGGACAAATGTTACGGTAACCATCCTAAGACATCCAAGATTTGAAAGATCGAACCGAAGTTCTCATTGATGAGGTAGGAGCCCATACAATCGAAAATGTTCTGAAAAATTCAGTTGACAGAATAGCATACTGTAAATCCAGCCGTGGTAGTTGAATATATTTGAATGGAATTATACTCCATACTTAATGGCAATAAACAACGTCAGTCCAAACCATAGTTCAGATAGTTCAGATGATACAGACACAATACCGACCGTAGAAGGTGCCAGTGGAATCTCACAAAGTCATAACGAAATTTCTATGCCATTAAGATCAGGTCTAGTGTATCAGAGATGAACTAAATCCCTATTAGAATTAGGAAAAGACGGTGATACACACTTTTGCAGTTCTGCAGAATTACGGGAATAACCGGAGGCAATGCCACAAGACGCTAACATGGCTAACGTAGATATTTCAAAAGTGAACCAGTTAATCTACAATAGTATACCTATTTTAACTGGGGAAATTGGACCAAGCCTCGCACCAGAGGTAAAGGTGTTCACCAATTTTTGCAAATAAGTAATGAATTGCTTAACTGCCGAAGAACACGTTTTAGGGGTAGAGCAGCTACTTCCTTAGAGGGAACATAATTCGAGCATTTCAATGAGTTAGAAACAAAGATTCATAGCAAACTGGTAAACACAAAAAGCTATGTAGCCTTGGTAAATGAACTTCCAGTACTATATCAGATGCCCGGCGAAACATTGACAGATTTCGCAAATAAAGTCCATGCGTTATATAAAAGCTGTCTGTCCCAAATTTCTCAACGATATAATGGTGAGGCTGCTAAAGCCGTACAAGCCGAGTTAACAGAGACTGCGATCTATGTATTCAAAACTGGGATAATAAATCCCACCCATAAAATGTTTCTGTTACAAGACACAAGTAATGAGTTGACCTCTATACTTGAGCTTGAGAAGGCTCAGAAATTAGAGGATGTCGAAAGACAGGCAATATTCATAACCCCTTAGGCATGGGTTTAATGAATCCGATAGCTGCAAGTGGCTATTCAATGTTCCCCAACCCATCCCACAAAATGCCGAATTCTTTCATTGAACAACAACCAAGAAATCGATTTCTAGGGAGACAGGTAAACCCAGCCCCCAGCCGGTTTGAGAATAACAAACGATATCCGAATGTAAGGTGCAGCTTCTGTAATAGAACCAATCACACTTTCGCCGAATATTTTGAAAGGAAAAAGTCAGGGTTTTGCACAAATTGCCAAAACTATGGACACGTCGTTCAGAATTGCAGGAGAAAACCTTTTAACCAAAGACCTCAAGTAAATTCGATGCAATTCAATGAAAGAGCGAAGTCACAGGTAGTAAAAATGGCAAACACTCCAGATAGATGTGAGTTTTGTCAGAGAAAAGGGCATATGTTAAATAATTGCCGAGCGAAACAAGAGTGGGAGAGTAAAATACGGAAACAATCAAATAAGCAATCGGAAAACTAAAAATAGGCTTGCGTGGACACCGCGGAAGCCTAAAAGACGATGAAGAAAAATGGTGTCAGCCCGCCCAAAATCCCAAGTGTTCAGTAAAATTTCCGTTGTATATAGCAGCTAGAACTCTTAGTCGACACAGGCGCTGACGTTAGCCTTTTAAAAAAATCTACGTTGCGATCTAACACTCCTATTAACGAAAGGAATACAACAAGCCTCAATTGTGCCTTCGGGGAAGGCGATACGACTGGAACATGTAGGGAAAATTCTTACTAAAAAATCCACAAACATGGGAATTTCGTGAGGTCAAAGATAGCGATGAGGATAACGTTCCATATGATAGGATAGTGGGCTATAACTTCCTGTCAAAGACTTGCAATGCTAAGTGTCCCAAAGGAATACTAGAGTTTCAAATAATAGACACGAAAAGGATGCCATTCTCGATACCACTCAGTTCTCATGCTCGCTTAGAGGAATTGAAGAGAAGTAGTAGTTTCCATAGGCGTTCTGACTGCGTTAGACCGATCTTAAGTCAGGAAAAAGAATCTTGCAAAAAATCGCTTCCACAAAACACAGGGCCACTTAAAGAGACGAAGTTACTGAATCAGGTAACTAAAGGATGTTTTTCCAAACCGAGCGGAAACATACAAGCCAGTCGAAAGCGACTCGTAAGGTTTGAGACTCGGAAAGCAATCCACATACCTGCACGTTTAGGAAAACTGGTAAAAATCCCCACATAAATTAATGGTGAATTTGTTTGCTTCTCAAAAGAATTGCAACCAGGAATCTTTATAGGAAACTGTCTGACAAAGTCTGTAGATAAGGAAATAACAGTTGCTCTCGTTAATTTTAATGGAAGAGAACAAAGTCTAAATGTTATAGATATGGAAATAAAACCAATCTTAGATTACGATGTTATTGCTTTAAAAGAGTTTAGCACGAAAATTATAACGCGTAAGCTTGCAACTCCACCACAACAAGAAGGTAATGAGCGCATATAAGCAAGTCAACAAAATAAAGTTAATGCGAGAATTAAAGCTGGTGCGTTCTGCATAAACACTACGAATGAACACACGGTGAAGGAGCGAATTAAAATTTTGGAGGAAAAAATTGTATGGGATGATATCCTGAACAAGAAAGAAAGAAAAGTGGTGCTTGATACATTGCATGAGTACCACGATATATTCTTATTACCAGGAGATAAATTAACCTATACTAATTCTATTAAACATGAAATCCCTGTTCAACAAGATCATCCGCCTATTAATCAGAAGGTGTACAGACTACGAGAGGTACAAAAAAACATAATAAGAGACCAAGTTGAGGAAGTGCTTAAAAATGACATTATAACTCCGAGCACTAGTCCATGGAATTTACCCCTCCTTGTCGTTCCCAAGAAAAGAAGGAGTAAATGGGGAAAAGCAATGGCGTGTTGTTGTCGATTTCCGGAAGTTGAATTATATTACAATAGGAGATGCATTCCCACTTCCTAGGATCGAAGATATATTTGACCAACTGGGCCACTCCCGATAGTTTACTACCTTAGATCTGGCTAGTGGATATCATCAAGTCTTAGTAGAGGAAAAGGATCAATCTAAAACAGCGTTTAGTACTCCACATGAACATTTTGAATTCAAACGAATGCCGTTTGGACTTAAAAGGGTGCCAGCAACATTTCATCGCTTGATGAACTATATCTTAACTGTTTTCTAAGGTTTTAAGTGGTTCGTGTACTTGGACGACATTGTCATATACGGAAGAAATCTTTTAGATACCACAACAATAAGCTCCGACAGGTATTATAAAGATTGAAATTGAACATTCTAAAACTGAAAATAGAAAAATGTAATTTCCTAATAAAAGAAGTGATCTACTTAGGACATGAATGCTTGAGTAAAGGGGCTCTACCAGAACCCTTTAAAGTAAGTTGCCTAAAAGACTTTCCAAAGCCGAATGCAGTGAGACAAGTTCAGTTGTTCCTGCGATTAGCAAACTATTACCGAAAGTTTATACTCAACTTCTCTAAAATTGCAGACCCACTTAATAAACTCTTGAGTAAAAACAGTTCCTTCAAATGGTCGGAGGAGTGCAAAAAGGCCTTTACAGAACTAAAAAAAGGAATTAATTACTCCACCTTAATAAATATACCCAGAGTTTGACAAACCATTTATATTAACCACAGATGCTGGTGGAGAGGTGCTGTTTTATCTCAGGGTGAGATAGGCCAGGACCGACCTATTGCATACGCAAGTGGGACATTTATTAAAGCGGAACGGAATTATTCTACTACGGAAAAAGAGCTATTAGCAATAGTTTGGGCAGCAAGAAATTTTCGATGCTATTTATATGGATGAAAATTTACAATCTATACAGATCACAAGCCGCTTAAAGGAATTTTTAATACTAAATATCCGACCTAACGACTAATCCGATTCCATCATAAGCTCTTAGAGTATGAGTATAATATCGAATATAAACCGGGGAGATACAATAAGAACGCAGATGCATTAAGCAGAATACCCAGAATACCCAGCGATAATAGTGAGAAGCCTGTGAACAATAACGGTATTAAAGGAACAAATGATAGAGATAACGCGGATAACGGAACCGAAGAACTCAATAACACTAAAATAATTAGAAGAGCACAAGTTCTTCGTGGAATAGACTCGGAGACTAGTGAAAAAGACAAGAAATCATATCTCGCAGTGACTAGATCTAGGTCCAGAGCTAATAATAATGTAACCCAAATTGAAGATATACTTCCCACAACCCCTAATAAGGAAACTGTGAATGAACGAGACTCTAAAACTAATTGCATTAGTTCAACAGAGTCGATAGAAGAAGAAAATATGCAAATTTTAGGTAACCGGAATGATATCGATACGATTCTTCGTGATTACCATAATGCACCACTAGGAGGACATCTGCGAATTTATAAACGTATAATCGTATAAGAGAAAGCTACAAATGGAAAGGTATGTTAAGGGATATTCATAAGTTTATTAAGCAATGTGTTAAATGTAGTAGAAATAAACATAGTAAAAATACAAAAATGCCTATGGTAATCAGTTCTGTCGACGAGAAAGCCTTTGACAAAGTATATATCGATATTATAGGCCCTTTGCCAGAAACTCAGAATGGCCATAAATACATTCTCACACTTTTGGATGACACAACCCTAATATTTGACTCTGTGCCACTGCTAAATGGAGAAGCATCTACTGTAGCCAACGAATTCTACAAGCTGATGTTGAAATATAAGATCCCAAAAGCAGTAGTTACCGATCAGGGTGCAAACTTTACTAAGGATCTATACAAGCGGCTATGCAGGCTATTTATGGTTAGGAAACTTCAGACAACTGCATATCATCCTCAGGCAAACGGACCACTGGAAAGAGTACACGGGCTTTTGATTGAATACTTAAAAACCATAGTGGATGAAAACATTACACAGTGGGACCAGTGGCTTCAAGAAGCAGTCCATGTACGTAATAATGCACCACATGTTGGGGGTAAGCATACTCCAATGGAAGCGCTGTGGGGTTTCTATGACCCACCCCCTAATAATCTCAAAAGGAGCCCAGATCCTCTATAAAATTACGACGATTACGCGTGCCAGAGGAAAAGGAGAATGTAAGTGCTCCAACAAAAGGTTAGGGAAGAACTACTCAAGAGCAAAGTAAAGTCCAAACAATATTACGACAGGAATGCGAAAATAGTTAAATTTCATGTAGATGACCAAGTTTTGCTAAGAAATCCCAGTAAAAAACACAAACTATCGCCAAACTGGACAGGACCGTATAATATTAAAAGAATAGATAGCGAAGTAAACTGCATTCTACAAATTGGGCGAAAATAAAGAATAGTCGACAGTAACAGACAAAAATTATTTTAGCCTAAACAAACAAACCAAAATGTTGATACCGAGGTCCGTTAACTAAAATTATTATTATCTATAGGTGATGCTGCTGTGGTTGTTCATAATCATACTGATATCTGGAATAACTGCACTAGTGGACGTGACCTCACTACAGCCCACTCGCGTGGTATTTGAACCTCTGACACCAACATACCTATATTCCCAAACTTGGATCATTTACACACAAATTCGGATGATTCAGGATGCCGATGACTTGGGATTTATCGAAAAGTGCGAATCGTGTCATGTGCGGGACGAAGAATTAACCAAGCAAGTAAGAAAGATTAAAAATAGATTATGGGACATAAACCTGTATATAGCCTAACGCCCCTTAATAATACTATCCTTCGTGCGGCTCTTCATATGCGACGGTCAGGCGAAATATATTCTGCTTTTACGAGGAATGGCCTTGCCTACATTAAAATAAAAAAGAATGATGCAGCGAGTAGAATAATAAAAAACCTCAGCCAATTGGAAGCTCTATCACCAGTTCCAGTTCCGTAAACTGCGGGATTCAATAGTAACGACAAAATTATTATGAGCATTATATATTATTTGACATTATGTATATTAAGAAATTTTAATAGTTCTATTTCTATTTTTCTTCAAATTTTATATTAGAATGAATTACTAGTTCTATCATCAACTCTTGAATTATTTAGTTTCCTTCTAGTTGTCGGGAAATCGTGTGAGGTGTACATGTGCATTGCTTTTCTGAAATCATCTCAAATGTCATTAATTTGCGTGGTGGGCTGATCGCGGGCTTGTTGGCTTGCCGGATGTCTCAGGTGGAACATAGCATATCTATGACACCTTTTGTTAGCCAATCGCCGCTGTATGGAGTCAAACCGCTTTTCAATATCTTTGGTGCTCAGAATACAGGACTCAATGTACGCTATCTTAATGCGCGTAGCATCCGAAATAAGATTGATATAATGATAAATCTTTTCAAGGGATCGGGAGTTCATGCTGTTCTGGTTTCTGAAACGTGGTTGAATGAAATTGTTTGCTCTCGTTCGGTCTCTCTGCCTGAGGAGAGGAGGAGGCATGGTAATCTTTGTCAAGGACTCTCTAAGGCCGAAATTGATGATATATTCAAGTCCATGTGCTAGTTTTGAGTTCTTTTTTGTCGAAATTAGCTCAAATGGATGTAACTGTGTGTTAGTTGCTGTTTATTCACCACCAAATAGTTTCAGTGGGGAGGCCGTTGCTGAATTCCAGAGGTTCCTGTCCGATCTATCAACGCGGTGCAACAATATCATAGTTGGTGGAGATTTTAATGTCGATGTTCTGCGAGATGATTCCACCACTCGATGTTTAAGGTACGTTCTTCAAACCCTTGATTTAAAAATATTGAATTCAATTCCGACATACTACAACACTCAAAATCCATCTCAACTGGATCTATTCCTAACAGTTCACACTGATTCTGTGCTGTTAGTAAACCAGGCTAGCCCACCCGATAGTTTTGACCATGATTTCTTATACATGACATATAATTTTCCAGTCAATGTCGCTCGTTTGCTTAGTTCATTCGCTTACCGTGATTACAACAATCAGGATTATGATAATCTGTTCAATGACTGCAGGGCAATGCCGTGGGACAATGTATTTAACTGTCACTTGGTGGATGAAAAGGTTGTACTCTTCACTGAGTATATCAAATATTTATACGATAAGCACGTTCCAATGCGGATTTGTCATCAGCGTACCAGTGGATGCCCTTGGTTTTCAAATGAAATTCGCCATCTCATAGCAGAGAGAGATCTGCTGTACCATCAGTTCCGGACTTCTGGCTCTGATTCAGACCGTAGTCGCTACAGAGTGGTGCGGAATAGAGTCACTTCTGTCATTCGATTGGTAAAAATCCCCACATAAATTAATGGTGAATTTGTTTGCTTCTCAAAAGAATTGCAACCAGGAATCTTTATAGGAAACTGTCTGACAAAGTCTGTAGATAAGGAAATAACAGTTGCTCTCGTTAATTTTAATGGAAGAGAACAAAGTCTAAATGTTATAGATATGGAAATAAAACCAATCTTAGATTACGATGTTATTGCTTTAAAAGAGTTTAGCACGAAAATTATAACGCGTAAGCTTGCAACTCCACCACAACAAGAAGGTAATGAGCGCATATAAGCAAGTCAACAAAATAAAGTTAATGCGAGAATTAAAGCTGGTGCGTTCTGCATAAACACTACGAATGAACACACGGTGAAGGAGCGAATTAAAATTTTGGAGGAAAAAATTGTATGGGATGATATCCTGAACAAGAAAGAAAGAAAAGTGGTGCTTGATACATTGCATGAGTACCACGATATATTCTTATTACCAGGAGATAAATTAACCTATACTAATTCTATTAAACATGAAATCCCTGTTCTACAAGATCATCCGCCTATTAATCAGAAGGTGTACAGACTACGAGAGGTACAAAAAAACATAATAAGAGACCAAGTTGAGGAAGTGCTTAAAAATGACATTATAACTCCGAGCACTAGTCCATAGAATTTACCCCTCCTTGTCGTTCCCAAGAAAAGAAGGAGTAAATGGGGAAAAGCAATGGCGTGTTGTTGTCGATTTCCGGAAGTTGAATTATATTACAATAGGAGATGCATTCCCACTTCCTAGGATCGAAGATATATTTGACCAACTGGGCCACTCCCGATAGTTTACTACCTTAGATCTGGCTAGTGGATATCATCAAGTCTTAGTAGAGGAAAAGGATCAATCTAAAACAGCGTTTAGTACTCCACATGAACATTTTGAATTCAAACGAATGCCGTTTGGACTTAAAAGGGTGCCAGCAACATTTCATCGCTTGATGAACTATATCTTAGCTGTTTTCTAAGGTTTTAAGTGGTTCGTGTACTTGGACGACATTGTCATATACGGAAGAAATCTTTTAGATACCACAACAATAAGCTCCGACAGGTATTATAAAGATTGAAATTGAACATTCTAAAACTGAAAATAGAAAAATGTAATTTCCTAATAAAAGAAGTGATCTACTTAGGACATGAATGCTTGAGTAAAGGGGCTCTACCAGAACCCTTTAAAGTAAGTTGCGTAAAAGACTTTCCAAAGCCGAATGCAGTGAGACAAGTTCAGTTGTTCCTGCGATTAGCAAACTATTACCGAAAGTTTATACTCAACTTCTCTAAAATTGCAGACCCACTTAATAAACTCTTGAGTAAAAACAGTTCCTTCAAATGGTCGGAGGAGTGCAAAAAGGCCTTTACAGAACTAAAAAAAGGAATTGATTACTCCACATTTATAAATATACCCAGAGTTTGACAAACCATTTATATTAACCACAGATGCTAGTGGAGAGGTGCTGTTTTATCTCAGGGTGAGATAGGCCAGGACCGACGTATTGCATACGCAAGTGGGACATTTATTAAAGCGGAACGGAATTATTCTACTACGGAAAAAGAGCTATTAGCAATAGTTTGGGCAGCAAGAAATTTTCGATGCTATTTATATGGATGAAAATTTACAATCTATACAGATCACAAGCCGCTTAAAGGAATTTTTAATACTAAAGATCCGACCTAACGACTAATCCGATTCCATCATAAGCTCTCAGAGTATGAGTATAATTGTTATAGATAACCCTTCCCCTGTTAACATAATATAGAATACCTACCCCTATACATAAACGTAATAATCGCAGTTTCTCAGATCATTTACATTTCCATAGCCATACAGAAAAAATTCATTCTAAATTCATAAACTTTTCCCACGTCCGGTACACCTTCATATGCACCAGACGCTTCGTAAGCTTTTTCTCATCAAAATAGCATAAATCGCAATTCCCACATTAAAGAAACTTGCCGTTCTCAAACACACAAAAATGCAGAAACTTGAAGCTCCCACGAAGTACAGGCGACAGTTTTTTCCTGCCTTTTTGAAAGCATGTAATTAGAAATAAAGATAAGTTAGTTCCATCTAAGATTTTAAAGCGAGTAGTCGAATAAAGTTATAAAAGTAAATTGGTGTTTCAATTAATTTTTTTTTATCGTAGAAAAGATATCTACCTAAAAGTGGCGCAGTCGGTAGGATAGTCAAGAAAACTATCCTTTAACAAAAAAAGTTTTTGTGATAATTCGATCAGTGATAATTCGATCAGTGATAACTCACAAGAACGCCGTGCAGTGCTTAGATGATATAAGTTGCAACTTGTAACAACGTTGTACAGTCACAGTGAATAAAAAAAAGAAGTATAAATCACAACTTATAACAACGTTGTGCAGTGCTTAAATGATATAAGCTACAAGTTATAACAACGTCGTGCAGTGCATAAATAGCTTGAGAAGCACAAACCGAATCGACGGATTGGTGGATTTCAATCCTTCGGCTTCATCGAACCTCCACCAAGATACTCAGGACTACCACGGAACTCAACTAAAGGAACTGGAAATTCCACAAATCCAACAAATTTTTCTTCTTCAGAGACAACATCTCACCTTCAACATTTCAACTCTCAACATATTACGGATATTAAAGACAGGTCAGATAGAATCACTTTAGTTTTTGTATTTTTATATTGAGTGTTAGTTATAAGTGACAAATATAATCAATCTCTCGTATTTTTATGTAAGGGTATATTATGTCAGAAAGAGATAATTGTACTGATTACTTAGACCTTGCTAAGCAGCAATCCGAACAAATTTCTGAAATTTTAAATAATTTTAATAATCGTCAAGAAAGCCCTAGTGCCGCAACAAACGCCAACATGCTGACCCTAAGCATCGATCCTCTTAGGTATCTATCACGACTACCAGAATTTAATGGTGATTCTAGAGAACTCCAAAATTTTATTGACCTAGTTGACAGGGTCCATCCGACTCTTTGTCGATATGACGCAATCTCTCAAAGCATATTCTCAGATACAATAAAGTCAAGACTTATAGGTAGGGCTCGGGAAATAATTGAAATCAATAACCAAATAACACAGTGGTCTGAAATAAAAACAATCCTAATAAATAACTTTGGTGAACGATTGAATTTAGAAGAGCTTTTCGACGAACTTAGATCCGCACGATTCAAAACAAATAGTGTAGACTTTTACAACGAAATAAAAACCATCCTAAGGAGACTTAATGTAAAAGCGAAACAAGTAATGGAAAGTGACCAAACAGCACTTCGCACCACAATTGATACTAACAAAAATTCCGCATTGGTAATTTTCAAAAATAAACTCCCTGAACCAATGCGATCGATCCTATATTGCCGAAACCCACAGAGTTTAGAAGAAGCTATCAACATACTTCATGAATCTAATTATGCATACTGCAACCCCACTCAACCCAGATCGCAAAATAACCTTTCTCTTAATTCCAATCACCCAATTCATAGGGACAGAATAGATAATAGGAGAAATAATCCAAATCAGCAGACTAGAAGAAGTCAACCTACAAACCAACCCATTCTTAACCATCGCAACAATTTCGCACCTCCCACAAACAATTTCCGAAATTACAGGACGAATAATGGCAACAATAGTAATAACAATAGTTCTTTTTATAGAGGACAATTTCAATCTCCATCTAATACTACAACCCATTTTTACAGACAACCCGTAGCTAATAACACGAATCCCCCTTATACGAACTTTACAAACCAAAACCAACAAAATTACAGGCCCACCTTCCAACCTAATAATAACCAGCATTATCGAAACCTAAACCCCATCTCTCAGCCTAATAACAATAGATTACCAACACCCGAACCCATGGAAATCAATGCTAACGAACAATCAAGTAATAGCCAGCTGCAAGCCGAAAATTTTCAATTAACAGCCTCGGAAACAAACTTCCACATATCTTAATAAATGGAAATATAAGACCCCTTAGATTCATCATAGACTCTGGTGCAACACACTCCATTATAAATCCAGGCCTATGCCACCCGAAGTACATCAGTTCGTTAAAATCCCCTATCAAACTTAAAACGTTGAACCACGAAGTAAAAATAACCGAAGAAGCAAACATTCCTTTATTTAGAGAATTGGGAAGTTCACAAGAAAGAATAAAATTTTTTGTTAGACAATTCCACGATAAGTATGATGGACTCATCGGCAATAATATATTAATACCATTCAAATCAAAAATCGACTTTGAAAGTAACCTTCTCCACATAAACGATAGGAAAATTAACCTACATTTCGACCCAGAAACGGAAAAATATAAACTCAAATTAAATAATATCGGGGAACAGGAGGTAACCGTCCCTGTATTACAAAGAGATGGTCTAGCATACCTAAAAGAGCAGAAGTCTTTAGGCGGAAATGCCTTGATCAAAGAAGGTATATATAATGTAGAAAATTATGAAGTACATGCTACAGTACAAGTAATGGAAAAGAGTAATAATATTATAAATATTGAACCACTCGCTACAGAAATCGTGAACGGAGAAAATTTTAATATAATAGAACAAACCGACTATAAACCCCTTATCGAACAAATTCGTTGCGATCATCTTAATAGAGAAGAAAAACAAAACTTATTGAAACTTATTAACCAATTCCGCCATATATTTTATCAAGAAGAGTCAAACCTAACATTTACGAATGCAGTAAAGCATCGGATCCGCACAATTAATGATATTCCAATTCACGTTAAGTCATATAGATATCCCTACGTACACAAAGAAGAGGTAAAGAGACAAATTAACGAGATGCTCGAAAAAGGTATCATAAAGCCCAGCAATTCACCGTACTCTGCACCTGTTTGGATAGTTCCAAAAAAGATGGACGCAAGCGGGAAACCAAAGTGGAGAATCGTGATTGACTACAGAAAGTTGAACGAGGTGACTATAGATGACAAGTATCCTATTCCCAATATTGAAGAGATATTGGAGAAATTAGGTAGGTGTCAATATTTCACAACCCTAGACCTCGCGAAAGGATTTCATCAAATAGAAATAGATGGAAAGGACGTTCACAAGACAGCATTCTCAGTAGAGAATGGGCATTATGAATTTCTTCGTATGCCATTTGGCCTTAAGACAGCCCCGGCGACATTCCAGCGCCTGATGAACGACGTGTTAAAAGAATACATTAATAGTATTTGTCTTGTCTACTTAGATGATATCATCATCTACTCCACCTCCCTCCAAGAACATATAACCTCCTTGAAAATGATCTTTAACAGACTATCCGAAGTAAACCTTAAAGTACAACTAGATAAATCGGAATTTTTCAAAAGAGAAACCGAGTTCTTAGGACATGTAGTAACTCAAGAAGGCATTAAACCCAACCCTCAAAAAATTGAATGTGTACAAAATTTCCCAACACCGAAAACGCCCAGACAAATCAAACAGTTCCTTGGTCTGACTGGCTATTATCGTAGATTCATTAAAGACTATTCAAAGATAGCGAAGCCTATCACAAGATATTTAAAGAAGAATGTGAAATTAAATATAAACGATCCAGAATATATCCGAAGTATTGAGACACTAAAGCGTCTACTCACAACTGAACCCATATTAAGATACCCTGATTTTAACAAAAATTTCACAATCACTACTGACGCAAGCCAATATGCCCTCGGAGCTATTTTGTCGCAGGACGACCACCCAATCTGTTACGCAAGTCGCACGCTCAACGATCACGAACAAAACTACAGCACTATTGAAAAGGAGCTGCTCGCTATCGTTTGGGCTACTAAATATTTCCGCCCATACGTGTTTGGTCGTAAATTCTTCATAGAAACAGATCACAAGCCCCTACAATGGCTTTTCTCTGTAAAAGAACCCAACTCAAGGCTATTTCGTTGGAAAGTCAAACTATCCGAATACGACTATGATATTAGGTACAAAAAGGGAAGCAAAAATAGTAATGCAGACGCTTTGTCGCGATTGGAGGTGAACCATAATGAAGAACTGCAACAAAACAAAATTCCCTTGAGCAAATCACCACTTAATATATTCAAAAACCAAATTATTATCCAAAAGATAAATTCTGGGTCATTAAGAATCAAAGATAAAACTATTTTTAATAAAAATCGAAAAATCATTTATGTCAAAACGCTAGACACCGAAACTGCAACAACTCTCCTCAAGAACCATTTCAACCCAAAGGCCCTTAATGCGTTATACACCCAAGAATCTCATTTTTTGCATACGATAGAATCAGTCTACTTCACGTACTTTTCCCAAAACAAGAATTTCAAGATTCTACAATGCACGCAAGTCCTTGAAGACATTCTGGACGAAGAACGCCTTCATAAACTAATAGAAGAAGAGCATTTGAGGAATAACCACAGAGGTATAACCGAAGTACAAAAAGAATTACGCCTCAAATATTTTCATCCCAAATTGAATACAAGAGTAACGCATTTCATTAATAACTGCGAGATATGTAACACCGAAAAATATGAACGAAAACCCATTAAACAAAAATTTAAAATTTCAGAAACCCCTCTTGCCCCAAATGAAATAATCCATGTCGACGTATTCTATAGCCTCGAGAAAAACTTGTTCCTTACATTCATAGATAAATTTAGTAAATTCGGTCAAGCGATCCGAATAACTGGGAGATCTTGGATCGAGTTCAAAAGAGCGCTTTTACAGTTTTTAAGTACATCTGGTGATATAAAAAAATTTATTGTAGACAACGAACTTGGCTTTAAAGCCTTCTCTCTAAGGGATTTCTTGAGACAAAGAAACATCGAAATTCACTTTACATCGAATAATAATCACACGTCAAACGCAGATATAGAAAGGCTTCATAATACGATAAATGAGCACCTTAGGTTACTTAGACACGACCCCAATAAAGACATCGATTCCGTCGAAGAAAAAATCCTCAAAGCCATACATTTTTACAACAACACAATACATTCAACAACCAATAAGAAACCCATAGACTTCCACACGGGTAAAATCACCGAGAGTGAGTTTAATGAAATTAGGGAAAAGATTGTAAAAATTAAAGAAAGAACGATTAACAACTTAAATAAAAATAGAGAAGACATTCAAGTAGATTCAGGACCAGCCTTTATAAGGGAAATACGCGGCGGGAAAAACCATGCAAAATTCAGGAAATTAAATATTGAAAGGATCGATGAAGACCACGTCATTGATAAACGTACAGGGTTAAAGTACTACAAATCCCATGTTAAGAGAAGCAAAAAATTTCAGAATAACAATCACCCAACCATAAGAACCAAATTCAACAAAAAACATATAAGAAACCCTTTTATTTCAGGTAAAAATGAACAATCACGTTCGAATCCTCCTTCTACTGGTGGCAACTCCCCCAACCCTTTGTCAAACGCTTGAAGTTCAGGATTTAAACAACAATAACGGCTACATAACAATAAAAACCGATAGTATTGATATTATCAAAAAATTTACAAAGGTCTTACACTTAATTAATATAACAGAATACGAAATCGCTAAAAATCATATATCTGAGAATATAAAAACAATTCAGGAAAAGAGTAACTTAGTAAACCCAATGCTCAACACACTAACACATAATTTCAAGTCTCTAGAACAGAAAATATCTAATTTAAAACCCCATTCGAAAGAAAAGAGAGGCCTTTTCAATGCTGTAGGGACCGGCTTAAAATATCTAACAGGCACTATGGACTACAATGACGAAATGGAAATTAAGAAACAATTAGCGGATTTAGCTACAAATAATAAAAACTTAATAGTAGAAAATAATAAACAAGTATTGTTTAATAATGAAATTTCAGGACAAATTAAAAATATAACGAAGCATATTCGAGATCAGCAAAAAGTTATAAAATTGTTTCTCAATGAACTTAGTTTACAGAATAACAATAATCTATTAGAATTAGAAAAAGAAATGAATTACATGCAACAAGTGTACCAAATCAATTACGATATAAACCTATTAAAAGATCACTTAGATAGCATAGAACAAGTAATCCTAACAAGTAAACTGGGCATATTATCCCGAAATATCTTAACCGAAAAAGAACTAACCATTGTTAAAGACATTGAAAGTTTTAAGGACATAAAAATTGTGGTAGCATTCCAGGCCGACCAAATCATAATCATAATGTTAATTCCAGAATATTCTGAACTACTATATTCTAAGATTTTAATTGAACCAATTCCTAATAAAGACAATAAAACCCTACACCTTAGAAATAATTCATTCATAATTGATCAATATAGCAATATTTACAACGATAATGTAAGAGATAACCTAAAAAGAAACTTAATCAAAATTGAGGACGATTGTATTTCAAAAATTATGAATTTCGAAGAAGCTCATTGTAACTTAGAAAAATTTAATAAAAATGAAGTAAAAGAAGTAATCCCAGGCATAATCCTAACGAAAAATATTGTGGAGACAAAGATTGCCCAGAGTTGCAATAATTATAACATGAGTATAAAAGGTACAAATTTAGTTAAATTCGAGAATTGTAATATAAAAATTAAAGGAAAATCGTTTGAAAATTCATTTTTAAAAACCAAAGATAGTATCATACTCCCACATTTCATAACTAAAATAATAGAAAACAGGACCATGAATGCTATAAACTTTGAAGAATTTCACGCAAACAATATTAAAAACAATAGAAAACAACTCGAAGTAATTACAAGTGAAAATAGAGAAAGTAGGGTAATAAATTTGTCTCTAAATGTAACTGTAATATTAATAATTTCAATATTCCTGATCAAAAATATCATCTCAAAATTTTGTAAAAGAAAAATTATAGATAAAACTTCGTCGGAGCCTCAGAGTGACGGTGGGGGTGTTATAGATAACCCTTCCCCTGTTAACATAATATAGAATACCTACCCCTATACATAAACGTAATAATCGCAGTTTCTCAGATCATTTACATTTCCATAGCCATACAGAAAAAGTTCATTCTAAATTCATAAACTTTTCCCACGTCCGGTACACCTTCATATGCACCAGACGCTTCGTAAGCATTTTCTCATCAAAATAGCATAAATCGCAATTCCCACATTAAAGAAACTTGCCGTTCTCAAACACACAAAAATGCAGAAACTTGAAGCTCCCACGAAGTACAGGCGACAGTTTTTTCCTGCCTTTTTGAAAGCATGTAATTAGAAATAAAGATAAGTTAGTTCCATCTAAGATTTTAAAGCGAGTAGTCGAATAAAGTTATAAAAGTAAATTGGTGTTTCAATTAATTTTTTTTTATCGTAGAAAAGATATCTACCTAAAAGTTATAATATCGAATATAAACCGGGGAGATACAATAAGAACGCAGATGCATTAAGCAGAATACCCAGAATACCAAGCGATAATAGTGAGAAGCCTGTGAACAATAACGGTATTAAAGGAACAAATGATAGAGATAACGCGGATAACGGAACCGAAGAACTCAATAACACTAAAATAATTAGAAGAGCACAAATTCTTCGTGGAATAGACTCGGAGACTAGTGAAAAACACAAGAAATCATATCTCGCAGTGACTAGATCTAGGTCCAGAGCTAATAATAATGTAACCCAAATTGAAGATATACTTCCCACAACCCCTAATAAGGAAACTGTGAATGAACGAGACTCTAAAACTAATTGCATTAGTTCAACAGAGTCGATAGAAGAAGAAAATGTGCAAATTTTAGGTAACCGGAATGATATCGATACGATTCTTCGTGATTACCATAATGCACCACTAGGAGGACATCTGCGAATTTATAAACGTATAATCGTATAAGAGAAAGCTACAAATGGAAAGGTATGTTAAGGGATATTCATAAGTTTATTAAGCAATGTGTTAAATGTAGTAGAAATAAACATAGTAAAAATACAAAAATGCCTATGGTAATCAGTTCTGTCGACGAGAAAGCCTTTGACAAAGTATATATCGATATTATAGGCCCTTTGCCAGAAACTCAGAATGGCCATAAATACATTCTCACACTTTTGGATGACACAACCGTAATATTTGACTCTGTGCCACTGCTAAATGGAGAAGCATCTACTGTAGCCAACGAATTCTACAAGCTGATGTTGAAATATAAGATCCCAAAAGCAGTAGTTACCGATCAGGGTGCAAACTTTACTAAGGATCTATACAAGCGGCTATGCAGGCTATTTATGGTTAGGAAACTTCAGACAACTGCATATCATCCTCAGGCAAACGGACCACTGGAAAGAGTACACGGGCTTTTGATTGAATACTTAAAAACCATAGTGGATGAAAACATTACACAGTGGGACCAGTGGCTTCAAGAAGCAGTCCATGTACGTAATAATGCACCACATGTTGGGGGTAAGCATACTCCAATGGAAGCGCTGTGGGGTTTCTATGACCCACCCCCTAATAATCTCAAAAGGAGCCCAGATCCTCTATAAAATTACGACGATTACGCGTGCCAGAGGAAAAGGAGAATGTAAGTGCTCCAACAAAAGGTTAGGGAAGAACTACTCAAGAGCAAAGTAAAGTCCAAACAATATTACGACAGGAATGCGAAAATAGTTAAATTTCATGTAGATGACCAAGTTTTGCTAAGAAATCCCAGTAAAAAACACAAACTATCGCCAAACTGGACAGGACCGTATAATATTAAAAGAATAGATAGCGAAGTAAACTGCATTCTACAAATTGGGCGAAAATAAAGAATAGTCGACAGTAACAGACAAAAATTATTTTAGCCTAAACAAACAAACCAAAATGTTGATACCGAGGTCCGTTAACTAAAATTATTATTATCTATAGGTGATGCTGCTGTGGTTGTTCATAATCATACTGATATCTGGAATAACTGCACTAGTGGACGTGACCTCACTACAGCCCACTCGCGTGGTATTTGAACCTCTGACACCAACATACCTATATTCCCAAACTTGGATCATTTACACACAAATTCGGATGATTCAGGATGCCGATGACTTGGGATTTATCGAAAAGTGCGAATCGTGTCATGTGCGGGACGAAGAATTAACCAAGCAAGTAAGAAAGATTAAAAATAGATTATGGGACATAAACCTGTATATAGCCTAACGCCCCTTAATAATACTATCCTTCGTGCGGCTCTTCATATGCGACGGTCAGGCGAAATATATTCTGCTTTTACGAGGAATGGCCTTGCCTACATTAAAATAAAAAAGAATGATGCAGCGAGTAGAATAATAAAAAACCTCAGCCAATTGGAAGCTCTATCACCAGTTCCAGTTCCGTAAACTGCGGGATTCAATAGTAACGACAAAATTATTATGAGCATTATATATTATTTGACATTATGTATATTAAGAAATTTTAATAGTTCTATTTCTATTTTTCTTCAAATTTTATATTAGAATGAATTACTAGTTCTATCATCAACTCTTGAATTATTTAGTTTCCTTCTAGTTGTCGGGAAATCGTGTGAGGTGTACATGTGCATTGCTTTTCTGAAATCATCTCAAATGTCATTAATTTGCGTGGTGGGCTGATCGCGGGCTTGTTGGCTTGCCGGATGTCTCAGGTGGAACATAGCATATCTATGACACCTTTTGTTAGCCAATCGCCGCTGTATGGAGTCAAACCGCTTTTCAATATCTTTGGTGCTCAGAATACAGGACTCAATGTACGCTATCTTAATGCGCGTAGCATCCGAAATAAGATTGATATAATGCTAGATCTTTTCAAGGGGTCGGGAGTTCATGCTGTTCTGGTTTCTGAAACGTGGTTGAATGAAATTGTTTGCTCTCGTTCGGTCTCTCTGCCTGAGGAGAGGAGGAGGCATGGTAATCTTTGTCAAGGACTCTCTAAGGCCGAAATTGATGATATATTCAAGTCCATGTGCTAGTTTTGAGTTCTTTTTTGTCGAAATTAGCTCAAATGGATGTAACTGTGTGTTAGTTGCTGTTTATTCACCACCAAATAGTTTCAGTGGGGAGGCCGTTGCTGAATTCCAGAGGTTCCTGTCCGATCTATCAACGCGGTGCAACAATATCATAGTTGGTGGAGATTTTAATGTCGATGTTCTGCGAGATGATTCCACCACTCGATGTTTAAGGTACGTTCTTCAAACCCTTGATTTAAAAATATTGAATTCAATTCCGACATACTACAACACTCAAAATCCATCTCAACTGGATCTATTCCTAACAGTTCACACTGATTCTGTGCTGTTAGTAAACCAGGCTAGCCCACCCGATAGTTTTGACCATGATTTCTTATACATGACATATAATTTTCCAGTCAATTTCGCTCCTTTGCTTAGTTCATTCGCTTACCGTGATTACAACAATCAGGATTATGATAATCTGTTCAATGACTGCAGGGCAATGCCGTGGGACAATGTATTTAACTGTCACTTGGTGGATGAAAAGGTTGTACTCTTCACTGAGTATATCAAATATTTATACGATAAGCACGTTCCAATGCGGATTTGTCATCAGCGTACCAGTGGATGCCCTTGGTTTTCAAATGAAATTCGCCATCTCATAGCAGAGAGAGATCTGCTGTACCATCAGTTCCGGACTTCTGGCTCTGATTCAGACCGTAGTCGCTACAGAGTGGTGCGGAATAGAGTCACTTCTGTCATTCGATTGGCCAAGCGAAGGTACTTCAATTCGAAGTTAAATCCTGTGTAACATACCTGTACCACACCTACATTGTACCATACCTACATTGTAACACACCTACATATTTCAAATTGTAAGCAAGTCCAAACAAAAATCTGTCAGCACAAGCAAAAACAATTTCAACATAAAATTTATTTGACATGTTTACATGAAACAAAATTGTGAAAGACAGTCATAACAAATGGGTTCACGCATTTCACTGACTGAACCATTTGAAGTGGCCTAGCAAGAATTTTTGTAATTAGCTGTGCAAGATGTTGTTCTTTCTTTATCGATTGTAAATTTTGTCGACACATTCTAAGTAGACAATTTTGTATTATCGATTGGTAAATTTTAGTAAAAGATTTCTGAGTTGACAATTTTTGTTTGGATAGGCACAAAAATTTTGTATAAATTAAATGCGATATTGGGAAGAAATAACATTCAATTTTGAACAGTCAATTTGTGCGTTTCTTTTAAAGTTCCGAGCTGCTTTCGAGCAAAAGGAACCAAATCCCATTTGGCGATAAGAGCCGGGTAAATTAAAAAAATTAATTAATTAAAAAAAAACGTTTTATAAATCAAACTGCGGCTTTTAATTGTAGCCATATACATAAAGAGGCAAGTGAATTTTTTCAATTCCGCCAAAGTGTTTTTTTAAAAATAAACATGAATCTTATCTGCAGAAATCAACGAATAAAGAACGAATTTATTACATGGCGATACTGCAAACCGGACCAATGGATCTGCAGTTTATAAGGAAGAGAACGCTACCCGCTAAGCTGACAACGTCTTCAAGAAGAAAAACTGAGGAAGAGACCATTAAGAGAACTAAGGGAGAAGCTGTAATAAAAACCAAGGAAGAAATTAGACATTTAGAACTACAAATTGAAGGAATATCTAGCAAAATTGAAGATTTAACGCAAGGGAATATAAACGAGGAACTTCGAATCGGACCAAAACCCATTACCATAGAAGAATACAAGAAAAGAAACATCAAGAGGAAGATTATAATTGAAGACAAGGAAGAAGGTAGCAAAAAGAAGAGACTAAGAGGAGGAAAAGCTGTAAAGATAAGGCAGCAATTGGCAGAATTATATAGGATTGTTCCTATAACAACAGACAACAACCAGAAGATAAAATTGATAAATAAGATCAACGAACTAAAATGGGAAAGACGCAATCAAAAGAAGAAATTATAATTGCGCAAACTGCAGCAGCATCACCAGCAACAGCATCTGCATCGATTACAGAGATCCATATCCCAACAGCAATAGGCATAATAGTAGTAGTTTTAGTCTTGATTGAGTTTAGATAGTACTGATAAGGTTTAGATTAAATATGGTATAGTTAAAAAGAAAAATAAATTGAAAAATATTAAATAGCTCAAATGATGTAATTAACAATAAAAAAAATAAATAAATAAAAATATAAAATTAGTCAAATTTTTTTTTCCGATTTAATATTTGTATGGACAGATGCGAGAGTATAATTAAAGATTTACAAAAAATTTTGGAAACTTTTACGAAAAACCCGTCAAGAGAATTCTCAACGAGAAATTTATTAGAAAAGAATAGCATATGCAGGCAATTGCGAAAAGAATTCCAAGAGGAAATAAATAAGGTTGAAAAAGTTATAGCAGAAAATTTGAAACTACGTTTCAATAGCACATATAGAAAACTACAACTAAAAATAGAGGAAAAGAGCAGAATAATACTAGAGAACACAATCTCATCTGACTCCGAAGAAGTACATCAAGAAAAAATAAACATGGCATGTGATTTTGATTTAGCATTGGCTATAAAAATTATACCAGAATTTACAGGGGAAGAAAAGAAACTTGATAACTTCCTAAATCTCGTGGAATTGTACACAAAAACACTAAAAACTGAAGCCATTCCAGATTTAATAACTTTCGTTTGGTGTGCTAGATTCACAGATAAAGTCTCAAATAAATTGACCGCCACAGCAAAACCGACCACAATTGAAGGATTAAGGAAAACATTAAAAGAAGTATACAAATCTAAAAACACTTCGCAAAATATACACCAACAGATAGCAACATGTAGACAATCAGGAATGAAGGTACAAGACTTCTCAGATAGAATATTGGATCTTGTCTCTGAACTAAACAAGATTCAAATAATAGAACTAGGAGAAGCAAACAGAGAAGTGATATGCAAATTAAATGAGAAAATTGGATTAAACGCATTCCAAAATAGACTACATGAATCTCTAAAGCCAACAATATTGGCTGCACAACCAAAAACGCTAAATGAAGCCATAGGACTAGCGAATCAAATTGAGAAACCACTATCTGATACAACAAGAATTCTACAAATAAGTGGAAATCATCAAGTACATTGGCGACAACGAGATAGCTACCACAGACAAAATGGAACAAACACTCAAATGTGGAGGAAAAACAACTTCAGAGATAATAACTGGAGAAACAATAACATCAACGGGAGAAATAATAACAGCAGCTGGAGAAATAACAACAACAACAATAGTAACCCTAGACAGAATTGGTCAAATAATAGAAACCAAAACAGGAACCAGAATGGTAATTTCAGAAGAAATAACCAAAACTATAGAAGAAATCAAATAAATTTTCTTCAGGAAGCCAGCGATTCTCCAAGCCCAGGTCAAGAATAACCAAACAAAGATTAAAAGAGAGTATAAAAATATGCAACATCAATAATCACGCCACAAATTTTATAACACTACAAGATAAAACAACTAATAAAAACTTAAATTTTTTAATTGATTCTGGTGCAGACATATCTATATGCAAGGTAGGAAATATAAATAGCTGTAATATAAAGCATGAAGACCAGTGTAAAATAACTGGGATAACAAATAATGAAACTTTCTCTTTAGGCAGTACTGAATTAAAATTAAATTATGAGCACAAGATTATTAAGCATAAATTTCATATGGTAAGTTCTGAGACACCAATCAGAACGGATGGAATATTGGGAAGAGATTTTCTCATGAAATACCTCTGTAAAATAGATTACGAGACATTCGCAATAACAATAGTCGTAGACAATGAAGAAATTACAATCCCGATGGTTAGCAAGCACATGAAAACGGTAAAAATACCAGCGCGGACAGAGATGATTCTGCCAAACTCTAAATATAAAGGAAGATAGCGTCATATGCAGTGAAGAAATACAAGAAGGAGTTTTTCTAAGTAATTCAATTGTACCGGCAAAAGGTATTGCACATATAAAATTGCTAAATACAAAAGACATAGAAGTCACGGTAAAACCATTCTCACCAATAATGCATGCACTACGTGAATATAACATCATTTACATGAGCAAAAAGAATAAATCAAAAGACAGGATTCAAAAGCTACTAAGTGAACTCAAACTGGAAGGCATGGATGAAAAAGCCAAAGGATCAATAATAGAGATATGCAAAAAATATCAGGACATATTTTACCTAGAGGATGAGAGATTGTCAACAAATAACTTCTACAAGCAACGTATAACAACAGTGGACGAAAACCCAGTCTACATAGAGAACTACAGGCTACCACATTCACAAATTGAGCAAATAAATAAAGAAGTTAGCAACTTAATAGAAAATGATATAGTTGAACCATCAGTAAGCCCATACAACTCACCCCTACTGATCGTTCCAAAGAAGTCAGAAAAGCAAAAGAAATGGAGGCTAGTAATAGACTTTAGACAGCTCTCAACCCTAGACATGACAAGTTCATTCCATCAAATTGAACTTGAAAAGAACTCAAGACATCTAACAGCATTCTCCACTAACCAAGGACATTTTCAATTTAAAGGACTACCATTTGGACTTCCAGAGGATGTTATCAATTGCACTAAGTGGACTCGAAGCAAGTGCTTTTACATATGTCGACGATATAATCATACATGGATGTAGCTTGAATCACCACAATGAAAACCTAGAAAAAGTTTTCAGCAGATTGCAGCAATACAACCTAAAACTGAATCCTAGCAAATGCAATTTCCTTAAACCCGAAGTAATATATCTAGGCCATCTAATCACACAGAATGGTATAAAAACTGATCCCAGCAAATATAAAACAATTGAATCATACCCGATCCCGAAAAACGCGGATGATGTGCGAAGATTTGTAGCATTTTGCAATTATTATAGACGATTTATTCCACAATTTGCCGAAATTGCAAAACCGCTAAATACATTACTCAAGAAAAACACCCTATTTAACTGGACTACGGAATGTATCAATGCATTCGAAACATTAAAGAAAAAACTAATAACCCCACCAGTACTTCAATATCCAGATTTTGAGAAACCTTTTATCCTAACAACTGACGCATCAAATTATGCACTAGGAGCAGTATTATCGCAAGGAGAAATTGGACAAGATTTACCTATCTCCTATGCTAGCAAGACATTAAACAAACATGAGCTTAACAAACCCATCATTGAAAAGGAACTATTGAGTATCCACTGTGGAATAAATTTCTTTAGACCGTATCTATATGGCAGAAAATTTAAAGTGGTAACATACCACAGGCCACTAGTTAGTTTATTTACTCACAAGATTCCATCATCAAAACTAACAAGAATTAGACTTGATCTGATGGACTACGATTTTGAGATAATTTATAAACAAGGAAAGATGAACACGAATGCTGATGCATTATCCAGAATAAAAATAGATACAGAGAAACTTAAATCAATGATACCAACAGAGGTCAACGTGTTAACGAGAAGAATGGCAAAATCGCAACGGATAAGCAAAGAAAGGAACAGAAAAGAAAAATACAATGAAAACAGCAGAGTAGAATCTGATCAATTCTACATCTGGGAATGTACGTCTATTTCCGATATAAGAAATACGAAGAGGTTACAATTTAAGATAAATGAAGATAATAAATCAAGGCAAAATAGAAGAAAAAGTTTGCCCATAATAAATATAGATGCTAGAGGGGTAATCGTTCAGTATAACGATAATCCGAGGCAGAACTACGGTTGGCTCTTGGAGATGTTAATACAAAAAATGAATGATAATGATATAAGAGAATTAGCGCTAGCAAAAGATGATTAAATATTTGAGTTCCTAGAGATAAATGAATTTAAAGGCAAATTTAATGAAATCCAGCAAAGAAATAAGCATGGTTGGACAACACCATTAAGAATAATATTATTTAAAACCCCAATAAAAATTATAGATGATGAGAAAGCGCAAGAAATAATAAAACAGCATCATGATAGTATGCACGGAGGACACGTTGGAATAAAACGTTGTATAAACAAAATAAAGCAAAGATAAAACTGGAAAAATTTAAATAAAATGGTGAAGAATTATATAAACAATTGCAAGACATGTGCAAGAAATAAAGTGCAAAAATACACAAAAGAACCTCTCGTAATAACAGATACACCAACTAATAGTTTTGAAGTGATAACAATTGACACAGTTGGACCACTGAGAATGTCAAATGGATACAGATACATACTGACCCTTCAATGTGAATTGACGAAATATATAGAAGCTTATCCTATGGAAACGAAAGAAGCACGCTCAGTAGCAAAAGCAATAGTAGAAAAATTTATTTTAAAATATGGATGTTTTAACGATATGAAAACAGATAGAGGAACTGAATTCAATAACGAATTAATTAAAAACATATGCAAGCTACTTCAAATAAACCATGTCACATCAACACCATTTCATCATGAAACATTAGGTTCTATTGAAAGAAACCACCGAGTATTAAATGAATACTTCAGAACTTTCGTAAATGATGATGACTGGGAAGAGCTAATACCATATTATGTGTTCTGCTATAACACAACACCACACACGAACACCAACTATACTCCATTTGAACTAGTGTTTGGCAAAATAGCGTCATTGCCATCGCAAATACTCAGAGATGAAAGTAAAACAAAGGGTATCGACAGCATCGATAATTATGCTAAAGAACTAACACATAGATTAAAAAGAGCGCATGCCAAAAGCAATGAATTACTGCAAAAAGCTAAAGAGCAAAGAAAAATTCTCAGAGACGAAAGTCAGAATCCCTCAAATTTCAAAGTAAATGATTTCGTATACCTACATACTGAAACTAGACATAAACATGAAAGTCCATTTCAAGGACCGTATAGAATTATAGAACAGATAGGTGTCAACTCTAAGATAGACATAAAAGGAAAACATAAGATAGTACATAATAATAGATTAGTCAAAGATAGAAGTAACCGATAAAGATAATCAGACATAAAAGGAAAACATAAGATAGTACATAATAATAGATTAGTCAAAGATAGAAGTAACCGATAAAGATAATCATAAGATTCAAATTTTTTTTTTCTTTCTTCTTTTACAAAAAAAAAAAATTTTTTTTAAGGGATAGGATGTAACATACCTGTACCATACCTACATTGTACCATACCTACATTGTAACATACCTACATATTTCAAATTGTAAGCAAGTCCAAACAAAAATCTGTCAGCACAAGCAAAAACAATTTGAACATAAAATTTATTTGACATGTCTACATGAAACAAAATTGTGAAAGACAGTCATAACAAATGGGTTCACGCATTTCACTGACTGAACCATTTGAAGTGGCCTAGCAAGAATTTTTGTAATTTTTGTAATACATAAAGAGGCAAGTGAATTTTTTCAATTCCGCCAAAGTGTTTTTTTAAAAATAAACATGAATCTTATCTGCAGAAATCAGCGAATAAAGAACGAATTTATTACACCTGCTTTGCCCGCTAGAAATGTGCGGAGTAACCTGCGTAGGCTAGGTGTGTACTATAAAGACTCCGCTCTTTGTGAACTCGATCCTAATGAACTAAACAACGCTTTCACATCTATTCAATCCCCAGCCAATTTACCCTATCAGCAGCGACTGGGCACTGATGAAGTAGTTCAGAATAATAATAATAGTGGTTTCTCGTTCAGATGTGTAGATCTCCATGAAATATTAAATGCGATTAGTAGAATTAAGTCATCTGCTACTGGTCCTGTTGATATCTCGCCAAAATTTATAAAAATCATTTTGTCATCCATTTCTCATATGTTAGTGCATGTGTTTAATATGTGTTTAACTACTTAGCAGTTTCCATCACTTTGGAAAAAAGCTATCGTGTTGCCAATTCCCAAGTCTCGAAAATGCTCTGCACCAGGTGATATTCGGCCGATTAGCCTGCTCTGCTTCCTCAGCAAAGCTCTTGAGAAATTAATGCATTCTCAAATTACTTCCTTTCTCAATCAACAATCTTTACTAACTTGCTGGCAGTCAGGTTTCAGACCACGGCATAGCTCTGAGTCGGCATTGCTCAAAGTGGTGTCGGACATTGGTGACGCAGTTGACAGAGATCGGATAGCCATATTAGTTCTTCTGAATTTCAGTAAGGCATTCGATTCGATTAATCATGATATCCTTCTTCTTAAATTGCGGCAGAATTTCAGTTTCTCATCTACCGCTATCTCTCTTATCAAAAATTTGTCTCCTCTGCCGTAGCCAATCGGTTAAGACTCAATCAGTTTCATCTCCTTTAACTCTTCACTACGGTATACCCCGGGTTCTATTCTCGGTCCTCTTCTCTTCTGTCTATACATAAATGATCTACCCACGATTTTGAAAGATATTTCGGTCCACCTGTACGCTGATGACGTACAAATCTATCTAGATAGGCCAATTGGATTAATCGAGGTCGGCATCATTCGGCTTAACAATGACCTTGATAGGATCTGTGACTGGGCCTGTCGCAATCAATTAATTGTAAATCCAAACAAGTCAAACTGTCTATTTGTGAATAGGAGGGATTATGACTTAAATGATCTACCAGTAGTTAAGATCAATGGCATCGTCATACCATATGCTAGGTCGGTTAAAAACCTGGGCGTCGTGGTAAGTACTAAGTTTACTTGTTGTGATCATATGTCTAATACAGTTGGAAAGGTGTACTCTTTCCTGAGAATGTTAACAATGTCTGCGAATATATTGTCACAATGCATGCATATGAGGCTTGCAAAGACTCTCGTGCTACCTCACTTTATCTTCGGGAGTCTAATATTTCCAAACCAAAACTGGATTCTTGCTGTCAGCGGAAATTAACGGTAGCTTTCATCGACATGATTCGATTTATATTCGGCTTGCCCAGATTTACTCATATTTCATATTATGTCGACTCATTTCTTGGATGCTCTCTCAAAACATTCCTCATGAACAGAAGGCTGAAATTTTTGTACAACTTTATCTATGCGAAAGAGCCAGCTTATCTCTAGAACCGTATTCAATTCCTGAGCTCCACTCCACATCGTCGTCTTCTGTTACCTAGCTTTGTTACTCAAATTGGTGAGCGATCTTACTTCGTACAGGGCACAGGTCATTCGTAAGTGGAATTGCTTACCCGTCAGCCTTCAGTGGGCTGGTTCCGTTGGAACATTCGGCCGGCTCTTGGCTTCGACCCTTTTGCCTTAATACGCACTGACCAATGCTATGAACTGTATTGCCCTGCACCTCTTCGATTTCTCGTCCCATATTTTTATACACATGATTATTGTTATTATTTACATTTGTTTCTTTTCTTTTCTTTTTCCTTTTGCTTTCTTAAATCTAGTTTAATTTTTTTTTTCTTTTACTATAATATATTATCTCATACATCAATTTTTCTAAACATTTGTATAACGTTGTTCATTGCTGTGATTCTTCCCGCGCTTGTATTTTACACACACACTGTTAATATTTAGAATTTTTCCTACGTTAATTGCACACTTTTAAGATTTCTAAAATCTTATGTATTTTTGCCAGCAATAAAACTTACTATTCATTTATTTGTTTATTTATAATACAAACCAAATAAAGCCAATGGTATATGAGGTTTAATAACTGGATCCAAAGAGTATATGTATATATATATATATGTAAACTTGAGCAAATAAACATTTCTCGCACTTCCTATAAAAACTAGAAATAGATAATTGAAGTATGTACATATATGACATAAAATTGAAACAGCAAAGAGAGATAGAAAAGTATATATTCCTATATACGTATATATACTGTGTTAGTCACCACGTTATTAGGGCAAAAGTGAAAAACGAAACAAAACGAAACGTATTCTGTCCTCTGAATAAAAAAAAACAAGGGAAAAATAATTAATTATACATTTTAGTAAATATATAATTATATAGTATGTATGTTTATTTTGATTGAATTTCTTTATGGAAGTAATTTTCATGATTAATTGAAAACTCTTGTTAACTTTCAAACTATTTATTAAAAAAAGTCTTTTTATAAGAGTGCGACGCGTTTCGCCCTATCGACGCATCATCAGGCTATCGACTGAATATTCCCGCCGGTTGCAAAATTTTTTGGATTTAAAAGTGGACTATTGTTCATAAAATCCAGCTGATCATTAACTATGTTTTGCACAATATAATTGGCTTTTTTTATTTCAAAAATGTCTGCCCTAGTCAAGATTTCTCCTCCGTCTATATTATGTAAAATTTTGATGCTGTTTGAATTTATGCTATGTTTATTTTCTTTTAAGTGTTTGGATATAGCAGACTGTGGCATCATATTTCGAGCTCCCGCAATACGTTCAGTTAATCTTGGTGTGGAGTGGGAGAGGGAACGAAATTTTCATCAGAAATCCTCTACGGCCTCTGGTTTTCGAGATATTAGCGACATTTGTTCAAATAATTAGATAATTGGCAATTATATAATTAGTAATTGACAATTTGGTTTCAGGGAAATCATACCGCATTGAGTTAGTCGGATAGTTGTCTG
Source organism: Dioctria rufipes (assembly GCA_963924295.1). Lineage (NCBI taxonomy): Eukaryota > Metazoa > Arthropoda > Insecta > Diptera > Asilidae > Dioctria > Dioctria rufipes. The sequence goes on from OZ002740.1 coordinate 141,193,377, forward strand.
AAAATCGGTACAGTGCAATTTAACTTCCTATTCCTGACGGAAAATATATAGACAAGAGTTTCCACTATTCATTTTTATTAGAACGTTATGATTCTTACGGATTGGTGCCTTGGCACAAATCTCATTGGTTTCAGACCAACCCTTGAAGAGAAGTAAGATGCAGTTATTTTGGGGAGTAGTGTAAATCGGTAGTGCAAAATGACAGACTCTAATTTTAGCAGACTTATTCAAACTTATTTTCTCGCATAGTTTCAGCTGTTGCTCTTTTAAGGGTATGAACTTATTTCCACCTGTGTCCGTAGCTAAGTATTCCTCTTCTATTTCGTAATGCACGAATATATTTTCTCGTAACGGGAATGGTAAGGAGTAGGCTTTATTTATAGTGAACCGTTCCTTTTCAATGAGGGGTATGGTTACTTTACAGAAGAGATGATCTCCTATATGGGCGCTTTAGACAGATGCATGTTGCTGTAATATAAAGGGATCCTGCAGTACTGTATTTAATTGGAAAGATAGAGGGAGTTCCTTTAATAACTCACTAATTTGGTGATAACTAAGAATAAGGGGATGTAAGTTTTTAGTGGCTAAAGACCCGAAAATATTGGATAAAGTGTTAATTTGATGTTCTATTTCCTGTAGGTGAATAACTACGCTAGACGTTGCCTCATCAAATGTGATTCTGGCTTGGAGCGAATTGATCTCTGATATCGCAAAATTTATTATTTATTTTTTATTTAAAAATTTTGATAACGTTTAATGTGTGAATTTTCGTCTCATTTAAGTCTACTTGAAGTTTATCAAAGTTCTCTCGAGTATTTCGTAATTAGACTTAACTAAACTAACCTGTTCTTTTAATAATTCCAAATTTTGCTTACTGTCAGCCTCTAGATCTTTTAGTCGGGAAGTAATTTGGTTTGAATCTTGTTGGTCCATTGTCCCAAGAACTTACTCAGTGTCCCTACGCCAACTTCCATGTCTAGTCTTTGTTACATATGCCTCGCTCTTTCCGTAATATAGCGCACGTTTTGAACATTCTGAGCACATGAAGCGTTACGTTCTAGTTTTAGGTAGTGTTCGCACATTTGCGTTACCGAGATTTTGCTCCAGTTCAGATATTCTTCCCATGTTTTCAATTGCGCTAAATTAATGGTGGTAAATATTCTCCATTCGTCTTTATAAATTAGGGCTTCGTCGATGTCTTCGAATACTATTCCAGTTCCTTCTAATTTTTGCTCGTGTAAAGAAGTTCTATTCCTTGAGAAGAGCCGTCCGTGAGCAATGCATACCAGATAATCCAGACGATGTTCCCTAAAACGTATTTCTTTTATTTGGTTTCCATAGTATTGTTATTTGTCTAACTCGTCGATATAGACAGTGTATGTGCTTGTATATAGGTGTTAATTTGAAGTGTGGAATTTTTTTTGATCTATTTGCGTGAATAGTCTTAACTTTTCTACCTACCTGAACTTTTAAATTCACAGGGGAAGTAATTTCCTTCACTTCATAAGGACCTATCCAAGTAGGAGATAGCTTGTTTTTCTTACTTTCGTTTTTTAGAACAACTAAATCGCCGATTTGGAAAGTTTCTTCACGCGAATTAACTTTTTCCTTAAGGATTCGTAACAAAAAAAAAAACTGAGGATAGATTTCGGAAAATGAAAAACAAAATCTCCACTGTAAACTGAACAACTATGTTTATATATTTACAAACTTATTAATTTATAATCTTTGATTATTACAAATTTTCAATTATCACTAATCTCTGGTTTCTCTTTAGAGTAAACCAACACAATTATATATTCTTTGTTTTCCTTTATTGTAAGCTAACACAATTATATTTTCTTTATTGGAGCTTTTCTTTTTAAAAAGTCACGAACTAAATCACGGCGGTCTTAAGACTGAATTCTGGTTTCTTTAATTCTAAAAATTCTCATAATTAAAACTGCTTACCTAATCATTGTTCCCACGTTAAGTTTTGTTGAGCTTTTTATTAATTTGTCTTTTTCTGTTTATTTTGCAGGTAAGTCTGGGAATATGGGAAAATGTGGAAAATATGAGGAATAGATCAGGTTCGTATAGGAATTTTATTTATGTCGAGACTGTCTAGACTTGTAAATGAATATCGGTTTCCTGTATTGTAACGGCTATAATATTCTTCCCTATTCGCAAAATTCTATTTTCGTGTATCTTGGGCAACAGGGCATATGTAATCATCATTAGTCAGATGCATCCCAGACCCAGTCCCTGGAAAAAATAATTTAATTAAAGTAAATGAACTTCTTATCCAAATACACAGGGAAAAAAAAAAAAAAATTTTTTTATTATAATAAATTCTTGCCAAGTAAAGTCATTAAATTGAGTCCAAGCGGAAATCAATCGCGAGAAACTCAATAAAATAAATCGCCCACTAAACGTTTTTTTTGGAAAAGAAAGAAGGTAAAAACAAAGAAAATGCAATTTGAGCATTTCCGATCACCCAACAAAGGTGCTGATCAATCAGGGGCAATGCACCTGGGTAATTTTCCCTCGTACCGTTTTTTTTCGGTATGTGGCGATCGAAACCCCACATAGTAAAGCAAATTGATGGAAGAAAGATCTTCCGCGGGAGCTCGTCCAGTTTTGTGTTTTGTTTTTCGTTCGTCTTGTGCGCCCTTATAGAATTTGGGAAAAAAAAAATCAAATCAGAAGTAGTAGTGACATTAATAATATTTCTTTAAATAAAGACCGGGCATCGAGCAATTGTGCGTGCATGCCGGAAATATTGAAACGTTTAGTTTACATTTTTCTTTCTATAAATTTATTTGTGGATGTGACTCGATAGTTACTGAGTGACAGCATAAGCTCTTTTTTTCTGCCCTCAAAGAAGGGAATTTTAGATAAATCTAAGGTGAGGTGTGATTACTTGCTCATTGCCGGGAAAAATTTATTTAGTGAGATTTCTTCTTTCTGTTGGTTTCGAGTACAGATATCAGGTGACAGTCTTTGTCCTGCACGGTGTGGATCAGTTCCGGAGGGAAAGGACAAAGTAACAAACAAACAAAAAAGTACAGAAATCGGCCAGTAAAGTTTGCGCAGCATCGATAGGGCCAAACCTGGCGCCTTCTAGAGCGCCCAAAGATTTCCTTGTGATTAAACACCATCCAAAATCATCGTCGGAACTTGATAGTGGAACGGAGGAGAAACCAGCAAAAATCCACTGATAGGAAAAAAAAAAAAAAATCCCAAGAGCAAGCAGGAGAAAGTTCTTATCTTTTTTTTTGTTGTTGTTTTGTTTTCACAGCGTTAATCACCAGGCCGCTGAAGCGCTTCATCGCCGGGAGATTGACAAGTAAGTACATTTACGACAAATTAATTGTAATGTGAGTAGATTGTGTTGTTTTTTTTTCTTCTCCTTGTCTTCTCGGGGTTATAGGCTAATTCTGTATTTCTTCCTCTGTTCGTTTATTTCAACTTTTTTTTTTATATATATATATATATATTAGCAATGAAGTCGTAATTTGGCGATCTCTTTTTTTTTTTTTTTAGTACATTAGTATATTAACGTAGTTCTTTTTGTTTTGCGGGATATTATATTGAAGTAGTTTTTTTTTGTTTTGCGAAGTATTTCCGGATAGGTAGTACGTATATATACATATATCTGCATACATGTGAGCTACCATCATACTTCAACTTAGCGATCTTTATTTTTTTGTTTTTTTTTTATATAGATTCCTAGAATAGTGTATTAATGTAATGGTTACTTTGGATTAGCGAATTTTTTCATAGCGATTTTTTTTTTTTTTCTCTTTATTTTATTTTTTTTATTTTAAATGTTTCTTTGATATAATGTAGACATACTCACGTATTAGCTTGATTAGCAATGTATACGCTAGTACAGTGACGTATTTTTTTTTTCTATGTATCTATGTACACGCATCATGATTATCAATATATAGGCTAGTATAGTAACTTAATTTTTTTTTTTTCTTAATATATCTATACCTACATATATGCCCGCTTATGGTTCGTGAATTGATTTACAAATACCCATACATTACGCCTTTGACTAGTAGTGTGACCCTTTTTACTTTTTGTGCGTGTTCCGGGAAATAAATAAATAATAATGGCCATGTGCTAAGGTTCATATTTTCGTTTGGTGTCGGGTTTGGTTAAGGTTTTGGGGAAGCTCGAGATGCCGGGAGGATAAAGTAACTGGCAGGCTCACCTAGGAGTATGAAGAGGGCAGTGGTGGGTGATGCAGGTAGCCCAGTGTGACCCATCATTCTGATTGGTGTCACCTCTTATCGTCAAGCCTTTTTTTTTGTTTTTGGTCTTAATTTCATTTGTGTCTATTTCTTTCTACCTTCCAAAGGTACAGCAATAGGTAGTTGATCGGAGAGCAAAGAACCTACCCAAGCCCTGAGCTTGAGCCGGCAAAAGTCTGTACCTGCTCATCTAAAGGTCAACCCTCATTGTCCCTAAATACCAACCAAGGGGCAAAAAGTAGCCATAGCAAGTCATCTGTCTCGCTGAGTTCGAAGGTCGGGAAGCGGCCACGCTCAGAGGGGAACATGACTGGCTAGCCGGTTACAAATATGGCGCCCAACCAAGCATAATTTTCTGCAGCTTACAAACGAATGTTTTTTTTGTTGCTGTTTATTTTTACGAGTTAAGATATCAACTGAATATGGTTGCGCTATAATCACAGCGTCAATCTATTAGGGTTGTTCGTTTATAGATTAACTCTGGCTTCTTTAACACTTTTGCATTCTTAAGTGCTTGTGTCAATGCTTTCGCTAAGTGGTTAGGATATTCCTCACTGCAGGTTTCGCCCTTAGGTTCGATTGGTATTAGCGACTCTTAGTGATTTTGTAAAAACCTCGTTAGAGAAGACTATTCTTATTTTTCATGTATTACACATTTTTTTTTTTTTTTTTTTTTTTTCTATTTTGATTGTCGAAAACATTTCTGTCAAGTAGTTGATACGGGCCTTTGAAGGTTTCCCTGCTTGATGTTTGATATGTGTTGTCATTTGTTAAATAATTATTTCTGGAAAAATTATCCAATCGCTTACTCCGCATGGCGGGCTGTTAGATTGAGCAGATTAGTATTCTCTATTAGCCCCGTTGGTGGAGATGATAGCGATTATAGAATCTTTTTACTTACATAGGAGAAACCTAGGACCACTCGCCACTGACTCATCAAACCCTTAAAACCTGAACTAAATGAACCGTGTCACCAAACGAAGAAATATTAACCACAATTCAATTCAGGAAATCTACTTTTTTTTATTATCGAATTTTCTTTATATACATATAAATATATATAAATATACCAGTACACGTTTTGTTGGAAGCTGAAGAGCCAGGACACCTATTTTATTGGCTCAGAATCTGCAGGCATAATTCTATTATTTTACAATATACTGGTACATTTTTATCTCTAATTTATTATACTTATTTTCGCATTTCTATTGAACTTTAATTTTTCCTCTAAATTATTTGATTGTTTTGATTTGTTTAATAGTACAATTTTTTTTTGTTGCCTTTCGTTCAACGCACTAATATATCTCTTTTCCTACCCGTAGTTAAGCCGAAGCTCACTCCGCTGGCGTTCTAAGCATTATATTCTTTTTTTTTGTCTTTGTATAGGTATCTCTTTAGTCTTTATTGGTTATTCGGTATAGTTATAGTGTTCTCGTTCCTGTATGGTAACAAGATTAGACAATCTTTATACAGTCGAAAACAACGAGTACCTTATTGTATTTTATCTTACTTCTACTGGTTTTATTTTAGTATACACATATATATAATTTTTTTTTTCCTCCATTGTCTTCAATTGCATTCCTTGATAACCTAAATATCTCATATTCACCTCATATTTTAATATATATATATTTATATCCGTAACTCGTTTACCTGTCGCATTTACTAATAATGGATCCCAAATTCCTATTAGAGGACGAACGCAATGTTGAGTATAAGGTCAGGGGCCTAGATATAACTGATCCCGAAGCCTCTACCAAACTTAGAGAATTATTGGATTTAGAGGCATCGTTTCCTGGTCGAGCACCCACGGTTATGCACGATCCCTCCGAGGCGGGGAGTGAGCTTGAGATTTGTAAAGAAAAGCTCGCCTTGCTAACTCAGCTAATTAAAGAGAATAAAGTCCAAACGCATGACGACTATCAACGCGTGCGATGTCGATTGAGTCACCTAAGTGGGCGTGCTATACGCTTAGCTAGCTCATCGACAGATCATACAGAAGAGGCCACTGAACAAGTATCGGCCCTATCCGAGCTTATTAAGGAATTCATGAAAATTAAGATTCCTCCTCGTAGGGATGCCTCTGAAAGCCAAAAGCTCCAAGCCCCTGCAGGAGCAACTAGTACTCCGGCACCAACTAACTTTGAGACAACTGTTGAAGGAGCTGTGGCCGCTAATGTTGGTACAGGCGCAGCACGTCGACGTATTCAGTTTCCTAAAAGTTTGACACTTCCATCTCTGTCGATAATTGGGAATACAGCTGGGGATCTAGGAAAGTCTCCTAATCAGTTTTTTAGCACAACCACGAATCCATTAAACTATACAACCCTGACGCCGCGTCTGGGCAATCAGAGTGATCCCTTGTCAACAACTCCTTTCCCTACTGAACACAATCGCGGAAGCAACCCTAGCGGGAATCAACCCAGTGGTAATTTTCAGTACGGTACAGAACAAAATCGCGGAAGCAACCCTAGCGGGAATCAACCCAGTGGCCATTTTCAGTACAGTGGCCGCCCAGAAACTTCAAGCTTTCCTCATTGGCAGCCAAGGCTACCAAAATGGAAGATATCTTTTAACGGGTCCCCAGACGGACTTGACGTCACCGAATTTGTCTTCCGTCTAGAAATGCTTTCCAAAGACGATAACTATCCGCTGGATCGTTTAATTGGCATTTTGCCTAATTTCCTCTCAGGTACGGCTGAAAGCTGGTTCTGGGTTTACAAGCGGAAATATCCCGATACGAGTTGGCAGGGTATGAAGACAGCCCTACTCGAGCGATTCGGGAGCTATGTCTCAGAAAGAGAAACGCGAAGGGCCATTGAAACAAGAAGACAAGGCCCGAAAGAAACGTTCAATAATTTCCTGCTGGACGTAGAACGGCTTAACGGTCGGCTTCGAAGACCATTTCCTGACAGAGAGCTACTCGAAATTGTCCGAGAAAACATGGACCCGGCTCTGCAGAGTGCCACTACCACGACAATATTCAGATCAACGGAAGAGGTGAGAATTATCTGCCAGAGGCTAGAAAAATTGTGGGCTAGATCTGGGCACGATCCTCGTCAGCTGACTATGGCTCGCACTTTCCGAAATAGAGCTCAAATCGAAGAGCTAGAGGAGGTAATACCCTTGTCAGACTACGTTGATAATGACATTGACCCACAAGTAGCAGCCCTTACCCCAGTGCTAAGGAGAAACACTGCTAACCGCGCTTCGTTGGATATATGTTGGAACTGCCGAGACTTAGGCCACAGATATCAAGACTGTACAAAGGGTCATCTCGGGATATTCTGTTACGGTTGAGGACGCCCTGGCGTGCTGAAGCCAAACTGTGGGACCTGTTTAGCCCGTGCGGTAAACAAGACCCCGAACGCAGAAAGAGCTGGGGTCATGCGTTCGGGCCATACGACCAGTTACCCCAGTGCCAGGAGAGTAGAAGCAGCCACCAATACCGAGCCTGCAACCCATCGTTAGAGAATGTGCACACTTTACCAACATTGCTACCCACTTCATCCCTTCCCCACTTAGCATCAACCCAATCAACACAAACTCCCCAATCTTACATAGACACATCCAAAACAACTTCGGAGGAATCCATTCGCTCTCGATATATCGCTTCAAGTCGAGGTCGGCGGCGTCAGCTTAGATCTCGGAAGTACTGGAAATCCAAAAGGCTGCTTCGTAAAGCAGTATCCGCCGCTATTCAGCGTGATGTAGAAGACCATCGTCCATACGTCACAGTAAAAATAGCTGGAGAAAATATAGTTGGTTTGCTCGACAGTGGAGCTTCTGTAAGCATATTGGGAAAACACTCTCTAGAATTTCTGCGTAAGAATAATCTTAGTTACAACCAGAGTCATTCATATGTTCGTACAGCGGATGACTCACGGAACTCTATCATTGGTCACATAAAGTTGCCCGTCCGTTATGCTGAGAAAACAGAAACCATCCATTTTCACTTAGTGCCCAGCTTACAACAGGAACTTTACTTAGGAATTGATTTTTGGGATGCTTTTGGCATTACCCCTGCTGTAATAGACTCCCTGGATATTGATAAAACCACAAAGATCCATCCTCCGCAACACATCCTCACACCAGAGCAAAATGCCCAACTGGAAGATCTCAAACATCAATTTCCTTCCTTTTCAAAGCATGGCCTCGGCCGTACAAAACTGTTGGAACACAACATCGACGTAGGAGTTACCCCACCAATAAAGCAACGTCACTATCCGGTATCCCCAGCAGTTCAAAAGTTGTTATATGAAGAACTGGACCGAATGTTAGCCATGGACGTTATCGAAGAGAGTCAGAGCTCCTGGAGCTCGCCAGTGGTTCTCGTGAAAAAATCTAATGGGAAGGTGCGACTATGTTTAGATTCTCGCAAGGTAAATTCTGTTACCAAGAAAGATGCTTATCCACTACCATTGATAGATGGACTCTTAGGTCGCCTTCGAGAAACCAGATATATCTCAAGCTTAGATCTGAAAGACGCATTCTGGCAGATACCACTCGCAGAGTCCGCTCGTGATAAGACTGCATTCACAGTCCCTGGAAGGCCTTTATATCAATTTAAAGTCATGCCGTTTGGTCTGTGCAATGCTCCACAAACTATGTGTCGCCTTATGGACCGGGTCGTGCCTCATCAATTCCACGATCGAGTATTTGTCTACTTAGATGATTTACTCATTACTTCCACTACGTTCGAGGAACATTTGGACTTACTGAGGGAAGTCTCTTCCCTGCTTCGTCAGGCAGGACTGACCATAAACGTTGAGAAGAGTAAGTTCGTTCTTCGAGAAATTAAATACCTTGGCTATGTGGTTGGTGAAGGAGGTCTGAGGGTCGATCCTGAGAAGGTGGCTGCAATTGTAAATTTTCCTGGCCCATCAACAGTTCGGCAAACACGCAGACTACTGGGCATGGCTGGATGGTACAGGAGATTTATCCCAAACTTTTCGAGCATCGCTGCTCCGATCACAGAGCTTCTGAAGAAGGGTGCGAAGTTTCAGTGGACTTCGGAGGCTCAAGAAGCCTTTAAACAACTAAAAGAACACTTATGTTCGGCCCCACTGCTAGCTAATCCAGATTATACGAAGCCCTTCTATATAAGATGTGATGCCAGCACTATGGGAGTAGGCAGTGTCTTATTTCAAAAGTCGGAGGATGATTCCGAAAGGCCAATTGCATTTATGTCCCAAAAGTTGAATCCGGCCCAGAGAAATTATAGTATCACTGAACTAGAATGCTTCGCTGCGGTACTGAGCGTGAAGAAGTTTAGAGCATACATCGAAGGCTTCCACTTTACAATCATCACCGACCACCAGAGTTTGAAATGGCTAATGACTCAAAAGGAACTTACGGGGCGACTTGCGCGATGGAGCTTAAAACTACAGTCTTTCGACTTCAAGATCGAGCACGTAAAAGGAAGTCAAAATGTAGTGCCGGATGCATTATCTCGAATGTATCTTGATTCGGCTGAGGCGACTATCTCTGACCTTAGTAAGCTAGATTACCTGGTAGACCTGAAATCAGCATACTTCTCTGACCCTGCTTACGTAGGTTGGAAAGACAAAATCTCTGCTACACCAGCTCAGTATCCTAATCTGCAAGTCACTGAACTGCACATTTTCATTCGTATTGAGGGCGGTGGTGATAACGATCTATCCGATATCCCCAGTTGGAAACTCTGGATTCCTCAAGGGCTCACCAAAGAGTTAATTAGAAGGGAACACGAGAGCTCCACTGCAGCTCATGGTGGAATCCATAAAACCCTCGATAGACTGCGAAGATATTATTTTTGGCCAGGCATGCGCCAACAAGTCCGCGCATATATCTTACAATGCGATGTCTGCAAACAAACCAAAGCTCCAAATTGCAGGCTAAGGCCCAAAATGGGAAACCAGATTGCAGTAGAAAGGCCATGGCAGAGATTGCATATTGACTATATTGGACCCCTCCCAAGAAGTAAACGCGGGAATACCACCATCCTAGTCATTGTAGACCAGTTTACCAAATTTGTCCTACTAAAGGCTTTTCCCCAAGCTAAAACTAAGCAACTCATAGAATATCTGGAGGAAAATATATTCCACTGTTACGGGGTACCCGAAATTATACATACTGATAATGGGCCACAATTTATCTCAACAGAGTTTGCTCGCATGATAGAACGTTTCGGCATTCGCCACACAAAGACTGCAGGATATTCGCCACAGTCCAATGCTGCAGAGAGAGTTAATCGCTCCATCGTGGCAGCAATTAGGTCATATGTGCAAGAGGAACATACCAACTGGGATTCCCAGCTAAGTGATGTGGCTTGCGCTTTGCGTAACGCAACACACCAGTCGACCAAATTTTCCCCTTATTTCTTACTTTACGGATACCACATGATCTTACATGGAGGTACATACAATCTCCTCCGCCAGATTGATGGCTTGGCAGAAGGTAACTTCGAAGTATTACCAAGTAACTACAGAATTCCACTGGTACATGAGCGAGTCAAAGACCATCTCCGGGAAGCTTACGATAGAAACGCTCACACCTATAACCTTCGCGCGCGGCAGATAACGTATAAACCAGGACAAATTGTCTATGTCCGGAATTTCGTACAGAGCAAGGCCGCAGACAAGTTCGCGGCCAAACTTGCCAATAAGTTCATCAAGGCTCGTATACGAAAGAAGAATGGTAACGTGAACTACGAAGTGGAAAATATGGATGGTAAGTTCATTGGCGTCTATCACGCAAGCAACATTCGCCAGTAACATCCTAAATCATAATCAAATATCCCAAATCATTTTATAAAATATATATCGGTATTCAACTCGCAAAAGAAAGGATTAATATATATATATAGTAGTTAGACAATAATCTCGCCGTTAACATTGTCGAATACAGACCCTGTATTTGGCCCGGAATCCCATATAAAATCGCGGGCTGTTCGGCTTACTTCTAAGGACCGAGTAGCTCGTCTGTACCCCAACATCCAGCCTTAGAAGAGCATCAAACTCTCAGTAATACTCTTCTACCGTGGTTAAGGTCATACCAGTCAGCAACCAGATCGACTGAAATTTCTCGATATGTAAAAAGTGAAATACTTCTTTACCATACCCTTGATACATTTTTGTTTACTTCTTCTCTTGAATAAAAAAATTCAGTAATAGTCTACTAAGACTTTCCAGCAAAAACCAATCTTCTTATTTCTCCTTGTGTTTTATAACCACATATCATCGCCGCTCTATTGATCTTACAGAGTAACCATATCATCTTTCGTAAGAGTTATGCCCGGCTAGCTCAGTCCGTAGAGTATGAGACTTTGTTCTCAGGGTGTGGGGCGTCCCCGCGTTGGGCCTTATTTTTAGGATTGGACCACAGCCGTAGTGTTCTCTCAGCCTCGGAGAATTCCGCTCTGGAATGGGAACTTCCGAACCTGACCTGTAACGGCTATAATATTCTTCCCTATTCGCAAAATTCTATTTTCGTGTATCTTGGGCAACAGGGCATATGTAATCATCATTAGTCAGATGCATCCCAGACCCAGTCCCTGGAAAAAATAATTTAATTAAAGTAAATGAACTTCTTATCCAAATACACAGGGAAAAAAAAAAAAAAATTTTTTTATTATAATAAATTCTTGCCAAGTAAAGTCATTAAATTGAGTCCAAGCGGAAATCAATCGCGAGAAACTCAATAAAATAAATCGCCCACTAAACGTTTTTTTTGGAAAAGAAAGAAGGTAAAAACAAAGAAAATGCAATTTGAGCATTTCCGATCACCCAACAAAGGTGCTGATCAATCAGGGGCAATGCACCTGGGTAATTTTCCCTCGTACCGTTTTTTTTCGGTATGTGGCGATCGAAACCCCACATAGTAAAGCAAATTGATGGAAGAAAGATCTTCCGCGGGAGCTCGTCCAGTTTTGTGTTTTGTTTTTCGTTCGTCTTGTGCGCCCTTATAGAATTTGGGAAAAAAAAAATCAAATCAGAAGTAGTAGTGACATTAATAATATTTCTTTAAATAAAGACCGGGCATCGAGCAATTGTGCGTGCATGCCGGAAATATTGAAACGTTTAGTTTACATTTTTCTTTCTATAAATTTATTTGTGGATGTGACTCGATAGTTACTGAGTGACAGCATAAGCTCTTTTTTTCTGCCCTCAAAGAAGGGAATTTTAGATAAATCTAAGGTGAGGTGTGATTACTTGCTCATTGCCGGGAAAAATTTATTTAGTGAGATTTCTTCTTTCTGTTGGTTTCGAGTACAGATATCAGGTGACAGTCTTTGTCCTGCACGGTGTGGATCAGTTCCGGAGGGAAAGGACAAAGTAACAAACAAACAAAAAAGTACAGAAATCGGCCAGTAAAGTTTGCGCAGCATCGATAGGGCCAAACCTGGCGCCTTCTAGAGCGCCCAAAGATTTCCTTGTGATTAAACACCATCCAAAATCATCGTCGGAACTTGATAGTGGAACGGAGGAGAAACCAGCAAAAATCCACTGATAGGAAAAAAAAAAAAAAATCCCAAGAGCAAGCAGGAGAAAGTTCTTATCTTTTTTTTTGTTGTTGTTTTGTTTTCACAGCGTTAATCACCAGGCCGCTGAAGCGCTTCATCGCCGGGAGATTGACAAGTAAGTACATTTACGACAAATTAATTGTAATGTGAGTAGATTGTGTTGTTTTTTTTTCTTCTCCTTGTCTTCTCGGGGTTATAGGCTAATTCTGTATTTCTTCCTCTGTTCGTTTATTTCAACTTTTTTTTTTATATATATATATATATATTAGCAATGAAGTCGTAATTTGGCGATCTCTTTTTTTTTTTTTTAGTACATTAGTATATTAACGTAGTTCTTTTTGTTTTGCGGGATATTATATTGAAGTAGTTTTTTTTTGTTTTGCGAAGTATTTCCGGATAGGTAGTACGTATATATACATATATCTGCATACATGTGAGCTACCATCATACTTCAACTTAGCGATCTTTATTTTTTTGTTTTTTTTTTATATAGATTCCTAGAATAGTGTATTAATGTAATGGTTACTTTGGATTAGCGAATTTTTTCATAGCGATTTTTTTTTTTTTTCTCTTTATTTTATTTTTTTTATTTTAAATGTTTCTTTGATATAATGTAGACATACTCACGTATTAGCTTGATTAGCAATGTATACGCTAGTACAGTGACGTATTTTTTTTTTCTATGTATCTATGTACACGCATCATGATTATCAATATATAGGCTAGTATAGTAACTTAATTTTTTTTTTTTTCTTAATATATCTATACCTACATATATGCCCGCTTATGGTTCGTGAATTGATTTACAAATACCCATACATTACGCCTTTGACTAGTAGTGTGACCCTTTTTACTTTTTGTGCGTGTTCCGGGAAATAAATAAATAATAATGGCCATGTGCTAAGGTTCATATTTTCGTTTGGTGTCGGGTTTGGTTAAGGTTTTGGGGAAGCTCGAGATGCCGGGAGGATAAAGTAACTGGCAGGCTCACCTAGGAGTATGAAGAGGGCAGTGGTGGGTGATGCAGGTAGCCCAGTGTGACCCATCATTCTGATTGGTGTCACCTCTTATCGTCAAGCCTTTTTTTTTGTTTTTGGTCTTAATTTCATTTGTGTCTATTTCTTTCTACCTTCCAAAGGTACAGCAATAGGTAGTTGATCGGAGAGCAAAGAACCTACCCAAGCCCTGAGCTTGAGCCGGCAAAAGTCTGTACCTGCTCATCTAAAGGTCAACCCTCATTGTCCCTAAATACCAACCAAGGGGCAAAAAGTAGCCATAGCAAGTCATCTGTCTCGCTGAGTTCGAAGGTCGGGAAGCGGCCACGCTCAGAGGGGAACATGACTGGCTAGCCGGTTACAGTATTAAGGTGAGGTAACGTAACTCCTCCCTCATTCGATTGAGGATTCTCCTGAATCCTGTTAACTACTTTCACTTTTGGATATTTTTGTTTAAATAATAAAAATATTGAAATTATAATTGTTATTATTATACTAATCGAGAATGATCCTATTCCTAGCCCTATGTTTACATGTTTATGATATTTTAACTCCCTTATTTCTTTTATATTATTTTCTTGATTTAGAACAATATCTTCGAAAGTCACATCTATCTTATTTGAATCAAAAGTGTTTTCTATGGGAACAATGAATTTGCTAATTACTTTGTGGACATTATTGCTATAGATTTTATTATCAATTTGTACTGAACAATTTTGAAAATTTATGAAATAATTTCCATTTAAGGTTATTTTCCTATCGTCACAAGAACTATAGAATTTTTTATTTCTTACATTATTTAAAATCAGGATATCATCATCAATTTCGAGATATTCTTCTTCATGATTTACAATAAACTTGCAATTATTTCTGAAAATACAATTCTTGCTGATCATTAGTTCTTTTAATGTTTTTCCATTTTCATATGTGTAAGTTTTATTATTTGCCTCAATCACAAATTCGATATCTTGATCAATTTGTTTATTATTCTGGTTTGCGATTGAGATTAAAAGTTTTTATCTAAATCTCTGAAATTCTTTGGGAATTTTGATTGCGAAGATGATGGATTCATTATAGTAACTAGCTACTCCAAGTCTAATTTGCGTTAGTTTTCTCGAGTCGATGTCATAAGTTCTGATTTCTTCGTCTGTCAAGATGCTTGGGTGTAAGATTCCTAACCTAGCCCTGCAAAGCTGTCTTGTATATTTTCAACTTGTCTTTTAATGAAATCGATTTTAATCATTTGCTCTAGAAATAGTCCCTCTGTATAAGTTCGTTTTTCAAGTTCATTCAATTTGTTCGTTATTTTAAGTCGGTCCGCTTTGATTGCATTTCCTACTAGGGTAAATGTTTTGTTAAAATTGTCGTTGATTTTGATTTGCTGATTTACTGTCCTGATTGTTTCGTGGTTGCTTTTGTCAATGGTGTCTAAGTGCTCTTTGATGTCTTCCCTGTCGTAGTCGTCCATGGTCCCGAATAGCCATTTTAAAACTGTCCCGCCTAAATTAACGAGTCCTCGTTTATATCTATGTGGGATGTGTGTCTTAACTTGGTTCCTAATGCTTTTGATCTGATGTATTGCAATTTCTTTATTGATACCAAGATCAAGTGTGTTAATTGTTTCTTCTATTTTGTCAGTTAGTTTCAATATTTCATTAGGGTTGATAATATGCAAAACAATGTCGGATTTCCTAACGATTTCTACTTCCCCTATGTGGACTTTTGCGTAACCGAGTTCTGCTTTAATCTTATCTATTATGAGTGTTTGATGACTGGGCTGTAACATTAGCATTATGATTCCTATTGCCAGTAGTACCTGAAAATTTAAACGGTCTTTTAATATTACCTTCATGGACCCTATCGAGTTGATGTTTTCTAAATTTAGGTTCCTCTTTGTGCCTAACCGACTTGTAGTTCCTAATGAACCCTTCTTCCATTTCTTCAGTATAATCTCCTCTTTTTTTGTTTCTTTTATGTATAACTCTAGTTTTTGTCTTTTCTAACCTTTCGCGGATTATTTTATGGTCTACCCTATGTTCTTGTACATCTACCGGTGTTGCTTTGATGGTTGAATGAAAAGTGTTATTATAAAGTTTAACCGCTTTTAGCATTTGTGTCTTAATCGGTAATTTTTCTTCGAGATTTAGGGTCCTAATTCGTTCAGTGATAGTATTATTAAAACGTTCGATGTCAGAGTTACCTGTGTGACTATTTGGTTTGGTGGCATGATATTCGATGCCTTCTTGCATGCAAAATTCCCTAACATTCCTAATGTTAAAGTCGTTATCAAACACAAACTTCTTTATCTTTCCTTTAATTGCTATATATTGCCTGAGTTTTTCAATAAGTGTTTGACTATTACGATCTTCTAAATAAAAGCTGGTAACATGTTTGGAAAATTTGTCAATGAAATTTATAAAGCAATGTTTACTATTTACATAGGTGTCGACGTGAATGATCTCGTTAGTTGTTTTAGGGGTTTCTGTTAAATTAAATTTCTTTATAATTGGGTTCCTATCGTATTTACCAGCAGCACAAATGTCGCAGTTATTGATTATTCTGTGGACTGCTGTTTTCAGGTCTGGGTTGTAAATTTTATATTTAATTCCTTCGTATGTTGCCACTATTCCTGAATGCCCTAATTCGTTTTTATGAAAAAGCGATATTTCCTTATTAAGCTTTTCTTCGTCTTCGATATCTGTCGCGAGGAGACTACACTTAACAAATTTTATTCCAGTATTTTGTGGAAAGAGATTAATAATTATTTGTTGCAATTTATTATATTCGTGGTCGTTCAGTTTCGAGTAAATACCTATTTTTCCTTTTTCTATATACCTTCGTAGAATGTCATTAACACTATCATTCTCGAGGTCTCTCAATTCAATAAAAATTCTTCTATTTTTAAAAACGATTTCGAGCTCTTTTTCTTTAGACTCCTGAAGTATAATTTGTGTTCTAAACCGATTAACGATTGTTTCTAGTATAGGTATATGATCGTCAGAGTTTTCCTCTTGAGAGTGTATGGTTTGGTTTTCTAACGATTCATTTAAGACATTTATCTCATTGTTGTTCAAACAATTTTTTCTATGTTCGCCATCGTGAAATATACTATTTAGATCGAAACTCAAATTTGATATTCCTAGAGTATTACTTCCCGTTATGTTTTTTGGTTCATTACATGTATTAAATAATTTGTTTAGATCAAACCTCAGGTACTCTCCATCTAATAAGTTTATTTCCCTCGTATCGGGATTGATTCTACTCAAAAAGTCCGCGATTATATTCTCTTTGCCCTTTATATAGTCAATTTTGATGTTATATTCACCCAAAGATATGAGCCATCTTGTTAGTCTCGGATTTATATCTTTTCCTGCATATTTAGCTGCAAGCCACTTAATCGGCTGGTGGTCTGTATGTAGGTCAAATTCCTTACCGAACAGGTAGGGTCTGAAATATTTACACCCCCAGACTGTCGCCAATAGCTCTTTTTCGATCGTCGAATAGTTTTTTTCGTGATCATTTAAGGTCCTGGATGCATAACAAATTGTGTGTCCATCTTGTGTCAAAACAGCACCAAGTGCAAAATTGCTAGCATCAGTTATTAATTTGAACCTCTTATTAAAATCGGGATATTTAAGGATGGGATGGTTTGTTATAATGTCTTTTAACTTCTCAAAGGCACCAATATAATTTGGATCATTGATGTTGATTGTCATTCCTTTCTTTAAGTACTTTGTCATAGGGTAAGCTACCTTAGCGTAATCTTTAATGAACTTCCTGTAGTACCCTGTTATACCTAAGAATCTTTTTATCTGTTTTCCGGTAGTAGGAAGCTTTAGTTCTTGAATGCATTTGATTTTGTTCGGATTTGGCTTGATACCTCCTGGCGTTAAAATATGTCCCAGAAATTCTGTTTCCTTTTTTAAGAAATTACATTTGTCGATTTGAATTTTTAACCCTGCTATCTTTATTCTCTCAAAGACTTTTTTGACATTCAAAATGTGCTCTTCTAAAGATGTGCTAAATATTAGGATGTCGTCTAAATATACGACACAAATCCTATTTATAAGTCCTCTCAGTACATAGTTCATTGTTCTTTGAAATGTGGCCGGAGAGTTCTTAAGCCCGAATGGCATTCTCAGATACTCATAATGGCCATATGGAGTCGAAAAGGCAGTCTTTTTTCTATCTTCTGGTCTAACTAGTATTTGGTGAAAGCCCTTTGCAAGATCCAGAGTAGTAAAATATTGGGCTCTTCCCAGTTTGTCGAGAATACTTTCGATGTTTGGTATCGGAAACTTGTCACTGATGGTGACCTCGTTAAGTTTCCTATAGTCAATCACTATTCGCCATTTTCGTTCCCCTGAATTATCTAACTTCTTCGGGACTATCCATAATGGGCTATTATTAGGTGAGTTACTAGGTTGTATGATATTTTGTTCTAACATCTCCCTGATTTGCCTTTCTATCTCCTCTTCGTGGATACGAGGATACCGATAAATTTTTGTATATATAGGGTTGTTTGTGGTCGTAATGATCTCGTGTTGTACTTCGCGAGTTGCAGTAAGTTTATCACCCTCTTTATAAAATAGATTTTCATACTGCTTTAGGGCTTTTATGATGTTTCTTTTCTCTTCGGGATTTAAATGATCAAGGTTTAATTTTTGGATGTTACCTTCATCGAAATTACAGACTTCATTTATAATAAAATAATGGTCGTCCGTTTTAAAATAAATTTGATTGTCATTTACTTCAATAAATTTTTGACCTAAGTCGATTTTTGCTCTCAAAGGGTTTAAGAAATTTTGACCTATTACCATTAATAGTTGAAAAATAGAGAGGTTTTTCTAATGCTTCTTGGGAATAGTTAGTAATAATTTCTGGTTTTAAAATACTAGTTTCGGCTCCGGTATCAATTAAACATTTTATTTTCGTTTTGTCGACAGTTAGTGTCACTATTGGTAGTCTTCCTGCCGAGGCTGGTTTGAAAAATTTACGTCGTTGCCTTGAATATTATCGATTTCCATTGGAATAGCGTAATTGGAATTATTATTAGAATTGTTATGTTGTCTCTGCCTAAATTGTCCTGAACCGTTGTTAAAATTATTTCCATTGAAAAATGGTCTCTGTTGATTAAAATTTTGTCTGTGTTGCCCTGATTGGTTATTGTTGGGAAAATGTCGGTCTTGTCTAATGTAGTCATTTCGTCTGAATTGTCCGGAAAAATTTCCTAGATTATTTCGTTGTTGCATAGAATTTCTATTAAATTTATCGTGAAAGTTATTTCTGTGGACATTAAGTACTTGTCGATCAGTGTCGTTACGTTTAAAATCCCTGCTATGTGTATTGTTACATCTTGAATCTTTGTTACATTTCCTATAATTATAATGAATCACATCACTTTCGTCTAACAACCCTAAGTCATCAAAAGTATTGAATACTTCGTTTAAATTCATATTATTTCTCATATTGGCACGATAACTACAGGTTAACATGTCTTTTACTATATCTACTAAATTTTTATCGTTATTTTCAGGGGAATAATTAGTTGGTTTATTATCATCGTATTCATAAAGCTCATTTAATTGAAAATTTATAGATCTGATTTGAAAAAAAAGTTCTCCTAAATTTCCTACCTTGATGCATCTACTTTCGTCCATCAGTTTTTTATAACTTTTCCTTGGTCAGTACTGTGTTTTTAATTCGGATTTCACTTGTTGCCATGTTAAATTTCCTCCAAGTCTTTGTATGCACCGCTTGGCCTCACCTTGAACTTTTTCTTTGAGCACTATCTGCAAACCATGTTGTAGGAGAGCTGCATTATTTCCGCATAATGTTCCCGCATTTTCCACTGCACTGATAAATTCTTGTAAGGGGTAGTCCTCTTTTCCATGGAAAGTCTCGATTTGTTGGAATTTATTCAAAACTTGGTCCGTTGTCAGCTGGAACATTTGTCCTGGTTGTGGTTGGTTAATTTGGTCCCTTAGAGCAGCGATTTCCCTCTGATGTTGTTCCTGTAATTGCTGGATAGCTTGCTGCAGATCGTGAATTTCTTGCTGTTCAGCCATTTCTGCTCGAAGTAAGTTTCTGTTTGCGTCGAAAGATCTTCCTCTATTTCTCCTCATAAAATGTGTAGACCATAGAAATCTTGTTTCTTCACAGTAAACAAATTTGATGTCACTACTTCGTTACTGATTTCGAGAGATCTATCGTTCACAAAAACAAAAATAAAAATATATCACGAAACGAAAATATCTTTCATTTCTATTTTCTATTTCTGCGTTTATTCGACCACTGGATTCTTATTCTTTAGAACAGAATCCTACCGACTGCGCCAATTAACTTTTTCCTTTAGGATTCGTAACAAAAAAAAAAAAACTGAGGATAGATTTCGGAAAATGAAAAACACAATCTCCACTGTAAACTGAACAACTATGTTTATATATTTACAAACTTATTAATTTATAATCTTTAATTATTACAAATTTTCAATTATCACTAATCTCTGGTTTCTCTTTAGAGTAAACCAACACAATTATATATTCTTTGTTTTCCTTTATTGTAAGCTAACACAATTATATTTTCTTTATTGGAGCTTTTCTTTTTAAAAAGTCACGAACTAAATCAAGGCGGTCTTAAGACTGAATTCTGGTTTCTTTAATTCTAAAAATTCTCATAATTAAAACTGCTTACCTAATCATTGTTCCCACGTTAAGTTTTGTTGAGCTTTTTATTAATTTGTCTTTTTCTGTTTATTTTGCAGGTAAGTCTGGGAATATGGGAAAATGTGGAAAATATGAGGAATGGATCAGGTTCGTATAGGAATTTTATTTATGTCGAGACTGTCTAGACTTGTAAATGAATATCGGTTTCCTGTATTAAGGTGAGGTAACGTAACTCGCGTGGTCCTATCGTAGTATTTTTTCGTTGTCTCTTTACTATTGATTATGTTTGTTCTGGCAATGGCATGAGCTCTTTGAATTTTATTTTTCAGGATGTAAAAATTGTTTACATGATTGTATAAAGGTTCTACCCTTTGATTTAAATTAGTTGGCAGCTCAGCCGTAAATCCGAACAAGCAATCCGTTCCACGTTTTAGGATTTTCGGCTACGAAATTTCGTAAATACTCTGCCCATGGCCTATGAGTTCTCTCTAGGGCGCCATTAGATTGTGGGTGAAAGGCTGTAGTATTAATTTTTCGAATTCGTAGGAATTTACATAAGCGGGTGAATAAATCACTCATAAAATTAGTGCCTTGGTCAGTTATAAGCTTCTTTGGAATTTTATAGCGGGTAATTATTTGCTCGTAAAAAATGTTTGCTACACTGGCTGCTTCAGCGTTTGGGAGAGCGTAGCAATCCATAAATCGGGTTAAATCGTCTTCAAAATTTAATATGTATTTATATCGATTGTGAGTTTCAGGGAGTGGTCCTACTATGTCTAGGTAGATTTTGTCAAATGGTTTTTCCGCAGTATCGGGAATAATCATTGTCATTTTGATTTGAGGGCTATGTTTGTTAGTCTGACATTTCGGACAGGATTTTATTAATTTCACTATAATTCGTCATGGCCATAAGCTGTACTGAAGGCAGTTTTCTCACTGTCTGATGGATCCATTAAAATTTGATGATATCCACTTGCTAAGTCCAACGTTGAGAAATAGCGCGAATTTCCTAGTTGGTCCAAGATGTCCTCTATTCTTGGCAGTGGGAATGCATCACCTATAGTGCTCTCATTGAGTTGACGGAAATCCACTACAATTCTCCAACGTTTTAACCCGTTTGGCGATGGTTTCTTTGAAACTAATAGTAATGGTGAGTTCCATGGGCTATTACTTGGAGCAATAATTTTATCCTCTAGCATCTCACGAATTTGCTCATTAATTTCGTTTTTATGGACTTCTGGTAACCTGTACGGTCTCTGGTTTATGGGAGCTATGTCATGTTTGAGAGGTATAGTGTGTGTTGTTACATTTGAGTAAGGTAAGTGGTCACCTTTTAAATGGAAAACATCATTAAACACTTGACAGAGACACTTTATGGCCCGCATTTCTTCTTGGTTGTAGGTTTGATCAATATTTATTTCGTTTTCAAGTAGAAGTAATCGATTTTGTTTTGTTTGAGGTTTGGTTTCCTCATGCCTTTTTTCCAACGTATAGATATCGTACTTATCTAGGAACTCCAATTTCGCGTGATACTTCCCTTCCGTGGGTATTAATAACACTTAATTTTATTTTTCCATATCTTGGTTCCACTATTCCATTAGCCGTGAATATTCCTGGTGCGATTTCTTGCGAAAAGCATAACATCTCTTGTTTACAGTCTTCTGCTGGTATTTCTAATACCATTTCTGATCGAGGAGGTACTCGTATCGCAGTTCTGCTACTGAGTGGTTTTATTGTGCTTGTATTTGTAGGTGAAGTTTCGGGAGCTTCGTTATTTTTATTTCTTGAAATTGGTCCATGTAGTTGTTTCTCTTGGCTTGTTAGTAAAAATGTGTTACTATTGGGAATGTTATTCTTTCCTACTGAATGTATCATGTTATTTATTTGTTTGTTAATTTTGGAGGTATTGTAAATATCGTTCTTATTTTGGGAGAAGGATTTTTGCCTAATAAAGCTTTTGGCAAAAGGAATTTTCAAGTCGATGGGGTTAGTTTTAGTTCGAGGGAATTGTAGTACTCGTTCTGTAGTAAGAATATTTGTATTATCCCACAGAAAATTACACTAAAAACCTTTTCCTATTTGGAAAATAACAACGCAGGATCGTAAAGTAATATCACATCCTCCCTAGTGGCCCTGAAGGCGAAGAATGTTATTGATGTCTACTTTAGTATTTCTAGCTAAGCTATCTTTTTTAATGAAGCTAACTTCCGCGCCGGTATCCACTAATAGTTTAACTATGCCACCTCTTGCAATGTTTAAAGGTAGTCCGATTGAAGGGTCTTTTAAGGCTATATGATTATATTGCTGCGATAAAGCTACGGAATTAAAGACTTCAGTAGTTTTGCCATTTGATAATTTTCGTGACGTATTCTCTGTGCCTACCAATTTTTATTCAATAATGCTATTTTTATTATAATTAGGCTTAAAAGTAAACTCATCTGAATGACAATCGGTCTGTTTTTCGTTTTCTTTACACCTTTTGGTATTAGGCATAGCCATAGGGTGGATTAGGCTAGCCCCGTTTAGTTTCCCGATTGCTGTTGAGACTAACGCTGTCTATTTTCCCATGCTATTTTTGCTCGACACTCTTCTGTTTTATGAGAAAATCGGGCACACCAATCACACTTAAGACGTATGTCTAAACGTCCGTTGTTTGACTGATTCATTATAGAAACTGGGCATGTTTGTGACATGTGGCCATAGCCTTTACACCTTGAGCAGTGAGGTATGCGTCGGTTGTTATGGCAC
This sequence comes from Dioctria rufipes, assembly GCA_963924295.1. Taxonomy (NCBI): domain Eukaryota; kingdom Metazoa; phylum Arthropoda; class Insecta; order Diptera; family Asilidae; genus Dioctria; species Dioctria rufipes. The sequence continues at coordinate 141,216,532 of OZ002740.1, forward strand.
TCTGCAATGGTATGTCCAATTTTATTACAAAAAGGACATTGCTTAATTTCTCGTCTCGGAACAGGGGATATATATGAAGGTGTATTATAATTTATTGAGTTTGGTAAATAGATAGTTAGTATTGATTGGTGAGCAATTGGTGTATATTGGTCAGTGTGTGGTTGATAAAAAACACCGTTTGTACCATGTGGAGCCATATGTGAAGTGGTGGGTGGTGGGTGTTGTTGTACACTAAATTTCTCTGGGTAGAGATGACTTTGTTCGGGCAGTTTGTGAAACGGTGTTGCTTGATAATTCGCGATAATCTTTAGTCGCTCAACATCTTTCTCACTGAAAGTGGAGGTATGGTCGAACAAGCTTGTTTGCATATATCTACCATGAATTTGCCTGTCTTCAGTTTTCTCTACTTCCACAGCAATTTGAATAAGGTCGTCAAGTTAACTTAGTCTTTGAGTGATCAAAACTTGCCTTATCACGGGGCCTAGAACTCCGGTTTTGAAGTGCATTCACTGTTTCATTTGAGGGAAGAGTGGGTGCCATTTGGAGAAGTGTGGGGGCAGAGTTGAAGCGACTGCGTGTAAAAATGTGTCCACTTCTTAATTGGCAATCACTAAATCTCGTAATGTGGTTAGATATACCCAGTTGATTTTGTTGTACCAGGTTTTCGTGATTTTCATTTGTCTTGTGACAGGTGGTTTTTTCTGTTCTTGGTGGGCTTACACTTTCGAAAGAGATTTGCTCTAGCCGGACATGAAAGTCATCCTGTAATGAATCGGTAAACCCTCTCCTTACCTTCATTTCACATGGGCATATAAGACCTAGATTTATTATGGGAAAATAAGACCTACATTGCATTGCTCCAAAACAATAAATTTTCGCTATATTCAATAGCCTGAGAAATGCGTCTCCGTAACATAAACCAATTTCCGTTGAATCAATATTGTACACAATTTTCTTCACTAAATAACACCTGAAACTTCATAATATTTTCTCAAAGGAAATAGCCCCAAGAAACCCTATACAAATTTTCCGGTAAATCAATTAAATTAATTTGCCCATAATGATAATTTCTGCCTCAAACGCATTTCTCATAGAAAAACAACTTTACGTTGGCCTTCAACTTTTATCCAGGTGAATGAAATTGAATTCCCTTTCGAACCATGCTTTTCCCCAATAATTTTCGGAGCGAAGAACATAACTTAATACACACATTCATAAAAATGGATAAGCATACAGACCCGTCACATCTCCCCTTTCTGCACTTGAGCTATACAAGCCGGCATCTCAATGCCCATACATGAACTTCATTAAAAGCATTGCAGTGTTTCCCCTTCAAATCTCTTTTTCTAATTTTCAGAAAGTCTTATCATTTCCCTTGGCTACAAAATTATGTACAACACTCAGCCGATGAACGGCGCAAGTCCCCCGTACATAACCACTAGCGCACGACTTAAAAGCTCTAGCATAAAGCACCCTATATGCCAAAAGCTCTTCGTATGGTTCCCCTCTCTTGACACGAAAATTTCGGTCAATCAATAATTAGAATCCAAAAACTCGGAGGAATTGGAAAAATCAATAAGAAGGGTCGCCTGAGGAAAAGGCCAGGCAGTTAGTTTTCGAAATCCGAATTGACTTTTACTCCACCTTACAAAAATCTTAAATCAATAAAAGTGCGGAAAAAATGAGAAGTCGGTGAGTGAGTGGTCTGTACGTAGGATAAATCAATAAAAGTGTAAAATTCTCAAGGTAGTTCTTTGTTGTAATTCTGATTGTGAATAGTGAGATATAAATAAAACTTTTGAAAAGTATCGTGCAATAGTTTGCAATTTTAATTTTTTTTGAGAAATTCCCCATAAACAACAAGGGTACTAGAGATCTTCGCTAGTTAAGCAAGCACTCCTAGTTTCCCGCCGGAAAATCCCTAGCCCGGCAAAACAATCCCTTTCTGATTCATGGACGTTAGACAAACATTTGGCACGTTTGCGGGGCGTCTTGAGTTTCGATTTTAGTCTTTTGGGTAGAGAAAAATACATGCGGCATAAATAGCAATTATCGAGGATTTTAGTCTTCTAGAAAAAATTACAAACAAATTAACAGCTCGTAATAGGTTTGGTTGCTAGCGAAGCACTTTGTTTTATGAATAATTTGGAGTTGTTTTATGTTATTAAATTATGCCGAAAAATTAGAGTAATTTATGGTATTTAAAAGTATGAAAACAAATGGTAACGATATATTAATAATAAGATTAAGTTGAACGAAATATACGATTTGTGTTAATTTTCCAACTATTGAGATAGAAATTTAAGTGAAAAAGTATTTCAGCATATTTCAAGTAAAACCATAAAGAAAAACGTATTAATTCATGTAAGTTTTTTTTTTTTTTTCAAAAAAGAAATTTAATACTAACCTTTCGTCTCTGTAAAATTTATGGTCAATTTTTGCTACTTTTTGGAATAAAATTTGGTTTAAAATTTAATAGAAATCGAAATATTTTTGTATAGTTTTCGTATAGTAAACATTCTTGTTATTTTTTTTGTTTTATTTAAGTTGATTAAATAGTTAAAACTAATAATAATTTAAAATTAAATTTACTTACACATCACAAAGTCTTTTGACCCTTTTCTGAAGACTTGGTTTTTGTGTTAAAGTCGTATGCTGTATTCGGCTGCTGAAGGTTATCCACTAATCCTCTTGTACTGGCGATTTTTTTTTATAGAGATTGCTTTTGATTGCTTTCCACTTCCGCTTCTGATTACTTTTTGTTTCTTTTCTTCAAATTCTATTTATTTTCTTTTTCTTTTATTTTATTGAATATTGTTCTTCACTTTTTTAAAAATTTCTTTTTGCCTTGCTTTTAAATTTCCGAGCCCGCGTAGTAAATTACTACACACGATATTAATATCGATCTATCGAACTCTCGATCTAACAAAAAACGTTGGATCCTACCGGTTGCGCCAAATAATGTGGGGTAACTTTTTTTCACGGCGCAGGAATTATAATTGAAACAACTCCTTATTATTAACACCTTTTTTTTATTCAATCAACTTCTTCTCTTTTGTAATATAATTCGATTTATTATCATCAACTTATTAAACTATTATTCCAGTTACTACTTTCGAAACTAGAAAACCGCTCATTCCCTGGAATAATAGTTTGAAACTATGTACCCAGACGTATCGGGGGAGGTGACAGGAGACCTTCCTGTCAATGTTCTTGAATGCTCAGGTGCTGCGAATTCTTCTTCAGATGTTAAGATGTTAAGATTATTCATCTCCAGAATTTATAGGTGTGCTACTAGCCTACATTTTAAAATATTTTCGTTTTGGAGGGGTAAATGGTTCCACAACCTCATTGAATTCTTCTTCTACTTCTTCTTCTTCCTTTTCTTCTTTTTCTTCCTCTTATTTTACATCTTTTCTCTCAAACTTGACTATATCCGGCGGCTCGTATTTCAATGTTCTAACAAACTCTTTTAAGGGTTTAGTGATTGGCTTAATGGTTTCTTCAAGTTGAGCTTCTGCTTCAATTTTTCCCATCCTTAGGGCTTTTAATTCCCTTCGCACAGCATTCCTAGTCTTGATAATTTCTTTTAATAGATTTTCATTCATCTTCGTTATTAACTCAATAACAGCTTTCCAAACAGCTCTGATAACAGCTTAACAGATTTCCAAACAGCTCTGATAACAGCTTCACAGCTTTTAAACAGCTCTGAGAATAACTTAACAGCTTTTTAAACAGCTCTGGTAACATATTAATAGCTTTTCAAACATGTCTGATAATAGGTGAACAGCTTTAGTCTACTCAGCAGGTCCACAGGGTTCGGTATACTTTCGCCTGAGTTACAGCTTCGACTTATGAAGATTTCGTATGTTTCATCCTTTTATAGTACAACGAAGGTATCAAATACTTTACGGTGGCGCCCTTGTTTAATGAGCTATCCTTATCAATCATCAAGAAACCATATGCACCCTTCCAACACTCAGCACAGGCTCTTCGAAATTTATCAAACTTCATGTCTGTATTCACATGATCATTATAGATATGTTTCAAATTCAAGTCATCTTGCTTCAATAAGATGACTAAATTAGCATTGTCACGTATTAATTGCTTTGATATATGCGTATATGTTTGACAGAGATAGAAGCTGTCTATAACTTCGTGGCGACCCATGCAAAAATAGGATTGCACATTATCTTGCTTTTGCACATGCTATATCATCGAAAATAAACACTGAATGTGATTTGGCTTCCTCTGGTGGTAGAACGTCGCAGTTGTTTGAGAATGTATAATACCCCAATCCTGATATGGGAGTCTACACTCGCTTCAAGTATTCATACTTTGGTTGATGTAAAGATTAGAATATATGTAAATATTTTCATATCTGAGGCCATTAGGATGTTCCAGCAAACTTAACATAATATTAGTTTTTCCACAATTGGATGGTCCAACAATGATGCTCCTTATACTATTAGGCAATAGGGGCCCATGCTTCTTTTCCACCTTCATAGCAGCTGTATCAGCATTTCGAACAGGAAAAGCTTGTTGTTGTTTAATGAACCGCATATTGAAAACTAACGGGATTCATATAAGTACTTCTGTATTTATCACATTTCAACAGTATCATCGGAACCTTATAAGATGTCGGATCACAAATCAAAACGCTCCAGAAAATCTTTCAAAGAGGGCAGAGGACTATTAAATTCAATCATCAACAAATTACCACTAGAATTACATCTACCGGGATACCAGTACTGTGGACCAGGAACAAAGTTACAACATAGATTGGCGAGAGGAGATCCGGGTATTAATCCACTGGATGCAGCCTGTAAGGAACACGATATAGCATACTCGCGACATAAAGATACAAGTGATTGACATATAGCTGATAAAATATTAGCTGAAAAAGCCTGGCAGTGTGCAAAATCTACGGATGCAAATTTGAGTGAACGTGCCAATGCTTGGCTTATAACAAACGCAATGGAGGCTAAAATCAAGTTAGGTATGGGTCTTAAGGCTAAAAATAAACGCCAACCCACATTCCGAGAAGTAGTACGAAATGCACGTAAAATTTTAAAAGTAAAAAAACCGAAAGACTTGATGTAAGCTACAAAAATAGCTCTTAGTGCAGCTAAAAATATTGTGAAAAGAAAGAAGAAATCAATTAAAACTCCACGAGTGATACCTGTACCAATGGTTGGTGGGGCACTTCCGTTCCTCATCCCGTTGTTTGCTGGGCTTGCAGCATTGGGAGCACTATCAGGAGGTGCAGCAGGCATAGTTAAAGCAGTAAATGATACCAGTGCGGCAAAGGCAAAATTGGAAGAAAGCAAACGTCATAACCAAGCAATGGGAACTATAGCAGTTGGTAAAAATGGAAACGGGCTGTTCCTGAAGCAGTACAGAAAAGGACTTGGACTCTCTCTACAACCTCAACCAAAAAACTATTAAAGACGCTACCCAAACAACCGCTAAACGAGTTGGATCTTCACAAGTATACCACACACTTGCCGCACTTCAGAGGAGTATTTATGCGTGATAATCTACCTAAAAAGCCATGGAAGCGGTATTGTTAACTTGGACAGCTCAACTGGAGCAGGTACACACTGGGTAGCGTACTACAAGAAAGGTGATAACATCGAATACTTTGATAGCTTTGGCAATCTCCAACCGGCAAGGGAGCTCATAAACTACTTGGGTAGTAATATTAAGTACAACTACAGTTCTTGTCAGAACTATGATGCAGTAATTTGCAGTCACTCATGCTTAGAGTTTTTATATAATTGTTATAGCCATTAATTATTATCTGTAAATAAACGTATCTATATTGAAATTGTAACAGTTCATTATCAACCACCATGTCATTAATAATTACTCTCACGGAAAATTCATCTCTACTCACTGCTGAGTACTTTCCACCGCTGGAGCTAGCAACGGGTTTTGTTTGTGGATTAATTGATTTTCAAACATACAACTCTATACCAAATATTGATGTGAGCAATAATCTGGTACATGTAGGGAATGAGGTTGTTGAGGTACCTGTTGGATCCTATGAGATTGATGATATAGCAAAATATATACAAGAATACTTGGATAAAGAAGGGAGAAGGATAAAAGTAGCGATAAAGGCTAACAATAATACATTGAAGAGTGAAGTTAAGGCAACTGAAGAAATACATTTTGAAAAACAGAGATCCATAGCTCTTCTGCTAGGATTCAGTAAAAGAAACTTATCTGCTAATATAGTGCATACATCAGAGTTGCGAGTCAATATCATTAAGGTAAATACTATAGTCATCGAATGTAATATTATATCAGGATCATTCTTCAACAACACAAAAGTACATACTCTCCACGAGTTTTCACCCAACGTTGGGCCTAGGTATAAAATAGTGGAGGTACCCAAAAATCTAATCTATTTGCCTGTGAACACCAAACGTTTCAGTACTCTAGCATTGAAGCTCCTTGACCAAGACGGTGACTTAATCAACTTCAGGGGAGAGACTATAACCATCAGGTTACATTAGAAGCCACGGCATGTTGATATACAATAATAATAAATACGAGATCGGAGCAAACAAGATCATTAGTCAGCGGACAACCTTGAAGCGATCAAGAACTACATTAACACCTGCAAATACAGCATATTTAAAATCAATAGGCTTAATGCTGAAACAATGAATATAGGAATACTAGATATTGTGCCGGACGCTCACTTTGATAACAGTGTTACCAAATTTGAACATCACTCCTATTCACCATTTCTAACATCATTTAAAAACAGCGATGAAATCCGTATATATGTAAAACATCAGGACCTGAATCTTCTACCCAGCAGGAGTTTTCTTTAGATTGAGGGGTCGCTAACAAAGCTGGATGGACACGTTTCAGCAACCGCAAAATTAGCTAACAACGCTCTACCATTTCTTATTGAGGAAATACGCTATGAATTGAATGCAGTGGAAATCGACCGTACAAGAAATCTTGGGATTGCGACAACATTAAAAAACTACGTATCGCTAAATGCAAATGTTAGCATGATACCACACAACGCAATTTGGTCACCAGATTCATCCATTATACCAAACAATGGACTGTTGAACTATTGTGTACCTCTGAAATATTTGTTGGGATTCGCTGAATATTACAAGAAAATTCTGATAAATTCCAAACATGAACTCATATTGATCCGGAGCCGAATAGATGCTAATGCCATTATATCGCCCACAGATGAGGTGAAAATTGAAATTACCAAACTTCAATGGAGCATTCCGCATATTACAGTATCCGATGATGAAAAGCTGCAACTATTTAAAATTATCGGGAGAGGTCGCCCGATACAAATACCATTCCGCAGCTGGGACATCTATGTGTATCCAGTACTACCGGAGTCCACGCATCAAACCTGGTCAGTTAAGACTTCCACTCAACTGAAGAAACCTCAATTTATCATCTTAGCATCACAAACGAACCAAAGGAACGATAAAACTAAAGATGCTAGCAAATTTGATCACTGCCAACTCACCGATGTTACAGTTCATTTGAACTCAGAATCATATCCCTATGATGATTAGAATTTGAAATTTGATTTGAATAGATACGCATTGCTGTATGAGATGTATATAAAGTATACACAATCATACTATAGTCATCAGTATCAGCCATTCCTCACATGGGAGAAGTTCAAAACCGATGCTCCGATTGCTGTCATTGATTGCTCACATCAAAATGAAACAATAAAAACTGGACCTGTTGATATAAGGCTAGAATTCAAGACATCTGAAAATATACCGGCTAGTACAACAGCATATTGCCTGCTTCTACACGATCGAATAGTGGAATACAGTCCGCTGACAAGTGAAGTTAGATAGTTAACTTAAGAAGATGGCTGTCATCGTAGACGTCCAAGGATTCAAAACAAATCTCAATGAATTCATCACTAGAGAACTAGTAATTTTGAACAATGAAAACCAGATGCAGCACTTTATATTACAACCACCGTTCAGATACAAAGATTTGACTTCAGCAAAAATGAGACAAGTAAAATTGCTTCAACACAATTTTCATGGATTCCGCTGGGAAGATGGCTACATACCGTATCACAAGCTGTACACTATAGTTGAACCACTGCTTCGAAACAAAACCATATATGTAAAGGGAGCAGAAAAAGTTCATTGGATGCAGAAGATAATTGGAGAGGGTGAAATCATTATTAACGTTGAAGATGAATACAACTGTGGAAAACTAATAGAGATTAACACAAATGCGCCATCTTGTCAAGTTCATATTGGACAATGTGCTATAAGAAATACTTTTATAATAAGAAATTTTATTGGAAATAAAAATAAATGTTTATAAAACATAAGACTTTTCAATACACATACCCCAGAACACACACTGACATCATCTAGAATCTGTTCATGGTGATGTCATGTTGTGAAATTCGAATGATGCTGATATCTACAACTTGCCTGCTAAGAAAACTTATTTATATGCAGCAAAACCATGATGACGTCCTGCAGTCTAAGAAAACCGTATTACCGGAGCATGCTGGTAGTCAAGACCTAATGACACATCCCGGTAGTACCGGTTAATCCCGCTAGGGCGCAGTCGAGACTCAATGGTGCATCCAAGACACAATGGTGCATCCAAGGCACAATGGCGTATCGAATGCACAAACCGATATAGCCACGACACAAACCTACATTTAGTATGGGCTCAAATCACCTACCGACAGTGGCGCCATCTGTGGCGAAATCCTAGAAGCTAAAACGGTGGTCTGGTGCTCACAAAGTGTAACTACTCATGTCTGCAAGAACTCTGAGTAATACCTCATCTTATACTATTTTTAATAAAATTGTAAGATTAATTTGAGATGATTTCATCATAGCGTCCCATGATAAGCCCGGAATAGTATAATACTGGCAAGGATCTAAAGAGTAAATGATAATGCAAATCTTACTAAAATTCTCAAATATATAGCTAAGAGTTTTTATATACAACTCTAAATAATCCCATAAATTTTTAAAATGAAATTTACCCCCAAACTGATTGTGCGTGCTTATAGTCGTCATTCGAACAAATGGTGTTTGTTAGATTATTATTAAATTTTTCTTGAGAAGGTAGTCTGGTTTCATCTAAACGGTCCCAAAAATTTATATATTCATATGGGAAAATACATTTTCTTATCATAAAAGTGAAAGATTCTTCATCACTGTAGGCTGCTGTAACAGCATTAAATTTTTTTATTGGTAGGTCCCTTGCTAATGACTCAAGACTTGGTTGCATAAATCTGCTTGAATCAAGAAATCTTAACTCAATTGACTCTGAATCGTTGATATAAATCCTCTTTGAAATTGAGATGTATACTCCTTTAGTAACGGAATAACAGTAATATCTCCCATAATTTCAGCAAGAGACTTAACAAATAAATGACAATCATATCCTGAAAGGTCATGAAAGAATAATGGAAAAAATTTGGGGATTTGAAATTGTAAATTAGAGTTATTATGACCTGGTCCTCTATACTTTCCAGTTAACTGGCAGTGGTCGGCAACTCTTACAAACACTAGCTCTGTACCACAAATATGACATGTCATACTTTCATTTTGCCTGCGTTGTTCTTCCAATGACAAAGGATTCATCGGATTGGGTTTGCATATGTGTTCGCTATATAAATATTTAACGTCGCAAACTAGCATTTCTATAAATTTTTGAGCCGAATTCCTACCTTTATATACTCTAAACTTGTTCAAACTATTACTAAATGAACATTTGATATAATACGAAAAAGGTGCATGTTCTGGTACATTAGTAGTTGATGAGAGAGATGGATCAGGAAAGCAAGTATCAATACTTTCCAGAACACATTCAAAATGTGCATAAATAACAAATGGTACCTCTATTTTTCGGTGATGTGTCTCAAATTTTAAATATGATTCCTCCGGTAAAGGCACCTCAGTGACAGTTCTATTACATTAATTTTTGTAATTCTTTAACGCATCCTGACTGTAAAAATGCTGGAGACATGTGTAGCAAAGGAAGATTCGATTATTGGTACCAGTGACTTGCTGAAGAATTAATCTGTTTAACAAAATACAAAATTAGTTATTGAATAATATTTTACATATAGTAAACATGCTTTACCTAGATATATTTTTAATCCAAACGAAATGAGAGAGGTCATTATTTTGAATTAATTATAAGTTGATATTGGTTGACTTTTCCTCCGCGGTGAAGTAGTACGGTCCAACAATTTCATATTTATTGCTTCTACTCTCTTCGTATCCGAAAACGTTCACGCTTACATTAGATTCATTTCTTCAAAATATCTGATATCGGTTACTTTCAACGGAAATTCTAAATCCATAAATTGTACCGTAATGCCATTTTTAAGAATTATGGTGTTTGTTGAAATATCATTTATTTCACAGGAAGATGTGCGCTCTCCGTGTGTCTCTACTGGATATAAAGCCGAAATAACTGCCCAATTAAAACAGAAGACATCATTGCTTTTCAGATTTACACAAACATGTTGTTTAGCCTAAAAATTCTGGCAACTCCATATATTGTGATCCTCCATTGAACGGCCTAAATTGATTCACATTGACTTCAATATAACAACTCCAACCACTATCTCGCTCTTGAAACTCGCCCATTTTTGTCATAATTTTTTCAAACATTTCTTCATATGCTTTTTACAAATCTTCTTTCAGGATTATCAAATTTACTTTTGAATTAAATGACTTGACTGATTTAACTGAATCGTCTTCATCATCACTTTTCAGCTTTATAAATATCATATATTCACAGAAGAGTTCCATGTTAAATTTGATACAATCATGCTTTTCCAACGTTGTATTTAATGCATCTAAAACTGTTTCTCTGGCAATGTTTGAAAAATCTTTAGTATTTAGTAAGGACTCAAGTAGTTTAGCTATGACAGTTCTGGCGCACTTTTCCCATACAAAAAGTGTCCGGAAAATTCCAACTATTTTGATGGCTCTGGGCCGGGGTTCTGGGCTACTGTGGACCACTGCGTGTTCTTGGGGGGTTGGGAGGGGGAGGAGGGGGGGCTGAAGTCGATTTTGTCCTGAAAATTTGACATCATCTTGAAGTTTTCTTTTAGGACGATGCTTATGCCGAGAACAAAAACCAATGTAGGTAGGTATGTTGATTGGATATGTCCGATAATCAAATTCCGAATAATGTAAACAGAATCGCAGCCGAGTAAAGTAAACAAATTGAGCGAAATTCACACACACACACACACACACTACGTCATACTAAAAGATTTTCTACCAGGCGATATTCAGTACCATGTTATTAAATTAACAACAACAACAAATAACATAGGTAGATATGATGAATTAGACATGAAATAGCCTAATTTTTAATCATCAGGTGCAATGCTCCTAATTTGATTCATTGCATAAACAATTCGTACAGTCGAATAATGTAAACAAAAACGCAGTCGAATAATGTAAACAAAATTCTCACAGAGCCGAGTAAAGTAAACAAATTTATGAAAGATTCTCAATAGCTGAAAAAAAAACAACATGTGTTATGTTGTCTTAGATGGGTGGTTATAATTGAAAATTTATTTTGCTGGAAAAAAACAACTGTGGATTAAAAAGCCAAGAGTGATCATGATATCTAAAAATAGATCACGGCTGCTTGTAAGAAGTAGTGGAACTTAAAGCTTCGGTTTTGATATCGCCTCCTCGCTCCGCCAACTAAAGTAAACAATGGTTTTTTGCATCTAGGAGTGTGTATTGAAAAGTCATAAGTGTTGAGAAAAATCCTTTTTATTAACATTTATTCGCATCATTAAATCTTAAATTATAAACTTTTTCTCTGTGCTTCATATGCAAAATTGGCAACAATATATCTGAAGTTCTATTAATCCCTTCTTGGAAGCGAAAGCCACCCAGAGCATATAACTCCCATGGTCTTTTTCTGGGTTTATTATCAATCATATAGACTTGTTGAGCAGCATTACTAAACTTGACCTTCATTATCACGACTAATTACAAAAAAAAACTATTTTCACATTATTCCCGTTTTATTATTCAACGGTTATAATAAATAATTGGATACAGATTAATATCGTTCTGAATAAATTCAATTTGATACGATCTCTCGATGGGTCTTCTACTGATGAACGAGAAATCTAACTGACTATTTATTTTACGCAAAGTATCGTCCAAAATTGTGTTGTATCCTAAAGGAAGAAATTGTTGATAATTCTCGAAATCCAGAACCACACGAGCTCCAAATGTAGTTGTACACCTTCTCGCTCCACGAATCTTGTACTCCGTATCCAACTCCATTTGGCAGGTCTTCAGGGACCTGTTGGTACTGCTCCAACTTCTTTAGTTCATCCATTGCGTTTGGCATTATTATTATTTTCTCCTTGCTTCCTATTTGTTTGAACTCCGGAATAAAACTGATAGTGAATCTGATTCAGCTCCTTAATTTATAGGCAATCTTCCAAAACAAGTTTAACCCTGTTGTAACCAATCCGCGCAGCTGAATAAAGTAAACAATGAGTCATCCTCATGTAATTTAATATCACCCCCCTTCCTGTTTACAAATTCGCATTTAAGCTGAATAAGTCATGCACACTTGTGTAAACAAATTTAATCGAATGAGCCATTCTCATGCAATTTGATATCACTTCACTACCTGTAAACAAATGCGCTGAATGAGTCATGCACACCTGTGTAAACAAATTCAATCCAATGAGCCATCCTCACGTAATTTGATACCACTTCACTTCCTGTAAACTTGGTATAAAGTAAACAGCGAGGTGTTCCTATAAAAGCGCAAGCAAACCGCTATGAGCCATCATTCAGTTGCACTAAGTCTCAGTGTTAGTTTAAAATTTAAAAAAATTAAAAATGTTTTCGGTGTTAGTAAATATAAGTTTTTCAGTAAAAATTTGCGAAAAGATATGATGGAGTGTTTAAAAAATTCAGAGAATAAAGACTATATTGTTAAAAAGTGCAATAGAAACATGCAAAAATTTCAAGTTGCATTTCGGAAGTGCAATAAGTGTGTCGAGCAAATTAAATCATTGAGAGTACTACTGAGAACTCCCCGTCGAGGTGTAGGAATTACTCGCGTAAAAAGAAGTATTTTGTAAAGTGGGAAGAAATAAAAACAGTATTCGAAGACAGAATTCGACAAGGTGGTATTGCAAAATTAAAACATATCGATCCGAAGCTATTTATTCAAGACGCTGCCTAATTATTTATGCGCCGCATTAAGAATACAATAAAACATTATTTTAATATTAAAGTTTCTACATAATTTTGCGGTGAATTTTTTAAAGAAACTGATGACAATGAAATTATAAAAGACATTAAATATTTCCAAGCGAGAACTGCTCCAATTAGTGCAGATGACAATTTAGAGGAGTGGCTTAAATCAAATATTTTGGATCCAATATACACTTAACTGGAAGAATTCCAAGAAAAAAACAGTGGCTGGGCACTGCACTCTATAACACATTTAGCAGTACACATCAACAAGTTTGAACAGCTCCGAAGATCTTCGTATATACCTCTACCAAAGGAGATTGCATCAAAGAAAGCTTGCATTAATTTGAAAAATAATGATGAAGCATGCTTCGCATGTGCCGTAACATCAGCTCCGATAGGACCTCATCATACCCACATTATTCAACTGTACTTAATTTAAATGGGATCACATTTCCCATGACACTTAAGCAAATAACGCAATTTGAAAACCAGAACGAGATATCAGTAAACGTATTCATCCTACAGAAAGAGCGTTTCTTCATCACAGTTCCAGTTAGAATTACGAAACACAAGATGTAGCGACATGTAAATCTCTTAATGCTACAAGATTACTATGATCAGGATGGAGATCATATTGATGATGATGATGATGATGGCAGATATCATTTCTGCTGGATTAAAGATCTTTCCCGACTCATATCGAAGCAAACTTCGAAACATGATGCTAGAAAGTATATATTCGACAGATGTTTGCTCTACTTTCACTCTGCACAAAAATTAGCATCGCACATTCCTGAATGCGAGAATCAAAATGATTGCAGGATTTTATTCCCTCAGATGAAAAGAAATGGCTAGAATATAAGAATTATAACAATAAGAATCCAGTCCCGTTCTGTGTGTATGCCAATCCTGAGTCTATATTGGAGCCGATTCAGGGAAACGATCAAAATACACAGCGAATCGAGGAACATGAAGTTCACAGCATAGGATTCTATTTCCACTACAAACATGATGCTAAACTCTCATATTACAGAGCATATCGAGGCAAGAATTGTCAACAATGGTTAGCATTAGAATTGCAAAAAATTGCATTCATAGTTTTACAGGAAAAGCTGAACATCATGCCAATGCAAGCCTTGACCAAAGAAGAACGGCGTTCACATATGGGAAACACTTGCTGCCATATATGTGAAAAAACGTTTGCAGCTGATGAGGAACGATTTCAGGATCATTGCCACTTAACAGGAAAATATCGAGGAGCAGCGCGCAATGCATGACATCTCATGTATCAGGATTGCTCCAAAGTTCCAGTCATTTTCACAATTCATGATGCCCACTTCATTATTAAGGATATAGCAACATCTTTCCCAGGAAAAGTTGATCTCTTACCAATTAACAAGGAAAGATATATCTCCTTCACCAAGCACACGGAAGACAGCCACATAAAATTCAAATTCATCGATTCCTTCCTTTTTATGGCTGAATCCTTAGATAAGCTATCATTAATGCCGCTAATGGATAAATTAAACACTACAAGATCAGTATGGCAGGGATTGGATGATGACACTATCAAACTTCTTACATGCAAAGGAGTCTACCCATATGATTTTATTGATGACTGGGATAAATTGGATTTCCGTAAGTTGCCAACACAGGAAACGTTCTTCAATAAAATGACTGACAGTGACTATATCCGCTGATGACTACTATCATGCTGAAAAGGTCTGGCAGACATTTGCAATACAAACACTTGCTGAATATTCAGATCTATACCTTAAGACTGATGATCTCCTATTGGTCGATGTGTTTGAAAACTTTCGACAAGTGTGCATGAAGGCTTACAATTTAGATCCAGCACATTATTACACCATGCCAGGTCTAACATTGGATGCTATGCTAAAATACATTAATATGAAATTTGAGCTGATAACCGACGTAGATATACTACTATTCATAGAAAGAGGCATTCGAGGTGGTAGAAGTCAATGTTCGAACAGATATATTAAAGCAAATAATAATTATATGGATGATTTTAAGTCTGAGGAGAAAAAGAAATACTTGATCTATTATGATGTGAATAACCTTTATGGATGGGCCATGTCACATCATTTACCAACCGGAGGATTCAAATGGGTTGATGTATCCATTATTGACGTTTCCGAAATTCCTGATGATTCTCCAACTGGATACATATACGAAGTCGACATGGATTATCCTCAACATCTACATGATAAGCATAACGATTTACTGTTTTGCTCTGAGCATGCAGCACCACCTGGAGCAAAATTAGAGAAGCTTTTTACAACATTACATCCTAAAACTAAATATGTCATACACTACGGTAATTTGAAGCAATGCTTATCACATTCTGAATAAAGTGCACCAGGTTCTTCAATTCGGCCAATCAGCTTGGCTTAAACCACTTAAATACTACCAAACGGGTGCAGGCTGCAAGCGATCAAGAAGCACAGCTATAAGAAGATGAATAATGCAGCTTTTTGTAAGACCATGGAAAATTGTCGCAAATATAGCGATATAAAACTTTGCGTAAAGTGGGAAGGTCGCTATGGTGCAAGAGCTCGGATTGCGGCACCCAACTTCCACAGTGCAACGTTATTTGATGAGAATTTAGTTGCTGTCGAATTAAGGCGACTCAAAGTCTTATTCAATAAACCTCTCTGTAATGGAATGGCAGTTATGGAAATTTCAAAGTTATGTCTCTACGATTTCCACTACAGTTTTATGCAGCGTGAATTTGGAGATAAATGTAAAGTCATGTATACAGATGCAGATCCTCTAATATATGAACTTGAAGAGAAAAATGCATATGAGTTTATGGCCGAAAATATAAACAAATCTTATACAAATGATTACCCACAAAATGATCAACTCAACTTACCGCTCATGAATAAAAAGATTCCTGGGCTTATGAAGGATGAGCTGAATGGGAAAATTATGAGTGAATTTGTAGGCTTGCGGTCGAAAATATACAGTCTGCGTATAAACGATGGTAAAACTGTAAAAAACGTGAAAGGAGTAAAGGCTAATGTAGTCCAGAGGCATATCAATTTCGAAGACTACGTCGAATGTTTGAATAACAATTGAATATTAACTGCTAATCAGAGCTGATCCCATAACCATAGCGTGTACACTGGCTGTCAAAAGAAGATCGCATTGAGTCCATATGATAATAATTACTCCATTTCATCAGATCAACAAGCGGCAACGGCAGAAAGTATCTAAGTTTAGTTTAAATAATAAATGTATTATAGTTTTAGTTTTATTTACTGAAGTCATTTGCATTATAATTACATGTATAAAGTATTATAATTATAAATTTATTTTAAATTGTTTTTTCAAGAAATTATAAAACATCTTTATAATTGATACAAGAATTGAGTTTTGATGAAAATCCGAGCAATTTAACGTAAGCTTTATCTCCACTCTTCTTTAAGATTTTATTTACGAGATATAGGTCTGTGGGTTTAACTTTCAGCAGCTCCAATTCTTAAAAGCCTCCCGTGATTGGATTTCCTTGATAATCTTCCAGCCGATATGTGATGGGGTTTGCGTTTTGAACTTTAATAATTTTAAAAATCTCAGCTGTCCAGTTTGGTGTATAGCCTTTCTCAAACATATGCTTGTATTTGCTGATGCGTATAAAATCTCCAACTTCATACTTTGCAGGAACAACAATTTTTATTTTATTGTATACAGTTGAAAGCAGTTGTTTCTCATTGGAGGCGTTGATTCAGTGAGCAGTTTCTTTACCATACCAATCCACTGATAAGTTCCATTAAATATGAACTCTTTCCACATCATATCCTTCAGAGTTCGGTTAAATCGTTGCACTATTGATGCTTTGAGGAAACTGTACGTAGAGTAGTGATTAATTGCATGCTTTATCATTAGGTTTTTAAAGAGGCTGTTATAGAATTCCTTTCCATCATCAGTTTGCAGGTTTTTAGGTATTCGTCCCTTGATTAATATAGACTGCATGGCATCTATTACTTCTACACCAGTTTTTCTTTTAATTGAAATTGTCCATGCATATTTGGAGAAGGTGAAACCCTTGTTCGCATATTTGTAGGGATCCATTTCAATCAAGTCTGCCTGTCACAAGTCATCTAGTCCTTTGGTAATCAAACGACGTCGTTTAAAATTTTTTCTCGCTGGTTTATGCAGCTCATTTACCACTTTCCTGTTACTCATCGTAATTATAAATTAAACAGACTTCTAAAGAGTTTTTACTCATATATACCATCTTTTGGTGGCAAATTTTTTTTATTTATTACTGAAGTAAACAGATAGTTTTCAATCTTCGCGATTTCATCATTGATATATAGCGTAAAATTTGTCACCTCTATATCAATAATTTTTGTTTTATTTCTTCAACACTTATTTTAATTTTCTTGTCAACATAGTCTTTGGTAGTAGCATAATCATTTTCAAGGGGTTCACCAAGTCGTTCCATATACTTTGAGTTTAGTTCGTAGTATCTGTTTATCGTTAAATTAAATTCAATACCCCGGACTACTTGTTCACCAGCTGGACCCTGAGCTCCTTGTTACCATCTGGTCCTTGAGTTCCTTGTTCACCGGTTGGTCCCTGAGCTACTGTTGGCCCTTGTTCACTTACTTTACCAAGATATCCCCGCTTAGAGAAACGTCCAAACTTGTCAACGCTCATCTGTAGATTATGTAGAAGTATGGTCATGGAGTAGTATTTAAACTATGATATCTGCTTCTCGCAACTCCTCCAGGATAGATACAATTTCATTGTTGCGACTGTTGTTTCCAGCCTGCTTTGATGCCATTAGAAGGCGCAGTCTATCCACTAATTCATTTGGATCATCCCAGTAAATGTGATCAATGTTTTCCTTAGACAGACGCATTAGTCCCATGCCTTTATGCTATATAAGTTTACTGATTTTAGCTTTATACTTAGCCGCACTAGGACCTTTTATTTGTCCATCTTCAGCATGGTCACATATATATGCTATGGTGTCTCTCAAAATAGATCCATAATTAGTTAAAACACCTTTAGTATGTATGTAGATTTTTTACAGGATCTTTCATAAATAGCAGCTCACATAATCCCAAAGTTGTTTTATTGCTCTTCCCCCTGATAACAATATTTCCTACATGATAAACATCAAACGTTGAATTACCGATACTTCACGGGTTGTCATCATGGTAAACTCCATAGGTTGGATCAATTTTAGGGCTATTATCAGTGAATAGCTATAAATAGTTTGAAACTATGTATCCAGATGTATAGGGGGAGGTGATAGGAGACGTTGTTATCAATGTTCTTGAATATTTTGGTGTTGCGAATTCTTCTTCTTCTTCAGAATAATCTCCATAATTTTTTAGGTGCGCTACTGGCCTCCATTTTAACATATTTTCGTTTTGGAGAAGTAAAAGGTTCCACAATTTCGTTGTCTTCTTCTTCTTTTGCTTCGTTTTGTTCCACTTTGATTGGTGGCTCGTTTTTGACTCTTGTAACAAACTCTTTTAAGGGTTTGGTGATTGGCTTGAAAATTTCTTCAAGTTGCGCTTCTGCTTCAATCCTTCCCGTCTTTAGAGCTTTTAATTTGCTTCGCACAGCATTCCTTGTCTTGGTGATTTTTATTAATAAATTTTCATTCATCTTCAATATTAATTGAATAACGGCTTTTCAAACAGCTCTGACAACAAGTAAACAGCTTTCCAAACAGCTTTTCAAACATCTCTTATAACAGATAAACAGCTTTTCAAACAACTGCGGTAACAGCTTAACAGCTTTCCAAACAGCTCCGATAACAGCTTAACAACTCAGATAACAGCTTTTCAAACAGCTCTGATAACAGCTTAACAGCTTCTGACACAGCCATGATAACAGCTTAACAGCTTTCCAAACAGGTCTAATAATAGGTGAACAGCTTTTCAAGCAGGTCTGATAACTGGCGAACAGCTTTAATCTACTCAGCAGGTCCACAGGATTCGGTGTGCTCTCGGCGGAGTTACAACTCCGACTTATGTATATTTCGTATGTTTCATCATTTTATAGTACAATGAAGGTATAAAAACTTTTACGGTAGCGCCCCTTGTTTAATGAGCTATCCTTATAAATCATCAAGAAACCATATTCATCCTTCCAGCATGCAGCACAGGCTCTTCGAAATTTCTCAAACTTCATGTCGGTATTCACATGATCATTATATATATGTTTCAAATTCAAGTCACCTTTCTTGAATAAGATGATTAAATTAGCATTGTCACGTATTAAGTGCTTTGGTATATGCGTATCTGTTTGACAGAGATAGAAGCTGTCTATATCTTCGTGGCGATCCATGCAAAAATAGGATAGCATATTATCTTGGATTTTACATACTACATCATCGAAAATAAACACTGAATGTGATTTGCTTCCTCTGAAGGTAGAACGTCGCAGTTGATTGAGAATGTATAATGCCCCAATCCTGATATGGGAGTCATCACTCGCTTGAAGTATTCATACTTTGGTTGATGTAAGGATTTGGAATATATGTAAATATTTTCATATCTCAAACCATTGGGATGTTCCAGCAAACTTATCATAACATTCGTTTTTCCACAATATTATACTATTACAGTTATACTATTAGGCAATAGGCGGCCATGCTTCTTTTTCACCTTCATAACAGCTACATCAGCATTTCGAACAGGAAAAGCTTGTTGTTGTTTAATGAGCCGCATATTGAAGACTAACGAGATTCCTATAAGTACACCTATTTTTATTACATTTCAACAGTATCATCGGAACCTTATAAGATGTCGGATCACAAAACGAAGCGCTCCAGAAAATCTTTGAAAGGAGGCAGAGGACTATTAAATTCAATCATCAACAAATTACCTGTACAATTATATCTACGGGGATACCAGTGCTGTGGACCAGGAAAAAAGTTACAACAAAGATTGGCGAGAGAAGATCCAGGCATTAATCCACTGGATGCATCATGCAAGGAACATGATATAGCATACTCACGACATAAAAATTCAAGTGGTCGACATATAGCTGAAAATTCCTGTCAGCGTGCAAAATCTAGTGACGCAAATTTGAGTGAACGTGCCAATACTTGGCTTATAACACACGAAATGAAGGCTAAAATTAAGCTAGGTATGGGTCTTAAGGCTAAAAATAAACGCCAACCCAAATTACGAGAAGCAGTACGAAATTCACGTAAGATTTTAAAAGTCAAAAAATCAAAAAACTTGATAGAAGCTGCAAAAATAGCTCTTAGTGCAGCTAAATATATTGTGAAAAGAAAGAAAAGATCAATTAAAACTCCACGAGTGATACCTGTTACAAAGGTTGATGGGGCACTTCCATTCCTCATCCCGTTGTTTGCTGGGTTTTTAGCATTGGGAACACTATCGGGAGGTGCAGCAGGAATAGTTAAAGCAGTAATTGATACCAGTGCGGCAAAGGCAAAATTGGAAGAAAGCAAACGTCATAACCAAGCAATGGGAACTATAGCGGTTGGTATAGATGGAAACGTGCTGTTCCTTAAAACGTACAGAAAAGGACTTGGACTCTCTCTACAACATCCACCAAAAAACTATTAAAGACGCTACCCAAAAGACCACTGAAGGAGTTGGATCTTTTCAAGTATACCACACACTTGCCGCACTTCAGAGGAGTATTTATGCGTGATAATCTACCTAGAAAACCATGGAAGCAAGAAAGCGGAATTGTTAACTTGGACATCTCAACTGGTGGAGGTACACTCTGGGTAGCGTACTACAAAAAACGTGAAAACATCGAATAATTTGATAGGTTTGGCAATCTCCAACCACCAAGGGAGATCGTAAACAATTTTGGTAGTAATATTACATACAACTACAGTTCTTATCAGAACAATGATGCAGTAACTTACGGTCACTTATGTTTAGAGTTTTTATATAATTATTATAACCATTAGTTATTATCTATAAATAAATGTATCTATATTGAAATTGTGATAGTTCATTAGTTCATTAACACTTACTCTCATGGGAAATTCATCCCTACTCACTGCTGAGTACTTTCTCCCGCCGGAGCTAGCAATGGATTATGTTTGTGGATTAATTGATTTTCAAACATACAACTCTATAACAAATATTGATGTGAGCAATAATCTGGTTCTTGTAGGGAATGAGGTTGTTGAGATACCTGTTGGATCCTATGAGATCGATGATATAGCAAAATATGTACAAGGATACTTTGATAAAGAAGGGAAAAGGATAAAGGTTACGATAAAGGCTGACAATAATACATTGAAGAGTGAAGTTAAGGCAACTGAAGAAATACATTTTGAAAAACAGAGGTCCATAGCTCCTCTTCTAGGATTCTGTTAAAGAAATTATCTCGTAATATAGTGCATACATCAGAGTTGCGAGTAAACTTCATTAAAGTAAATACTATATGCATCGAATGTAATATTATATCAGGATCATTCTACAACAACACACAAGTACACACTCTCCAAGAGTTTTTACCGAACGTTGGGCCTGGGTATAAAATAGTGGAGGTACCCAAAAATTTAATCTATTTGCCTGTGAACACCAAACGTTTAAGTTCTCTAGCATTGAAGCTCCTTTACCAAGACGGTGACTTCATCATTTTCAGAGCAGAGACTATAACCATCAGGTTATATTTGAAGCCACAGCATGTTGATATGCAATAGTGATAAAAACGAGTTCGGAGCAGACAAATTCATTAGTAAGCAAACAACCTTGAAGCGGGCAAGACCTACATTAACATTTGCAATAATAGCATATTTACAATCGATTGGCTTAACGCTGAAACAATGAATATAGGAATACTAGACATTGTACCAGACGCTTGCTTTGATAACAGTGTTACTAAATTTGAACATCACTCCTATTCACCATTTCTAACAACATTTAAAAACAGCGATGAAATCCGTATCTATGTACAACATCAGGACTTGAATCTTCTACCCAGCAGGAGTTTTCTTTACATTGAGGGGTCGCTAACAAAGCTGGATGGAACTGTTTCAGCAACCGCAAAATTAACTAACAAAGCTCTACCATTTCTTTTTGAGGAAATATGCTATGAATTGAATGCAGTGCAAATTGACCGTACAAGAAATCATGGGATTGCAGCAACATTAATAAACTACGTATCGCTAAATGCAAATATACGCAGGATACTACTCAACGGCAGTTAGTAACCAGATTCATCCGTTATGCCAGCCAATGGACTGTTTAACTATTGTGTACCTCTGAAATATTTATTAGGATTCGCTGAAGATTACAAGTAAGTTATTGTAAATTCCAGACATGAACTCACATTGTTCCGGAGTAAGAAAGACGATAATGCCATTATATCAGCCACAGATGAGGTAAAAATTGAAATTACCAAACTTCAAAACAGAATTCCACATGTTACAGTATCCGATGATGAAAAGCTGTAACTACTTAAAATTATCGGGAGAAGTCGCCCAATACAAATACAATTCCGTAGCTGGGATATATATGAGTATCCAGTACTGCCAGAATTCACGCATCAAACCTGGTCAGTTAAGACTTCCACTCAACTGAAGAAACCTCGATTTTTCATCTTAGCATTACAAATGGATCGAAGGAACGATAAAACCAAGGATACTAGCAAATTTGATCACTGCAAACTAACGGATGTTACAGTTCGTTTGAACTCCGAATCATATCCCTATGATGATGAGAATTTGAAATTTGATTTGAGTAGGTACGCATTGCTGTATGACATGTACATAAAGTTTACACAATCATACTATGGTCATTAGTATCAGCCTTTCAGCCTTTCCTCACATGGGAGAAGTTGAAAACCGATGCACCGATCGCTGTTATTTATTGCTCACATCAAAATGAAACAATAAAAGCTGGACCTGTTGATATAAGGCTAGAATTCAAGACATCTGAACATATACCGGCTAATACAACTACATATTGCCTGCTTCTACACGATCGAATAGTGGAGTACAGTCCGCTGACAAAAGAAATTAGAAATTTAAATTATGAAGATGGCTGTCATCGTAGACGTCCAAGGATTCAAAACAAACCTCAATGAATTTATCACTGAAAAACTGTCAATTTTAACCAAGAAAAACCAGATGCAGCACTTTATATTTCAACCACCGTTCAGATACAAAGATTTGACTTCAGCAAAAAAGAGACAAGTCAAATGGCCTCACACAATTCTCATGGATTCCGCTGGGATGATGGCTACATACCGAATCACAAGCTGTATATTATAGTTGAAGCACTGCTTCGAAACAAAACCATATATGTAAAGGGAGCTGAAAACGTTAATTGGATGCAGCAGATAGTTGGAGAGGGTGAAATCATTATTAACGTAGAAGATGTATACAACTGTGGAAAACTAATAGAGATTAACACAAATTCGCCATCTTGCCAAGTTCATATTGGGCAATGTGCTATAAGAAATACTTTTGTAATAAGACATTTTATTGGAAATAAAAACAAATATTTGTAAAAAGCAACTTTAAAATAAAAACAATTTTTCATAAAACTTATGACTTTTCAATACACACTCCTAGATGCAAAAAAGCATTTTTTACTTTACTTGGCGGTGCGAAGAGGCGATATCAAATTACCAGCCACCTGGCTACCGAGGCTTTAATTTCCACTGCTTCTTACAAGCAGCCGTGATCTATTTTTAGATATCGTGATCACTCTTGGCTTTTTAATCCGCAGTTGTTTTTTTTTCAGGAAAAGAAATTTTCAATTATACCCATCTTAGACAACTTATCACGACTTGTTGTTTTTTTTCAGCTATTGAGAATTTTTCATAAATTTGTTTACTTTACTCGGCTCTGTGAGAATTTTGTTTACATTATTCGACTGCGATTTTGTTTACATTATTCGGCTGTACGAATTGTTTATGCAATGAATCAAGTTAGGAGCATTACACCTGAAGATCAAAAATTAGGCCATTTCATATCTAATTCATCGTATCTACCTACGTTATTTGTTGTTGTTGTTAATTTAATAACATGGTACTGAATATCGCCTGGAAGAAAATCTGTCAGTATGACGTAGAGTGTGTGTGTGTGTGTGTGTGTGAATATCGCTCAAGTTGTTTACTTTACTTGGCTGCGATTTTTTTACATTAATCGGAATTTGATTATCGGACATATCCAAGTCAACATACATACCTACATTGGTAGTTGTTGTTGGCATAAGTATCCTCCTAAAAGAAAACTTCAAGATGATGTCAAATTTTGAGGACAAAAGCGACCTAAGCAGCGCTCCCCCTCCCCTCCTCCCTCCACAGAACCATCAGTGATCCTCAGTGGCCCAGAACCCCGGTCCAGAGCCATCAAAATAAACACCAATGAGTCATTCCTGTCATTAAACGCGCTTTTAAGCACTTTTAATATATTGCTTACGGACTTTGCAGCATTTATTTTGTGGTTATTGGTTGGAATGTGGTATCTCCATTCTTTAAAACCAATTTCTACTTTGCACGTTTCACAATTAATCGGCTGTGCGTTAGCACCTGAAGTGCTTGCTTTTAATATGTCGCTAATAGAAATCGTTGTACTCTGTACACGGTCTTTGGCACTTTCAATTTTGGAATCCATTGGATTTGAATGAGCTGCTCTCTGATGTTTATTTAAACCCGACAAACTTTTGCAACTTTCACCGTAAACTTCACACATATATCCATCGCTATGCATTGCTCCATAACTCCTTTTTAAAGAAGAATTTCGCGTAAAAGCCTTCTGAAAAACCGAACATTCGAAGGAATTGATCTTATTTGAATGTGCTATTACAAACTTCACAGAACTTGAAATTCTACTGTAAATAGGTCTCCTTTTATATGCGAACTTACCGCAATCAATTTTATAAACTTTAATTAATGTCATATTCCGCAATATCCTCAACATCGGCAACAGGGCATGTCTAGGTCAAACTTCCTTCCAGCAGACCACAAAATTTTCTCTGCTACCTATCTCTGAGCTGATATTTTTTTCATTGTCTCATTCATTGACCTCAACATCCATCATATACCCCCCAAAATCCCAGTACATAATCTTGTACTAGCAATTCTTTATCACCACTCACAAAATTACATTACATAATCTTGTACCAGCAATTCTTTATCACCACTCGCAATAAGAAAGCGTCAATATGTCGAAAATATTCGGTTCAATTCTTATCAACAAGAAAGCGTTAATATACCAAAAATATTTTTAGAATTAATTTCAGAGAAATGTGCATTTTGCACCTCACCACTTTAGTGATTGGACTTTAGTAATATTTTTTGGGTGCTCTCAACAATTCTTCCATACAAATTGCTGACAAATGTGCATTTTGCACCTCAGCACTTTAGTGATATTTCCTTGGGTGCTCCCAACCATTCTTCCATACAAATTTCAGACAAATGTGCATTTTGCAAATCAACGTTATTTTTATATGGAATTTTTTCCACATTTTTTCACTGGTCCAGAGCCTTCATATAACCACTACTGTAAAATTGCAATTCGCAACTTTAAATATTTAGATCTTAACACAATTCAACAAGTCAATAATATAATAATATTATGTCGAGACTATGATTACATATATATCGGTCAAACTTCACGTACTTTTCATAAAAGACCGACAGAACACAGAAAAGCGATCATAAACAATAGTATCAGTGATTCAAGTGAAGATCTGCATATGGATATCACCGGTCACAAACTCTCGCCAGATCCCGAGATCGTTAAAATAGTACGTCAAAAATTCAAACTGGACACTTACGATATTTATTTATAGCTGCTGACAAACCACTAATAAATACAGAGGAAGCCGTAATAAAATCAAGTCTATTTAGTCGCTCTTTGCTACACCCTCATTAAATTTGTAGCTGAATGTAATTGTAATGTTTCTCGTTTACTTTGCATCGTTCATATCTGTTAGTATAAGTTGTCCATATTATATCTGTATGTGTAGCATTATGTGTATTTTTAAACGTGTAACATTTACCTCCAGACTCAATTATTTTTAGTTTAGTTACTAATAAAACCCGAAAATGGACGCATTGCCCGAAACCGCGGTAGTTTAAATTAATTATATTTCTTAGTAAATAATGTTAAAATTGATTCGATGAAATAAAAATTTTTTGTGGATTTAAAAGGCCGTTTTGCAACTCTTCTGTGATAATGGAATATTAAAGAATTTGAAAAAAGCTGGCAGTTTTCACTACACATCCAAGCTCAGAGCCTTGGTATGTAAAATTCTATTTATTTTATAATAGTGCACGACCGTTTTTCTTGTACCTGGGGCACATTAAATAAAAATTAGGGAGACTCTTAACGTATGTGCGCAGCGTATTTGGAAGGACATCAGCATTAAACTAAAAATTTGAATTGGAGTATTAAACAATTTGAAAAATTCCGGCAGTTTTTACTACGCGTCCGAGCTCAGAAGTTAGTGTAGAGCGAGGAGGACAGCTCTCATCTTTAATTTGTTTTTTGTGTTTTTATGAATTAATGAACAATATTCAAAAGAGTATTTGTAAGAACAAATTTCTACTCATATTTTGTTTAAAATTGATTTCATGGGCCTTGGTACGTAAAATTATATTTATTTTATTATAATGTGCAAACATTTCTTTCTTGTTCCTGGGGCAGCTTAAAAAAAGTAAGGGAGACTCTTAACCAATGTACCCAGAGTATTTGGAAGGACTTCAGTTTTAAACAAAAACTTGAATTGGAATATTAAACAATTTGGAAAATCCGACACTTTGCACTACACGTCCAAGATCAGAAGTTAGAGTGGAACCAGGACGACAGCTCTCCTCTTTAATTCGGTTTTTGTGTTTTTATGGATTAATGAAAAAAATTCAATACAAATTTGGTAAAAACAAATTTCTACTCATATTCTGTTTACAATTGACACTATGAGCCTTGGTATATAAAATTTTACTTATTTTATAATAGCGCACAACAGTTTTTCTTGTACCTGGGGCACATTAAATAAAAATTAATGAGACTCTTAACGTATGTGCGCAGAGTATTTGGAAGGACTCCAGTTTTAAACTAAAAATTTGATTTGGAGTATTGAACAATTTGAAAAAATCCGGCAGTTTTTATCGCACGTCCAAGCTCAGAAGTTAGTGTGGAGTGAGGAGGACAGCTCTCATCTTTAATTAGTTTTTTGCGTTTTTATGGACTAATGAACAAAATTCAAAGGAATTTTTGTAAGATCTAATTTCTACTCATATTCTGTCTAAAATAGACGCCATGAGCCTTGGAATATAAAATTATATTTATTTTATTTTAGTGCTCAAACGTCTTTTTCTTCTCCTGGCGCATATTAACAAAACTAAAGGAGACTCTCAACCTATGTAGGCAGAGTATATTTGGAAGGACTTTAGTTTTAAACTAAAAATATGAATTGGAATATTAAATAATTTTAAAAATCCGGCACTTTTCACTGCACGTCCAAGCTCAGAAGTTAGAGTATAACCAGGATGACAGCTTTCCTCTTTAATTTGTTTTTTGTGTTCTTATGGACTAATGAACAAAATTCAAAATAGTTTTTGTAAGAACTAATTTCTACTCATATTCTGTTTCAAATTGATATTACATAAAGTTATATTTATTTTATTATAATGTGCAAGCAATTCTTCCGTATTGCTGGGGCACCTAAAATAAAAGTTAAGGAGACTTTTAACCTTTGTACACTGAATACTTGGATGGACTGTAGTTTTAAACTAAAAATTTGATTTGGAGTATTAAAAAATTTGAAAAAATCCGGCAGTTTTCGCTACACGTCCAAGCGCAACAGTTAGTGTGGAGCGAGGAGGACAGCTCTCATCTTTAATTAATTTTTTGTGTTTTTATGGACTAATTAACAAAATTCAAAGGCATTTTGGTAAGAACTAATTTCTACTCATATTCTGTCTAAAATCGACGCCATAAGCCTTGGTATATAAAATTATATTTAAATTAAAGGGACTCTCAACCTAGTGCCCAGAGTATTTGGAAGTATTACCGTTTTAAACAAAAACTTGAATTGGAATATTAAACAATTTGGAAAATGCGACACTATGCACTAAACGTCCAAGCTCAGAAGTTAGAATAGAACCAGGACGACAGCCCTCCTCTCTAATTCGGTTTTTGTGCTTTTATGGATTAATGAAAGAAATTAAAACAAATTTGGTAAGAACCAATTTCGAATCATATTCTGTTTAAAATTGACACCATGAGCCTTGGTATATAAAATTACCTTAATTTTATTATAGTGCACAAAAGTTTCCTTCTTGCTCCTGTGGTTCCTTAATATATTTAAAGGAGACTATTAAACATCTACAACTGATCGTCCCCACAATATATGTAAAATTCTTAAGTTTTTTTATGGCAACACCAACAAGAGATTGCCCAATTAGGCCATTTTTTTACCCCGTTATGTTCAAAATTTAGATATTTAAGTTGAAGGGTTATCAGGTAGTGTCAAAATGTGTAGCCAAAAACGAAAATTTTTTATAGCAACATTACGAAGGAGTTATGAACTCGATTGTCCCATTTTCATCCTTAATTTTACTTTTTTTTTAAAGTCCATACGCACAAATAAACAAACATAAAAGCGTTCCAAAAAATATTAGTGGATAGGACATAAATACACTAAGAAACTCAATAATTTTGTGGTATAATGGAATACGCTAGTTGTATTTTCAACTCAAGGTAAATATGAAAAATGAAATTACTTGACGGTTCAGTGCCATGTGAAGACTATCAAAATTTAAATTACTTGAATCACGAAATTACTTGGGGGTCCAAGTCATGCCAAGAATACATTTCAATACAAGGCAAATATGGAATAAGAAATTACTTGCCGGTCCAATGCCACTTCAGGACTAGCTTCCAAATATGGAAATTACTTCATGGTACAATGCTACGTCAATATAACCTTTCAACATAAGGTTAATAACACGTTTGCTTGTTTCTACAAGGATGAATGGATAACGAACATCAACTAGGGTATATAAAGTCGTATGTAGCAAGACGTGCATTGAAGAAGGTACCTGAAGTGTTCCCATACAGGAATAGGGGATATATTCTGATTAAGTTCTCGTTTACCATAACGACAATATTTGAATATCCAACACGACTATATCCGAACTTCTTAGTTTAAAATCGAATACGGCCGACGTCACTGCATAATTTCACGAGTAAGTACTCTTAATCAATTGTATTAACGTACAGCTCGACACCAGTATCAATAAAATTCTTACCATTTGCCTTGCATTTAATTAATTGATCAATTTGTCGCTTCCGTACAAAACTATTCTGCAAATTAATGTTGTAAGTCCTTATTACCACAGCGCCACTTTTACTTATCACTTCGGCAATCGCCTACCAATATGTCATCATATATTTCTAATTCGCGAACTGAATTGCTTTTTCTTCGATCTGCCTGCTTTTCTATTGTATTTTCTATTTTCTGTATCATATTTCATCTAAGTCTGTAGAAACTAGTTTTGAGATTTCTTCTCATAAGAAACTTTGTGCAACTTTCCTGTACTTTATGTCCGGTTGTTCTAAATATACTCAAATAGAAACAAAATGTGCTTCAATATATTTACTGATATAGCTATTTTTTTTCAGAAGTTTTTTAATAATTTTTGTAGCACTTTCGGCTTGTCCATTGCTTTGTGGTTGATATGGTGGGCTCTTAACATGCCTTGTGCCATTCTTTTCTAAATTCGTTGGCATTCTATGTGACCATACAATGATGGTAAGTCAAATCTAGGAAAAATCTCTTTAAGCTTTATGTTATAAAAAGCTGGAGGGAACTATGAAGGGCTTTGTCTATTTAGAAAATAAGGCTTCTATTACTAGAATAAGTTTGCATTTAAAAACACCTAAACATCTAGATTATTTGACTGTTCCTACACATGTTACTGGCATTTACCTGGTAGCGATCTCTCTCTCGAAAATTCTACACAATTTTTAGTTAACTTTTCAATTCAGCATCTATTCGTTGCCACCAAAAGTAACAGCGGCCGATCGGCTTTATATTTACTATATCTACTTAAATGATTGGTGTGCAATTCCAAAGTCTTGAAAACAGTATTGCTATACATACTCGTGAGATGTGCAATTAGATTTGGATTGAAAAGTCTCACTAAAATGTGTCAACGCCGAGCTCTTAAAATTCGCTGGAGTGACAGTGTCAAACCAAGTATTTTAAAGACTAGTATAGATCGAATTGAGATGAAAAAGAATTAAATGGAATTGATTGACTACATGCTTCAACTTCATAGCTTCCATATTATAAAGCAGGCGGTATACTTAGTTCAGTCGAAAATACCGCAGAAGCATTAAAGAAAATAGAATCCATAAGAGCTTGGTGGTAATAGAATCAATAGAATCAATTAGGAGCAGTCGCAAGAAACAGGGTCCGGCTAAGAGCTACCGCTCTGACCATATATCGTCAAATGATTGAAGGAGTGTTACAAAAAGCAAGCTAAATACTCACAACAGAACATCAGTTTTATACAAATTTGTTTTTTCATTGATATTTTAATATCCTTAAATCACATTCGCTTATTTACCTATGTCGTCCGTTCATTCCAAATATTTCGAAAACAACGAATTACATGAATATTCCAAATTTATGTCAAGAATCTTTACTAAACACACCTTGCGGATTATCATTGATTTGTGAACATAGGAGACTGTTTTCAAGCCAAATTAATCTCATGGAACATACGATGGCTGTCGATAATATAAAGCACCAACTACCCCAATAAGCAGTCAGTTTTGCTCTCACACAGACAGTAACTACTGACGTCATCAGTTAGTCCTATACCGGATTACAAGACAACCTGGATGGATGGCATCTCCTTGTAAAATGCTCACCATCAACCCCAAGTAGTCTCGACAAAATGTATTCAGAGCTCCCCTACTTTCTGTATTTGCGGATAAGTCAAATTGCTTTTAGGCGTCACATCAACATAGTTCGTCGCGACATTTAGGCGCCGTTTATATCGAACGTCGCCGTTTTGTTTTGTTTTTTTTCTTTCTATGAAATTTCATGTGGAGAACTATCGAATAAAGCAATAGTCAGAGATTGGGACTTGCAACTGATTTACAAAAAGACAGAGTTGTGCGGAGGAATTACAATATGACCGTAGTGCTGAGAAGACACTCTTGTAAATAGTGTGCACTAAACCCACCAGGCGAAACCGCAGATAGATAACTACCAAAACAGCTGCAGTGAAAGGCTCCTTTAACTTCTCATTCGAGGCAATTGCTAAGGCAACTTGTCGTTCTAATCGTTATATTGATTTAGTTTTAGTATGAGTGGTATCTCTATACGTCCATGCAGGCCATCAGCTGGGCACATACAGCTGATTACTGTCTTGAGGAAAATTACATGGTTGAGTCGTGGCCCCATTTCTCGTGAACTTATATTTTCCTCTGGTGGCAAAAATTGATGTTATATAAGGAATTAATTTAGTCCAATAAAGTGCTGTCATGAAGAAATAGCATGCTATATACATGCGGTCTGAACTAATTCGTCCCTTTAAAAGATGCCGCATCTTTCATGTTGACTGCCAAGCTTTCTGTATACAACGATTTTTTTCAGAGAAGCAGTTTAGAGCTTATATATGCAATTCGGTTAGGTTGTTGTTTGATTTCACGAAATAGAAAACTAATCTCTTATTGGCTTAACTGTATGTATGCATCTATAGGAACACCCCATTTTTTCCTACTTCATTTAAATAAGTGTGGGAATGATTTCCTCTTCTTTTGAATTAAATAGGTTCAAATATGAGAATCGTGAATGTAAAAGTAACATTGATATTAGATACAAGGTTTCAAATTCTGTATTAATACACTCTCAAACCAATTGATCACGTACCCTTATCCTTTGAAGCGAATAATTTGTAGAGAAATGATGCAGATATACAAACAAAAGTTTTGGTAACTATGTAAATTTATTACGAAATCTTTAAAAAGGGATCAGAGAAATTATTTATTTTTTTATGCACATGTTACATATGTACATATGTTATATATATACATCGATTCCATACCAAAAAAAGTTCTTTTGAACGATTTTCAGAACGACCAACTTCGTCCCATATGTTTGTGTTGCCACTTGTTCCCCGATCAGACCGAAAGGATGCAATTTTAGATAACAAAGATACCAAAACACATATATATATAATATGTATATATTCCATATATATGGGGGTTTCATAAATTTAAGATTAGGAGAGGCGTGAATATAGCATTAAATCAGGGAGGGGGGGGGGGGGGGGACTAACTTACTGAAATTCTAAGTAAGGTGCATACATTTTCCAAAAACTATTTTGTGTATATATAGCATATATTATGTATATGCATTGTAATGTTTGTATGTAAACGTTGATTTTCCTTAAGAAGATTATTCTTCAGAAAGAACTTGCTGTATCTGCTTGCTGTGCAGGTAAGCAAGGCAAGGTGTAATAATTTTGGCATGTAATATGGTTGATGAGTTCTGGAGTTGGGATGGCTAAAGAGCCGCTGTGTCTTTATTTTAATGAGGCAGAGTTTTGCCTGTATTTATGTAGAAGGCAGAGTATGCCAAGTTATTCTTTATGGCAGAGTATGCCAATGTTTATTTTGGAAGGCAGAGTATGCCAATTTACTCCTTATGGCAGAGTATGCCGCTGTTTATTTGGAAGGCAGAGTATGCCAATTTACTCCTTATGGCAGAGTATGCCGCTGTTTATTTGGAAGGCAGAGTATGCCAATTTACTCCTTATGGCAGAGTCTGCCGCTGTGACGAGAATTAAAAGAACCTCTTCAAAAGTTAACTTAACTCTGTCTTTATTAAATCAATCGCAGGTTATTTATACAATTATTTTACATGCTACGATAATACAAAAGGGGGGCATTATTGCAGAATTGCAATAATGCATTGAAAGAATCATTTATGTTGTGTCAGCTTTTCTGATCACAACATTCACATTGAATTATTGAATGATTCACATATAACTGTGGAATTTGTAAAGCGATGACCCCGGGTATAAATATTTTTCTCAATTAAGAATTATGCTTGCATAGCAGAATTTGCTTGCGTTGCAAATTCTTCTTGAGGTCGAGTAACTTTGTCTGTTTTTAATTATTTTTGATTTCAATTTCTGTTTATAATTATTGACCGTGGTCATGGCTTTACATCCTTACCCTTAAAAAAAAAAAAAATTTTTTTTTTTACATGAGAAGAAAAAAAATTTTTTTGTGTTTATTTACAGATGGTTCTTTTTAAAACTTATTCTTAACTGTTTAGTGTTCTACTCTAAATTATGAAAGTCTTTTAAATTTACATGCCTTATATCTTATTAATTTTATTTGAAATTGAAATAATGCCTTACTTTTTGTTAATTCTATTGAAATAATTATTTTATTAAATGCCCTAATTAATTCTATTGAAATAGCATCTTATTTAAATTTACATTTTAGTAATCTGTTGTTATGCACCTCTTTGGGTTTATTCTTTACTAATACTGTGGAGTTCACTCCTTTTTGTTTAATGATCTTGAAGGGTCCGTCGTAGGGACTTTCATGTTTTTTTCTAGAGTTCATTCTCAAGTATACATAGTCGTTGACGTTAAAATCTGAGGGATTGGTCTTTTTATCTTCAGTTCTTTTTCGCTCTATCTTAGCTTCTTCCAAGTGCTCTTTGCTCTTTTCGTGGGCTCTTTTTAATCTTTCTCTCAGTTCTCTTGCATAGCTGTGTATGCTGTCTATTTGTTCTTTATTTTTCAGAATTTCTGCTGGAAGTGTTGCTATCTTTCCAAATACTAATTCGAATGGTGTGTAATTCGTATCTGTGTGTGGTGTTGTGTTATAGCAGAATACGTAGTATGGAATTAGCTCATCCCAATTGTCTTCTTTCGAGAATATTCTTAGGTATTCGTTTAGCACTCTATGGTTTCGTTCGATGGATCCTAGCGTTTCGTGATGGAACGGTGTGGATGTGACATGTTTTATGTTTAGAAATTTGCAGATATTCTTAAGTAATTCATTCACAAATTCTGTACCTCTGTCCGTTTTCAGTGTCTTGAAACTTCCATATTTCAAGATGAATCTTTCAACAATCGTTTTTGCCACCGAGGAGGCTTCTTTTGTCTCCATTGGGTATGCCTCTACGAATTTAGTTAATTCGCATTGAAGAGTTAGAATATATCTAAAGCCGTTTGACATCCTTAAAGGTCCTACGGTGTCAATTGTGATCGTTTCAAAACTACTGTTCGGTGTATCCGTTATCACTAGAGGTTCTTTTGTGTATTTTTTGTATTTGTTTTTCGCACAGTTATCACACTTGTTTATGTACTTCTTTACCATTTTGTTAAGGTTTTTCCATATATATCTTTGTTTTAATTTATTTATGCAGCGTTTAATTCCAGCGTGTCCACCATGCATGCTGTCATGGTATTCTTTTATTAATTCTTGTTGTTTTTTTGGATTATCGATCCTTGTTGGGGGTTCATAAAGCAGTATCTTCAGTGGTGTTGCCTTACCTCGTTTATTGTCTCGCTGCAGCTTATTGAATTCATCTTTAAATTTATTTATACCAATATGATTATCGTCTTTTGCGAGTGCTAATTCTTCAATATTATTCTCGTTCATTTCTTGTATCAGCTTCTCCATTATGTAACCAGAGTTGAACATTGGATTGTCGCTGTACTGAACGGTTACCCCTTTTTTTGTTATATTCATCTTTGGCAAACTTTCTTTATTATTCGCATTATTCTGTACATGCGCTGTGTGGAATTGTAACTTTTTAATACTTCTTATATCGGAGATGGATGTGCATTCCCATATATATAGTTGGCCTGGCTCTATACTTTTTCTTTTCTTCGTATCGTTTTGCTGCTTTTTCGCCATGTTACGTGTGATAACATTTATTTCTGCCGGTATCATTGACTTTAATTTTTCGGAGTCTATTTTTATTCTTGACAGGGCATCTGCGTTTGTATTCATTTTTCCTTGTTTGTACATTATCTCAAAATCATAATCCATGAGATCTAAACGAATTCTCGTTAGTTTCGAAGACGGGTTCTTATGTGTGAAAAGGCTGACGAGCGGTCGGTGATCTGTTACCACCGTGAATCTGTTCCCATAGAGATAGGGTCTAAAAAAATTGATTCCCCAGTGTATACCAAGCAATTCTTTTTCGATTATAGATTTATTCAGCTCGTGCTTATTTAGTGTTTTACTTGCATAGGCTATTGGCAAATCTCGTCCTATTTCACCTTGCGAGAGCACTGCTCCAAGTGCAAAATTCGAGGCATCCGTCGTTAGGATGAATGGTTTGCTGAAATCAGGATATTGCAAGACTGGTGAAGTTATTAGCTTCGTTTTGAGTGTTTCGAAGGATTTCTTGCACTCTTCTGACCAAAGGAACAGTGTATTTTTCTTTAGGAGTGCATTGAGTGGTCGGGCTATTTCTGCAAAGTTCTGTATGAAGCGCCTGTAATAATTGCAGAAGGCTACGAATCGTCGTACGTCATCCACATTTTTTGGTACTGGATACGTCTTTATTACTTCGTGTTTGCTTGGATCTGTTTGGACTCCATTCTTCGTTATTAAGTGTCCCAGATATAAGACTTCTGGTTTTAAGAAGTTGCATTTGCTTGGATTAAGTTTTAAGTTGTACTGCTGAAGCCTTTTTAATACCTTTTCTAGATTTTGGTTGTGGTTCTTAAGGCTGCATCCATGTATTATGATGTCATCTACATATATGAATGCACCGTCATCCAAGCCACTTAATGCAATTGAGAGCATTCGCTGAAAACTGTTCGTGGATATTTTCAGCCCAAAAGGTAATCTTTTGAATTGATAATGCCCTTGATTGGTTGAAAATGCTGTTAATTTTCTTGAATCTTTCTCGAGCTCTATTTGGTAAAAGGAGTTCGTCATATCAAGTGTTGAGAAGTATTTCGCTCGTCCTAATCTGTCTAGTATGTCTTCTAATCTTGTTAGTGGATATTTATCATTGACCACTTTCTTGTTCAGCTGCCTGAAGTCCACAACTAATCTCCATTTTTTTTTGTCACCTGATTTTTTTGGTACTATCAGGAGGGGTGAGTTGTATGGACTCACTGAAGCTTCAACTATATCATTTCGTATTAGCTTCTCGACTTCTTTGTTTATTTCATTAATATGTGAATGTGGCAGTCTGTAATTCTTTATGTAGACGGGGTTCTTGTCTATTGTATTTATATTTTGTGTGTCAAATTATTTGTGGTTAACCCCTCGTCTTCCAAGTGAAATACTTCTTGATACTTTCTGCAGAGTTCTTTGATTGAATTCTTCGCATTCTCGTCCAGTCCTTCCAGTTTAAGTTCTTTTAATAATTTATGGAATCGTAAATCGGTTTCACTACTTTGAACATATTGCTTTCTACTTGGTGCTCTTGTTATTCTGTAGTTTTTCACCGGATGTAGCTCTGCTGTGAATGGTTTTAACGTCACCATATGGTTGTTCGTATTTAGTAGCTTTACGTGTTGAAATCCTTCCTTTGGTATAATTGTGTTGCTTAGAAATACTCCTTCTGTTAATTCTTCACCACAAACTAAGCTATCTTCATTGATGCTGATTGAAATTGCTTGGATTATTTCTGTCCTTGCTGGTATTGTGATTTCGTCTGTAAGTCTACTTATCATGGGTATTGTAACATCGTCATCATTCAGATTTGCAGTTATTGTGAAGGTTTCATAATCTATTTTACATAGATATTTCATTAGGAAATCTCTTCCTAGAATCCCATGTGTGGTTATCGGTGTTCTTGAATCCACTATGTGAAACCTGTGTTCTATGACGTGCTCTTCATATGCTAACTGCAATATAGCTGTACCCAAGGAGTGAGTTTCATTATTCGTTATGCCCGTTATCTTGCATTGGTCACTCCTGTTTATTTCATATTCCAATGTGTTTATTTTACAAATCGAGATGTCTGCACCTGTGTGAACGAGAAAATTTAGTTTTGCGTTTGAGAGTTTGTCCGTCAGCGTTATGTAGTTTGTTGTACAACTCCTAATGTTGTAAATTCTCGAATTTTGTCTTATTCTTGCTGACCTCGTCCTGGACTTTGCGCATTGCTCGTTTCTTGGAGAAAATTTACCCTTCCTCGTTGGTTTTGCTGGGGGTTTCTGAAAAAATTCCTTCCTCTGTTATTTTGATAGCTATTCTGCCAAACATTATTTCTATTTTGGCTATTTCTCTGGTTGTTATTGTAATTGTTATTATGTAGATTTACTCTGTTTTGCCAATTAGTGGTTCTGTTCTGGTAGCTATTGTTATTATTTTTATATCTATTGGCATTGGTAGTTCTGTTGAAATCTCTGTAATTTTGCATCTGTGTATTATTTCCGTTTTGCCGGTTACGGAGATTTTTGTTGAAACTAAAAATTCTTGTTTCATTCGTCAGAGGATGTTCAATTTGATTTGCGAGGCTTATTGCGTCATTCAGAGTTTTCGACTGTGCGGCTAGGATGGTTGGTTTTAGTGCGTCTTTCAACCCATTTTGAAAGGTATTCAATCCTATCTTGTCATTTAGTTTACAGATCACCTCTCTGTGTTCTTCTCCTATCTCATTTATCTGAACTTTGTTCAGGTCCGCGAGTATCTCTAGTATCTTATCGGAGAATTCTTGCACTGTCATGTTGTATTGCCTACAACTTGATAGTTTTTGTTGTAGATTCTGTGAACTATCTTTCGTTCTGAATGCTTCTGTCAGAACTCTTTTCAGGTTTTCTAGAGATGTCGGTTTGGCTATTGCAGACATCTTGTTTCGTACTCTTTCGCTTAGGCGTGCTAGCCATACGAATTCAATTAATTGCGGCTGGGCATCAGCCTTCAGCGTCTTGCTGTACATTTCTACGAGGCTTAGAAAATTTGACAGCTCTTTTGTATTGCCCCCAAATTCCGGCAATATTTTTATAGCTACACTCAGATCAAAGGTATTTGTGCCCATTTTTACTTCTTTTTGTATGGTATTTGCCCCTTGATTTGTTTCTTCAGATTCCGAATCTTCGGTGCTATTTAGAGTTTCTTGTGTTTTCTCTTCTAATATCGATTTTAGTTCAATAAACTTTGTATTGAATTTGTTCTGCAGCTCGTCTGCTTGTTTTCCCTTTTGAGTGACTGTTATTAGATCGAAGTCTTTCTTGATCTTTCTGGCTAGAGCTTGCTTTTGTAGCAAATTTCTACTCGTGAATGTTCTCTGTGGATTTTTCGTGAAAGTTTCTAATAATTTCTTTAATTCGGTGAAAAGATTCTCGTATGTTTCCATCAGTTTATTTATTTAAATATATTATCGAAGAACCCAAAGATAGTTAACATTATTTTTTAAAGTCATGTGAAATAAAAATTTTTGATTTATTATTTATTTATTTTAAAAGTAATTTTATTGTTCTATAATATCATATTAAATTTACTCTAATGTAATCTAGGACCCATATAACTAACTCTATTCCCAAGAGCTATATTCATAAACTCATAAGTTATAATTATTTTATTATTAAGGCGTTTTAAATAACCCTAATTTTTTTAATATTTTATCACTAAAAGCTATTCAATATAAAAAGTTAATTTAAGATGGCTATTCTAATATATTGCCACTCCCCTAGACGTTAGCCATATTATTCACACGCTCTTGTATGTTTTTGCTGATGTATTTGTGCAGCACTCTTTTTCCAAAGTATATTGCGATCATTAATAGGACTAGCAGTATCGCTATCGTTAAAGCAGTCGGTACGTGAAGAATGTCGTGGATAGAAACTGATTGAACTACTGGAGCTGTTGCTGCTGCTGCTGCATTTTGAGCTACAATCACTTCCTTCGATTGTGGCTTTCCCATTTGCGCTTTTTGATTTAACTTTTTTCTTTAAGTTTTGTTTTTGTAGATATCGTAGTTATTCTATATAGCTTTGTTATCTGTTGGCGGAGCTTAACTGCTATACGGCCCCTTTTCTTCTTTGTTTTAGTTTTTTTTTTTCAGTTTATTTACTGATTTCTGCTTCTCTTTGTACTGCGCGATTGTTATCGCTTTCGCACCAGCTGTGGGATTATTTTGTATTTTTTTTTAGCTATTGTAGTTGTGTTTCCATTTGTTGGTTTTTCGGCATATTAAGGGCCTTGGTTCCGTCTTCTTACGTATGGTGAAGTCAAAAATTCTCCACTGATGGTTCGTTTCGCAGGGTCGCCATGTAATGATTTTGGCATGTAATATGGTTGATGAGTTCTGGAGTTGGGATGGCTAAAGAGCCGCTGTGTCTTTATTTTAATGAGGCAGAGTTTTGCCTGTATTTATGTAGAAGGCAGAGTATGCCAAGTTATTCTTTATGGCAGAGTATGCCAATGTTTATTTTGGAAGGCAGAGTATGCCAATTTACTCCTTATGGCAGAGTATGCCGCTGTTTATTTGGAAGGCAGAGTATGCCAATTTACTCCTTATGGCAGAGTATGCCGCTGTTTATTTGGAAGGCAGAGTATGCCAATTTACTCCTTATGGCAGAGTCTGCCGCTGTGACGAGAATTAAAAGAACCTCTTCAAAAGTTAACTTAACTCTGTCTTTATTAAATCAATCGCAGGTTATTTATACAATTATTTTACATGCTACGATAATACAAAAGGGGGGCATTATTGCAGAATTGCAATAATGCATTGAAAGAATCATTTATGTTGTGTCAGCTTTTCTGATCACAACATTCACATTGAATTATTGAATGATTCACATATAACTGTGGAATTTGTAAAGCGATGACCCCGGGTATAAATATTTTTCTCAATTAAGAATTATGCTTGCATAGCAGAATTTGCTTGCGTTGCAAATTCTTCTTGAGGTCGAGTAACTTTGTCTGTTTTTAATTATTTTTGATTTCAATTTCTGTTTATAATTATTGACCGTGGTCATGGCTTTACAAAGGCTTTGTGCAGCTTTATTGACTTTGCTTGTAGGGGATGATCAGGCTGAAATGCCGCTTTATGATCAGTATAGGCTAAGGAGCCGAATTAATGAGAATTAAAATACAACGCCTTATATATATTATTATAATGCATTGTTTCCTATTCAAAGTCATGCCATAAGCAAGAACTGGCAAATTCAAGAGTGAATTGTTAAATTAGCAATTTCTCCGCTTTCCTGCTTATCGAATGATCTTTCACAATAATAATATTTTTGACTTTGCGTCACATGACTTGCTGCTATATTAGAAGAATTTGCTGATTCTTACAATTGCTTCTTGAACTATTAATTGATCGGAAGTATTTGCGACTCTTATTGTTTCAATTTTTTTTTTTTCATATTTACAAGCATGATACGGTACTTGCACAATGAAATATGTGCGTACAATGTTGTGCTTACTCATGTTACTAAGCGTTGTGCTTTATTATTATGCATGCTGTATATATAGGGTGGGCCAAAAGTCACCATGGGGTTTAAAACTAACTAACTTTTTCGTTTGTACATTGCCCCACACTCTGTTGACCATTTCTCTTTATTCCTTTTTTACATGATAGCCAACTGTCTGTTCTTCATAGGTAAGCATGTTTCCCCACCCCACCTTACCCCTCCTTTTTTTCATCCTACCATATGTTACCCATGGGGACTATTGGCCCCCATGGTGACTTTTGGCCCACCCTGTATATATGTACAGCTATGCATATTATGTTTATTTAAATGATTAGTTGAGAGGCGCTTCTTTCTATCGTATATACATGCTTTAGTGAATATTAGCGAGATGCGCCTCTTTTTACAACGTGTATATACAGCTGTGTATACTGCACCTCTACCCCTAATAGGAAAAAAAATTTACTTATGGGATGAATTTACTTATTCTTTTTATTTCTATCGATTTACTTATTTTATTTATAGATAGACCAAATCATAACAGTTACCAGAAAAATATAGAAAAAAATTTAAGTCATGTATTTTTCAAATTATAGACATTTCTTTTGTTTTCGAGAAAATGTACACCCTGTGATGGTTTTTTAGCTCCTGTTGCTACAAATCTCTACTTTTTTCAATTTTATTTTTCTTATGTAATCCGAATAGTGCATATGTAACCTGTTGTTTTAAATTAACTATAAGCCCACTGTTCCAGCTAGCAAGAAAATGTCACATTTTGCCGAACCAAGAATAGAAAACTAATATTTCATCCAACTTTAACTGACTGTAATAAAAAAAAAATTACTACGCCAGTTTGACAAGTAACTTTAAAAGTTGACGCATTTAATAAGGATTCTAAAATGGTGTAACACTTGCTACAATATTTCTTAGATTACGGAAAAAAAATTTTTTCTTCAAGAAGCCCAGTTTCGAAAAATTTCTTTTCACCTACTAAAAATGATTCTAGTGTACCTAAAGCTTGCCGTAAGACCGTAACTTTAAGATTCTACTTTGAGTGAGACGGAGGGTCATTACATGAAGTGTGAGTGAGACAGATAGTGAGGCTTTCAAGTTGGAGATGCTAACTTTTTGTTAAATTAGGGCAAATTTACCTTAAGTTTCAAATTAAACACGTGTTATGTGGATGCTTAGATTTATTATTTACAAAAGATGTTATCAGATGGGCAAATCTTCCGTTGTTGACAAATTCAACTGCTTCCGTATTTCGGGTTCTCATGTTTTTGTAAAATTCGGTGAGCTATATTTTTAGGCACTCCTGTTATTGCCTGGATTGTACGTACAGAAGTACTTGGGTCTTCTTCAGACGGAGAGTCATTACATGAAGTATGAGTGAGACAGATAGTGAGGCTTTCAAGTTGGAGATGCTAACTTTTTGTTAAATTAGATCAAATTTTC
Organism: Dioctria rufipes; assembly: GCA_963924295.1. Classification (NCBI taxonomy): domain Eukaryota; kingdom Metazoa; phylum Arthropoda; class Insecta; order Diptera; family Asilidae; genus Dioctria; species Dioctria rufipes. The sequence goes on from OZ002740.1 coordinate 141,258,621, forward strand.
CTTAAGTTTCAAATTAAACACGTGTTATGTGGATGCTTAGATTTATTATTTATAAAAGATGTTATCAGATGGGCAAATCTTCCGTTGTTGACAAATTCAACTGCTTCCGTATTTCGGGTTCTCATGTTTTTGTAAAATTCGGTGAGCTATATTTTTAGGCACTCCTGTTATTGCCTGGATTGTACGTACAGAAGTACTTGGGTCTTCTTCAACTGCTTGAAGTAGTACGTCCTCGTAAGGTAAGGAACTCTTTCTTCACCATGCACTTGGTTTGGAAGTCGCCCTCTGTAGAGAGTAGACGATGCACATTTGTAAAAACTCAATGATTTGACGATCTAGCGTCACTATCTTGCTCACTCATATTTCATGCAATGACTCTCCGTCTCACTCAAACTAGAACTTAAAGTTACGGCCTTACGGCAAGCTTTGGGTACACTAGAATCATATATAGTAGGTGAAAAGAAATTTTTCGAAACTGAGTTTCTTGAAGAAACATTCTTTTTTCCGTAATCTAAGAAATATTGTAGCAAGTGTTATACCATTTTAGAATCTATATTAAATGCGTCAACTTGTAAAGTTACTTGCCAAACTGGCATAGTCCATTTTTTTTTTTCATTACAGTCAGTTAAATTTGGGTGAAATATTAATTTTCTATTCTTGGTTCGCAAAATGTGACATTTTCTTGCAAGCTGGAACAGTTGGCTTAGAATTTAAAACAACAGACTACATAAGCGCTATTCGGGATTACATAAGAAAAATAAAATTGAAAATAAAAAGTAAAGATTTGTAACTACAGCAGCTAAAAGACCATCGCACGGTATACATTTTCTCGAAAACAAAAGAAATGTCTATAATTTGAAAATACATGACTTAGCTTTTTTTTCATATTTTTCTGGTAACTGTTATGATTTGGTCTATCACCCGATTCCGGCTTGACGTCCGCTTACGGGACACCCTGTAATATATGTGTATTCATTATGCCACATAATATGCATAATTACGATAAGATTACTTATGCATTCTCTTTTATTCTATTGTTGCTACTTGTGTTACATAATTTTAAATATTATGTATTATGTACAGTGTTTATATCTGTATAAATTACATTTATGTACATTGGCTATCATCTACATTATGTCTACATTATTTCAGTCTATTATTATGTATGTTTTGAAGGTTATTTTTGATTTTTATTGTGTAATCTGAATTTTAATTCATTGGCATAATTATCTATGTCATAGATCATTTAGTCATTATATATTGTTTCCGCTTATAAGGTTGTTATTTTTCCATAGACCAATTCAAATGGAGTATAGTTTGTATGTATGCGCGGTGTGGTATTATAGTAAAATATATAGAAGTCTATACAACAGTTTTGGTGCAGCCGGTAGCATCAAGGATATTAGTTCAATATAAAATACTTGAAAAACCTTGATCCCCGAACCTACACGAGAGCAGAAGTATTTTCGGGAAGAGACCAACACGGATACCAGAAGTAGTAAGAGTAAAAACGGGATAGAACAACAATTTCGACAACCTGTAATTGAGGATACTGCCAAAGACGACTGAGCCTATACCAATCTATTACTGGAACAAAACAAAGGATATTCTCATCAAAACTACACTACATAAAGTAAGTTCATAAAATTGATAAATTGCTGTGAACGGAACTAAAGATATAGTAATTAATAAAAAAAAAAACAGCAAACTGAGATATGTACATATAAGTGACAGAAACAATAGTACAATAGAAACAATAGAACAAATTTCAAATCATAAGTAGGTTTTTCTCGAAAATAGTTAAACTCAATTACCGTTCGGCATATACCCAAAACTCTTCATGTTCCAATTTTGAGGTGGCAATTAATTCCTTGTCATTCGGTGACATTAGCCCTCCAGGGGCCTCTTCATATAATGCAATAGTAGAGCAAAATTCACCCCAAAGCAGACGATCCATAATCTGGTACCGCGAGCAACGTTCAAGTAAACGTTTCAAAAGGCATAGTTTGATTAACTTCTTCGTAAGAACCAATAGCTTAAACGACTTAATAATAGAAAAATCGTTAATCGCGCCAGACAGAGCAGCTAAACAAAACAAACAAAATGTCAGTAAATTACGAAAGGGTGGTTAAACTCACAGCACAAATGGTGCCCTTATTGTCTGGGGAATTTACCTCCCGCATCTTCATAGAGTTACAAACATTTATAGGCTGTTGTAAGTAAGTGTAGCAATGTATACAAGAGGATGAAAAAGTAGCTTTTATGCAAATTTTCCCCACTAGTTGGAGAGGAAATGCATATCAGCTAATCGCATCAAGCTCACTCACAACATTTGAAGAGGATACATTATTGTAATTACTGACCTCGTGAGACATACCATGCGCGGATAAACAGATTAATTACTTGTCAACAAATCCGCATGAATCGTTTAACTCCTTCACCACTAGGCTAAAAGGCCTATTGTTACAATGTAACGAAGCAGAACAGAGTATATACGGTGATGAAAATTTCAACCTGGTGAAATGACAAATTGAGGATTTTGCTATGGCTTCAGTGAAGAGTGGTGCAAATTACAGGCATCTAAGTGCATATCTGCTTACCTTAAATGAAGATTCAGTAGACAAACTCATTCAAAGGGCATTAGATATGGAAAGATTGCAACAAGGACTCTTTCATATCCCACAAATCATTTTTCAATAGACAACTTTTTAAGGCATAATCCTACACATTATGCTAATGCTTATAGTCTCCCTATTCACGAAACTGTTGCTCGATGCCCTTCCACAAATGAGATCAACAAACCCAACACAAAAACGGAGTTCAATATACCTCCTATACCGGACCCTCCAGACGTGCCATCAGTGTCTTTTAACACTGATGGAAACCCAACAAATATTTGGCATTCCACTCAAACCAGTTTCATACGAAAATTTTTAGGAAGCCCACCACTTTGCCAAAATTCATTGTCTCGACTTACAGGAGAAAAAACATTCGACAAAGAAAAAGTAGATTTAAACAAGATAACCTCCAGTTACAGCAATTACAAAGGGTACACGTACGACGAATGCTTAAAACGGAAAAATACTCCCTTTTGTATTAACTGCAGAGCAAGGTGGCATGATGTCCAACATTATAAGCAAAATGCTGAAGCACCACCCGAACATGCAAACGCCAGCAACAATGCTCGGTGGGGACCTGCAAATCGGGAACAAAGAATAAATCACATACAAAATATGTGCGAATTTTGTGGCAGAAGGGGACATAACGTGTCCAGGTATCAGCAGAAACAACGCTGGGAGGCCACACATTCGGAAAACTGTATACTGTCGACCGAAAAATCTCCGGCTCGACACCAAATAAAACTGTGGTCTAGTCAAGCAACAAGCTAGAGAAAATGTTCAAGTTGCAAATTTACCATTGGATATAAGGAAAAGCACAGCCGTTTGGCTAATAGTAGTCATTGGAGCGGAAGTAAATCTAATAAAACACGAAGCATTAAGTATACCAACACGGGTAGAAAAAGTACAAAAGGTCACTTTAATAACTCCATTTGGAGAAGGGAAAACATTGGGTAACGGCCGAGGCAACTTTTTACTAAGCCGCAGTATCCCGTGCAATCTACAGTTTGTAGAAAAGAACGCCCAAACCTCGCACGATGGGATATTATGTAACGATTTTCTTGCAAGAAATTGCAATATTGAAGTGCATAACAAATTACTTCGGTTTCCACGCACGGAAACCAACCCTATCCAATTCACAGTACCTCTCGAAACATCCATTGAAGATGGAGATGAAATACCAAGGGATCAAATAGAAGAGAAATCTGAATCTACTACCGTTTCACTGGCACCCAGAAACAAAAATTCCTTATTTCCAATGGAAGAAATTTCGAGCAACTTGAGTGACGATAACAGTAAGCAGTTCGAAGTAGTACTTCAGCGATCCTCGATCTCAAATTGTACTGAGCATACCATTACAACTGAACCAAGAAATGTTCTGTATGGTATTTGTCGCAAATGGCTTAGTTAGTCCTCACAAAAGTTTTATACCATTATCTGTTCTAAACATAAACACAGAACCAATATTCCCAAGAAAATTAAAGCTTACTCTAGTTCCAAGTAGTCATTACAATCTTAAACCTCTTAATATACCTTTGGACGATATCGATACCCAAAGTATTCAGAAAGAGGGTGATCCACCTTCCCCTAATGCACATGACAAAACAGAATGCAACTTCAAAAGTGATAAGACAAATTTCAACTCCAGTCTATATTCAATAAACGTAAACCATACTAAAAGCTATAACCCAGACGACTTGTGGCTTTACGTAAAGAACTACTGTTGGATGAAAATTTAAATGGCGAAGAAGAAAAATAAATTTACGTTATAAGTATAATGAACCTTTTTATCTAAAGGTAGATAAACTAACATGCACTAATACCATGAAGTATACCATCCCCATACTTCACAATCAGCCACCCATAAATCGAAAAATGTATAGACTTCCAGAAACGCACCGGACTGTAATATATAAATAAATCAAGGAAATCTTAGAAATGTTGGTAGTCCCTAGGAAAGCCGGGCCTGATGGCAATAAACGTTGGCGAGTAATAGTGGATTTCCGTAAAGTTAACGAAAAATCTATAGGAGATGCCTTTCCATTAGCCAAGATAGAGGATATACTGGATCAGCTTGGGCATTCGTGGTATTTTACTACACTTGACCTTACAAGCAGATATCATCAAGTACTGGTTGAGCCAAGGCATATACCAAAAACTGCGTTTAGTATCGCTTACGGGCATTACGAATTTAAGAGAATGCCATTTGGGTTGAAAGGCGCACCTGCGACTTTTCAACGCAGGATGCTTTGTTTATCTCGATTATATTGTAATGTATGGAACAAATCTACAAGATCATAACGAGAAACTGGCTAAAGTATTAGACAGACTTCAAGCCCATAATCTTAAATTACAAACCGAAAAGTGTCAGTTCCTTCGCCGAGAAGTAATTTACCTCGAACACAAATGCTCAAATGAAAGAGCACGCCCAGATCCTAGTAAGACAAGCTGTGTGCAAAATTTTCTTCAACCCGAACTGTGAGACAAACTCAATCGTTTCTTGGATTGGCAAACTACCATCGCAAGACTTTACCCAACCTCTGAATCTAATAACTGATGCTATCCACGAGGCATTGGGAGCTGTATTATCCCAAGGGAAAATATGCGAAGACAAGCCAATAGCATATGTAAGAAGAACTAGACTACAAACCCCTTAAAGGCGTATTCAATGTGAAAGACCCAACATCGAGATTTGTCATGTTTCATTATAAATTCTCGGAATTTGACTACAAAACTGAATATAAGCCTGGAAAATATAACACGCGCTTATTCGAATACCTACCCCGCTAGACCAGGCAAACCGCAATTCGTTCATCTTGGAAGCTCAGGTACATCACCGAGCCGATTTAAACATAGCCGAAAATGATTCTATAGTTCTCTAGCAACCTCAAAGCTTAAACAAGCACATTGCCATGCTGTTACGAGAGCTCAAATAAGGAAGGCAAAAAAAACTATAGAGGAGGTAAATCAAATCCCAGAAACTCCCCATAAAGTTCAAAAATATTCACGATACCTCCAAAATGAATTAGTCGAAATTGACTTAACTAATAGCAGCAATTCGATAATCATTCACGACCAGTAACTTTCCAACCAGGAGATAAAGTTTTACTTAAAAATCCAGCTAAAAAACACAAGCTCTCCGAGATATGGCTAGGTTCATATCTCGTGGTATAAGTTTTTAACCCTTTTAATACGCTAAACGAAGAGTAACAGTACATAACAACAGATTGAAGCCATTTCACGAATGTCGTAACAGAAACAAAAGAGAAAAGAAAGACGAAGCGACAAGTCTTATACATAATAATACACTAAAACCATTTTATGAGTAAATGATCAATGTAAAAAAAAAAACAAAAAAAAAAGGGGAAGAACATAAATAGATATTTAATTTTATTCACCAATGGGTTTCATACAAGAACTTAGTTAGACATTTGCTTTTTCAACCTTTTTATATCATTAATTAACTTCAATCTATCTTTCGCCAACTTCTCGTTCTTTTTCTGCTCGTCCTTGGATGCAGAAAGACAAGCCGTAAGCTTAAAATAATGTAATTCCTTGGCCAACCTTACGCGCCTAGCTCCTCTAGAAGTCTTAGATTTTAATACGTGTCTACCAGCGTGTGCACTACGCTTCCCAGATTTCCTTTTATAGTCCTCCAATGACAGCCTTTGTGGTCCAGGGGTATAACCCGGTACCTCCTGTGAAGACCCACACAACACCTTGGGTATGTATGGTTCAACCGGAATGCCAGCTGGATACAGAGTCAGATAACTAAGTCACCTGTAGGGGATGTTCTTCGATACTTCCTTCGATGTTCACATCTTAGACATTCTGTTTACTTCCTTGGACATAATAATTAATTAATTATTTCTTCGGTTGAATACAAACAACTTACTGGTTTGGAATACTTGATATTAATATGAGAGATTGAAATTTTATTACCCGTTATTTATACCTAAAAACCGCAAAGCTTGCATTTCATTTCGGAATAACTACGGTCAGCCGTATAAAGTCTTACAACACAAAAAAAAACTTTTATTTACATTTCGTCTCATTGCATGACACAATTCTTGTAAGACATGGTACGATTGATTTATAAATCAATTACGGCAACATGCACACAAAGCATAATCGGTTAAAACAAATTCGGCCAATTGACCTATAAACATTTTCAATAAATTCATAACCGAAAAAAAAATATTTTTTTTACTCCTTTTGCAGGAATAAGTTTAAACACATTGAACACATTGAAAATCATTGCACAATGGTAACTTACAGTATCATCTATTATATGATTTTGCAGATCCGTCTTTATAAAAAAAATGGCAGTAATCTTAACGCGTACCTTTTTTTTATCCTCGTGGTAAAAACAAACGCTGCTGCAGACCCCTACGAGCTCCAGCCTTTAAAATAAATGGGGATAATGTCCGAGGAACTCAGAGAGATTTTATTATTCCACGATATATGGAACCTATTTACCCAAATAAATATAACTGATTTGGAAACGGAGACCACACTAGTAGAGCATACCTGTTTTCTCATCAACAAACTACGCGAGGTACATAACTCCACCATTAGCGCATTCTCGGAACAAAATGCATATATACTCAGTCTAATAGGTTCTATCAAAAAACGAACAACAACCATTAGAGAAATGATTTCCACTCGTCATCGAAGATCCTTATTCGATGGAATAGGAAGTGGCCTACATTATCGTTTTGGAACAATAGACTCGACAAATCAGAAGCATATATACAGTAAAATTGCAAATTTAGAAAAGGATACGCAGACACTATTAGAACTGGAAAAACATCAGTTAACGCTGTTCAAGTCTTCATTTGAGAAATTGAGAAAACCAATTAACCAACTCGAATCCAATCAAAGAGAATTAACAAAAACAGTAAACGACCTACTTGACATAGTTACGGGAGAAATAAGCACGAGACAACGCGACCAAGAAGTAGTGACCACAATTACGGTGCAAGTATTGGATAGAGCACTCAGCCAACAAACCTTTATCCAAATATTAACAGCGTCAAAAGCAATCAAGTTCATCCATTGTTACTACCACCATCTAAATTACTGGAAACGTATTATAAGGCACATCCGAAGCAAACTAGCAGATTTCAAGATCTAGCTATATTAACACAAGCACTTTAAGTGAAGTCAGGATTCCTAAATAAACTCCTAGGAATAAGAATAATATTTCCAATACTCAACAGGCCATCATCCAAACTTAAAAAAATTAAATTGTTCCCTTTTAGAACCCTGGAAGACAATTCCCTTGTGCTAGATATAAAACACGTCTACGTAGCAAGTCATATACCAACACAAGAGTTCATATTTTTTAAGCAATCGGAGTTCCGATTGTACAAAAACTTATCAAGTAGTCTCAATGAAAGCACCTGATTTGGTACATTAATAAACCCAATGCTTCAAGGGAATTATGAAAAAGCATGAACAAATAAATGTGCTAGAGAAACAGAGAAAAGAGCGAAATAAATCACAAATGATTCAAATAAGCTCCCTATTTCTGAGTTCCATGGTAATATTATTACTCAGCCTAATAGGAGTTCTAAAATTATGTAAAATTTTAAAGAACAGAAAGCGGAGATACTTAGTGGAAGCACCAAGAATCATATCAGTCAGTAATGTGAAACACCAGTTAGATGCCGAGGCACACCTACAACATAAAGTAAAAACTCCGGAAGTCGTAAATCCCGATTGCAAGGTGGATATCAAATCTAAAAATCAACCCCAGGAAAAGGTTCCGACGAGCAAAGTGAAACAAATATAGCAAGGTTTCCAATCGGAAATCTCCAAAACTCATAATTCCCGATTACCGTCGCTAACCCCAGCACAAGAAATTGCACAAGCAAACAAAGAACGGGCCACCTCTCACACCATTCGGTCGGAATTAAATGATTCACTTAAATCTCAAGATGAGCTGCCCACACAGGCAAACAATAGGCAAAAGTTACCCGTTCCACCTCCACCGCTACTTCCACAATCTTTAATCCATGTTAAATCTGATTAGAATCCACGCACCTGTCACTTATAGGTAGTTTTGCAGATTTTCCACTCCTACCGAGAACAACTTATAAATATATATGTACATACATCATAAGTAAACCAAATTAAATAAATTTGTATAAATATATAAATAGACCAAAGTTAAATTATATGAAAAAATATGTATGTAAATACACATAAGTATGCCAAAAATATATGATGATATATGTATGCGAACATAGTAAGAAGAATAAATAAATACAAACATCAAGTAGGAACAATTATATGTATAAGAGTATAGTAAGGATATAAATATTTGTACAAGAAAAATGTTTATATACACATATTATACTAGTTTATTTAAAAAAAAAAATTTTAAGCTATTTTCCAAATTAATTAAGGTAAATCATGTTCACTCGGCATTATGTACATACATATGAAAGCAATGGATAAAAAAGAGCTATCAAACACATAAGTTACTTTTTAATGCGTTATTCCTCTCCCAAGAATAACACATTTTTTTAAAAAGGGGGAGATTTGTTACATACATAACCTCCATAAACATTGCACAGATATACTATTTTAATGTACATACATACTGGTGACCCCGACGTGATCGGGTTGAGGATCGCTTCAAAATCAAACAATTTGAATTGTTAACTTTGACCATGTGCTTTGTTTTAATAATCTAAATTACATTATTTCTTGTTGTGATTGTTAGTGGTTTAAAATTCATACATATTTGGTGAGTTCTAGTAAATTGCAAATAGCCTAGTTGTCTATACGGTATAATTAACCAAAAGGGCCCTTCCTTTCCGAGTAGTTAGACACAGTTTCTTCAGTCATTCAGTGCAAGTGTTGTAGTAGTGAGCAAATTACTTTCTGTCTCTTTATCCCTTATCGACAATATGACTGATAAGTTAACCAAATTTCGCAATAAGCGCGCAATTTTTATCGCACAATAATGTCGAATTAAGGAATATGTTGATAATTATCACCCACTGCTACAGTGGTAGAATTGGAAACTCGCCTTAATGCCCTAGAGAAATATTTTGAGAATTTTGCAGGAATTCAAAACACTCTAGAAGAAATAGATGAAGAAGAATTGATTTCAAAGGTTTGAGCAGAGTTTGAAGAATTGTATTTTGTATTGCGACCATCGTTGATGGTTGAATTTAGTAAGAAGAAGGATGAGATAATTAATGAAAGTGTTTCAATTCATACTGAAGGCACTAGCGCCATAAACTTACCGAAAATTGTGCTTCATAGCTTTTCAGGGGATTATACAAAATGGACTACATTTTTTGAAACTTTTAATACCCTAGTCCATCTTAACAAAGGTTTAGATAATATTTCGCGTTTCCGCTATTTACGTTCAGCTTTAACTGATGGTACTTTATGTGCCATACAATCAATAGAAGTGACTGATAAAAATTATGAGTGCGCTAGAAAAATTCTAACGGATCGTTTCGATAATAGAAAATTAATCTCCCAGGAACACATTCGTCAGATTTTCTCGCTTCCTACCATTTATAATGCTTCCTCTCTTTCACTAAGGGAATTAATTGATTATCTAAATGTTCGTCTTCGTTCACTGGCCGCATTAGGATGACCTGCAATACAGTGGGTGATTTAGTAGTTTGTATTGTTTTAAAGAAACTAGATGCAGCAACAGTCGATAAATGGGAAGATGAAATTCCATCAGCTTCCTACACTCAAAGAACTTTTAGCATTTCTCGAAAGAAGGTCTCATACTATGGATGCAAGGTCAGAAATGAAGGGTAAGACTTCTATCGCTCTAACTTTTAAGGATAAAGGTGTCAACACTCTAAAGTAAGGCACTGCCGCATATTTTAATGCATTTACAAGCCCAAGTTTTAACTTTTCTTCTGATTAAAATCATGCAATATACAAGCGCACAAAATTTCTAAATTTAACACTCACCCAAAAGTATAACGAAGTTAAACGGTTGAGTCTATGTCTAAATTGCTTACGAAAAAATCATACCCAAGCCCGATGTACTTCAAGGAAATATCAAAATTGTAATAAAAAACACAGTACATTGCTCCATATGGGCCGTGGTGATACATTCTCGACTACATTAGGTCCTGAACGGTGTGGTGAAGTCAATTGCAGTAATACTAACACTCAGGTGAAATCTCCATTGAATCTTCATCCTAGTTTAAGCACACCAGTGCTTAATAAAATACAATCAAGGTCAAAAATTATTTTAGCGACCGCTCTAATTAATGCTTGCAATAAATTTGGAAATCTAGTAACTTGTCGCGCGTTATTGGATACAGGATCACAGATTAATTTCGTTTCTGAGAATCTTGCTGAAGAGTTAGGCATAAAGCGAACAAGATCGCTACTTTTGATTAATGGTATTGGCGAATCAGATGTTACGTCAAAATCAAAATTATTTATCACATTGAAATCTCGTTTAAATCCCTTTAGTGTTGAAGGACACGTTCTGCCCAGTATAAGCGGGAATCAGCCAGATTGCTATAGCGATACCTCTAGTTGGTGTATCCCTAACACATTCGAGCTTGCTGATCCCACTTTTTTCAAATCTAAAAGGGTCGACTTATTACTTGGTGCAGAGCTCTTTTGTCATCTGTTGGAACAAGATCAATTAATACTTTCACATCACCTTCCCGTGTTGCAAAAAAACAGTGTTTGGGTGGACTGTTATGTGAAGAGTCACTCAATCCAGCTCAACATCCTTTCATTGGTAGCTAAATTGCATACCAACATCTCAACCTCCTCATTAGAGGAACAGTTACAAAAATTCTGGGAATTAGAAAGGCACGATTGTCCAGTGAAGAGATTGTCTATTGAGGAACAACTGTGTGAAGACCATTTCAATCGTACAGTACAACGAACACCGACATGCTAGTTTATGGTCAAATTGCCATTTCGGTGTGATCCAAGAATGTTAGGCAACTCTCAAGCGATTGCAGCTCAAATTGTCACGTAATACAAGTTTAAAGGCAGCTTACTCGGATTTTATGACTGAATATCAACACTTGCAACATATGTATGGCTAAAATTTCATCGAATGATATTCCAGAAGTTCATTATTTTTTACCACATCACAGTGTATATAAGGTTGACAGCTCAACTACAAGACTTCGTGGGGTGTTTGATGGATCTGCAAAATCCACCAGTGGATTTTCACTCAATGATGTACTCATGGTAGGTCCTGTAGTTCAGCACGACCTTTTTTCTATTGTGATCAAGTTGGATTTATAAGCTAAATGCAGTTACCTATGACACGTCAGCAGCACCATATCTAGGCCCCCGTTGTTTAAACAAACTACCGCAAGATGAGAAAAGGGATTTTCCTGATGCTTGCAATGTCCTCAGAGACTGCTTTTATGTTGACGATTGTTTGACTGGCTCTGATTCCTTGGAAGACTCAAAGAGTTTGCAATCAGACCTCACTACATTACTGCAGAGAGGCCACTGGAGCTGCGCAAGGTCTGTTCAAATCGTCCTTCATTACTGGAGGCCATTCCTGAAGAGTTTAGAGAAAAATTTCTCTCCATCAACGATAAAAGTGTTATTAGTGTTATTAAAACCCTCGGTCTTATTTGGCAACCTTCAGATGACGTTTTTCAATTTAACATAGAGGCTCCAGCCGCAGACAATGCACTTATAACAAAGCGAACTATACTATTAGATTTTGCGCGGGTGTTTGATCCATTTGGAATTATCGTTCCAGTGATAGCTCTTGGGAAAATATTTCTCCAACAATTGTGGAAACTAAAGTTTTCATGGGATGAAAGTCTCCCAAGTCAACTCTGCTCATAAAAATGGCGTACCTATAGAGAGCAATTAACAATAAGATTTCAAGGCATTTGATGCCCTTAACAAGCTTAATATCCGTTCAACTATATGGGTTTGCTGATAGCAGTGAATCTGCATATGGAGCCTGCTGCTACTTACTATGCATGGACTCTTTGGTCAGACATCAGAACGACTAATTTGCTCCAGTCAAGAGTAGCACCCGTAAAAACAATATCATTGCCTCGACCAGGGCTGTGTGCAGCTTTGCTGCTGGCAGAATTAATCGAGCGGGTATTAAGTATACTAGAGAGTACCAATCTGAAGGCTTATTACTATACTAACTCTTCTATAGTCTTCTCATGGGTAAAATCCCCATCTTACACGTGGAATACATTTGTAGCAAATCGTGTGGCAAAAATCCAAGAAATAACATATATTCATCAATGCAATAAAATTCCCTCGAATAATAATACTGCTGATTTACTAACTCGCGGCCTCTTGGCCAATTCGCTTCAGAGCTCTCTAATATGGTTCAATGAAACAGAATTTCTAAACTGTTCAGAAGAACCCTGGGCTCACAATGATTTAGCACAACTCGAAAACGTTCCTGAAAAACGAAAACAAAAAGTCTGTCTTCCTTCATCACTTTCAATGGAAGACTTAATAACCTCAATTAGACATAGCAATTCAATCTTAAAATTACAGACAATTATTGGTTATTGTTCCAAGTTCATCAGCAATTCACGAATACTCAATAACTCTAGAGTATATGACCAACTTTATAATGATGAAATACATAGTGAATTGTACGGTATAATTAGAAATGTGCAACGGCTATCATTCCCATTAGAGTTCAAGGCTTTACCTCAAGGTAAGTAATTAGAAAGGTCTAGTCGATTAAAGAGTTTAGCTCCGTTTATTGATAAAGTAGGCATTATAAGAGTAGGTGGCAGATTAAAAAATTAATTCATGTCATATGGTTCCATGCATCAACCAGCGAAAAGAGCTTTGCGGAAATACAACCAAATATGTAACAATAGCAAAGCGAAAAGAACTTTGCGGTAATAGATGTTTATACGGAAATTGATATATATATCTACATACATGAATAATCGAGTGCCATAGGGAAATAGAATTAGGAATTTTAACATTACAAACTAATGTTACTCTTATGAAAAGTAAGCTAAGAATTTTATAGAAATATTCTTGTGTATTAGAATATAGAAAAGCTGTGTCGAGAGTTGAAAAGAGAGGAGTGCCGAGAATAGTGTGAAGATTAGTGTCCAGAACAGTGACCAGCTCAGCCACAGTTAGTCAACATAAACCAAGTAGTTTTAAATTCAGGGAGCTAAATTTATTCAAGCTACTCCACTCTACCCACAAGTGAGCTAAGCTTACTGAAGCTACTCCACTCCACTCAAAAGGGAGCTAAGCTTATTCAAGCTATTCCACTCCAACCAGACGGGAGCTAAGCTTACTCTAGCTACTCCAAATCTCCAGTCAAACTATTGTAGAAAACCAATCAGCGACTGAGACCTCCCTCGATCATCACAATAGAAATATTCTTGTGAGACATGATACATGTATCTGTTGAATTTCTAACTGCATAAGTTCGTTCGTGACCACGTAATTCAAGGTAGTTTAATTTTGTAGTTCATCGTATATTTGTCAGATGTAATTCTCGCTTTCAATTGGTTATTACTCATGTATTAGTAGACATACATAGATGATAGTTAGCTTTAGAACGAAACACGTAATTTGTTGGTTCTGTCGCCACTCGTGCTCACAACGCAGTCGAATTAAGTTCAAGTTTTACAGGCGAGTTTTTTCATTGTTGTAAGGGTGGAAAAATCCCATAAAATCATTCGCTAAACTATACATATTGTGGTCCTTCGAATTATTCGCATAAGTTTGATAAAAGCACTAATGAGGTCGTTTAACATTTGGCCCTATTGAACCGGATATTTTTCTCAAAAAATACTTCTATACAGTGTTATATTTTTTCGGGACTCACCTTTGCCACAGGCGCTCGCTCCACGCTGGTTCAGGAAACCTCGATTACAAAACAACTCAATCACATTTTCTTTCTACATATATATATTTTTCCTCTTAATAATTCACACACTTTTTCCGTAACAATCTTTTACTTATCGTTATTTTCTCAATTTTCCGAGTGCAGACTCCCGTGACCAAAAGAACCGTTCTCTTTTCCCTTTTTTTTTTTTCAAAAAACTCCAACCATTAATCTTCTCGAACAAAAACTGCCAAAACAAGAAAACCGACCGCATTTACGTCTTGAAATTGACTGCTCAAAACTGATTTCAATTGACTTCGATTTTTTTAATCGCAAGTCCAGTTGTTCAGGATAGGAAAATTCTTAATTTGCATTCCTATCCTGAGAAAATTATTATCCGCTGGACACATTTAAACATGCCCAGAATTCCAGCGACGGACGATGGCTTAAAGTGTAATTTGCTATTTTCATAAATATCTCAAGCCATCGTCTTGCCTTTTGGTGCATACATTGTTGCAATCACAATGTATGCAGCTCGCGACTATTCGCTGATAAAATACGTTTTCGGTGAAGACTTGATCGTTCAAACCTTCACCGAGTACATTTTATGCGCCCGATATGTATGTACATACATATCGCATTTTTGACAAATCTTACTGAAGGTAAGATTTGTCGTGGGGCTTTTTTCTATGAAAACGACTTGGGTTAATATTTAGCACTTTTGTTTGTCTCAAGTCGTTTTGTGGGAAATACTTTTTGTTTTTAAGAAAGGAATGTGAAGAAATTGCTGATGGCAATTTCTTCGACTTATAGAGAGATAAGCTTACCAAGTTTTAAGCATGGTGGCTTCTACATATTATGCATGTATGATAATTTACTAATTATAATTATCATTTTCAACCTCTTTTAGGTATATAGGTATATTGTATATACAATAATCCTTCCCTCTGAGAAAAAGAGAGTTATTCTTGGAAGAGGAATATCTCTCGGGGAAGGTGGGGGGACTAAGGAGTTTGTGCACGTTAGCACAATTGTTTTGTTTAGACGGAAGATAAAAAATGATTTTGGATCAAAAACTAATCTCAATTGGATATTTTGTTTATGTTTATGGCTGGGATACATTGTAAGGTATCTTGGGGTACTTGCAGCCACTTTTGAGCGTACCTGGCTCATTCGTCATGAGTTTCCGAGTCGCTTTAGGTCATCATCCCTGGTACTGCCCCGATTTTGTGGTCTCACGTGCCACCATGATTTTCCTTTCATGTGAATTATGCTTTGATCCCCCAAGGAGGGATGGGGTGGTCTGGAAATGAAACTTTTAGGTTTTTTTTTTTTGTTAACAAGATGTTTCTCTCTTTATAGGAGGCACCCTGGTGGTGACTGGGGTGTACGCGATTTGCGTCTGCTGCGTGTCTTCTACAGCAGATCCGGTCACGGAGCTCTATAGGGTGCTCTTTGCAACTCTTCCTGGGTCTCCCGATCCGGAGTCTCCACCGGAGTATGATGAGGACGCGGGTGCGCTCGAGGCTCCTGAAAACTGGGACGACGATGTCGAAACGGAGTACTCCGACAGAAGTGTTGGTGGTTGACGTCCTGGACGCATGCTAATATGGCTGCCTTTTCCCTACTTATAGGATTAGCTTTTCTTTTTGTGTCTTTCCTATCTTTCTATTCTTTTCAATAAATTTTTATTAAATCTTTCATATATTAAAAAAAAAATCTTGTTCTTATTTAAACTTCCTAATCCCCTTTTTAGGATTTGGTTCTGGTTTGTGGTTGACTCGGCACGGCGTTGGTTTTACATTTTTGTTTGTTAATCTAGGTTAACCTTGTTATTTGTGTTTTCTGATTTTCTAAAATTGCTTTTACAAATCCATTCCTATTCTAGTCTTATTTCTTCATTATCTTACTAATTTCTACTGTTTTTTTTTGTTTTGTTAATTATGTGTATATCAACTTTAACCTAGTAAAACATTTATTGGTATATTATAGTGCATAATGTTAGTGGTTATTTAATTTCTATGCTAGGTTAGTTTTATTGTTCTATATTTATTATCTTTATTTGTAATTCTATGTGTTATTCTTATGCTTTTTTATTAATTTTTTTTATTATTATTATTTAATACTAGCGGGGGGGGGGGGGGCGGGCGGCTTCATTTTTCTTTGTTTTTAGTTTGGATATATATATGTTTTTATAACACTAGTTTTCCTTAAACCTATGTTTTGGATTTAGTTTTTATGTCTTCTAGTGCTAGTGATGTGATAGTGCTTCTTTATTGCGACCGTTTAAAGTGGTGGCATTATACCACTTGCACTGACCTAGTAGGTGGCAGGATGCGGGTCCTTTTAAGAGGGGTAGGTTCGATTATTTCGATTTGTTCGATTTGTTCGATTTGTTCGTCCGCCTCAGGGTGTTTTTTTTAAGTTTGTGTGGACGATAATTTTTAATGAACGGCACTAGCCATTTGGCGACCAGGTAGAGTACCATACATGTGATGACAACACCAGTTAAGGATACTGATGTTGCAGCTAGAAGAGGATGGTGGTTTGTATGAGGGGATATTGTAGCTAATTTTTGTCGAGTGACTGGGTGCTTTTTAGGATGAGCCTATTAGTGTCATCTCCTGAGTGCAGCTTTGTACTAATACTCTCGGACTGTATTTCTTTGGGGGTTTCATTGAGATATTTTTCCATTATTTGTTTTAATGGGGTTATATCTGGGAAGTAATTGGGTTGTGTGAGACTCAATGATTGAATATTTTCTGCCTCATAGTGCAGAATTTGGGATCCTATTTGTAATTGACAGGGATCGTTGATAGTAATTATTCCTTGGCCTTCTAATTCTGAAGTTAGCAATTGTTGGGTACACTGAAGGTGTACTATTTTTGGTTCTATCAACGAGAATATCCAAAAATTTGGTTTACTTAGTTTAATAACCAGGTCTCTGGGAGGTATTTGTGCTCTGAATTGGCACTGTGGCTCTTCCTTTAGTGGATTAAAGAGCAGCTTCACTATGCATTCTTTAGACATTGTTGCCTTTGTTACAGGAATGCTTAGCTTGGTGACGTAAGTGTCCTCTTTGGAATATTCCGAGATTTTTTTGAAGATTTTAAGATCTTGGGTTTTTAATAATAGGATATTCTGTGTCTGTACCTGGTGCGCTACGTGCGAGTACTGTGTATCGGGTACCAATGATTATTTTTTGTTAATGTGTTTAGGGAAACTATGCACTCGATACAACTTCATTTGTGGTAGATTAAAAATTGGAAGTTGTATTCTAATGACTAATTTGTCTTGGACTGGACGAGCCTTTGTTTCCGCTGTCTGATATAGCAGGGAGAGACAATTTTGTGCATCTGGGCAAGTAGCGTGGGACTTGTGGTATATCCCTAATAAACTTTTGGGAGACACTACTAGCAGATGCAACTGGTGATTTTTACTGGAGATTATTATGTCGAGTAAGGCTTGCTGCCTGTACTCAATCTCGACAATTTGTAAGGTCAGGCTTGAAATTATTTCCTGCCTTAATTGTCTTATTAGTAAATCATCAGTGATGTTTTGCAGTCTATTTACCTGGAAATTTATTTGACGTTGTCTTTCATGACGAGATGTCAATGGCTTTTGGATTTGTTGTAGTGTAGTTTTGACTACACTGATCTTCTGATATGCCTTTGAGCGTTGTTTTCCGTCTAAGGGATTTTTACGAGCCGTGGCATATGATTTTTGGAGGCTGTATTTCAACATGTGGTAATAACTCTCGGGAGTTATATGCCACGGCTCGTAAAATTATCGTCCACACAAACCTAAAAAAAAAAACCTGAGGCGGAGGAACAAATCGAAATAATCGAACCTACCCCTCTTAAAAGGACCCGCACCCTGCCACCTACTAGGTCAGTGCAAATGGTATAATGCCACCACTTTAAACGGTCGCAATAAAGAAGCACTATCACATCACTAGCACTAGAAGACATAAAAACTAAATCCAAGTGGTTTCTATTAACCCCAAATAAATCGGTTAGAAATAATAAATAAAAAAAATATAAGCAAAAGGGGAGAGGACATACAATTGTTAAAACAGAGATTTAAGGAAAACTAGTGTTATGAAAACATATATATATCCAAACTAAAAACAAAGAAAAATGAAGCCCCCCCCGCTCGTATTAAATAATAATAAAAAAAAATTAATAAAAAAGCATAAGAATAACACATAGAATTACAAATAAAGATAATAAATATAGAACAATAAAACTAACCTAGCATAGAAATTAAATAACCACTAACATTATGCACTATAATATACCAATAAAAGTTTTACTAGGTTAAAGTTGATATACACATAATTAACAAAACAAAAAAAAAAAACAGTAGAAAGTTGTAAGATAATAAAGAAATATGACTAGAATAGGAATGGATTTGTAAAAGCAATTTTGGAAAATCAGAAAACACAAATAACAAGGTTAACCTAGATTAACAAACAAAAATGTAAAACCAACGCCGTGCCGAGTCAACCACAAACCAGAACCAGAAAAGGGGATTAGGAAGTTTAAATACGAACAAGATTTTTTTTTTAATATATGAAAGATTTAATAAAAATTTATTGAAAAGAATAGAAAGATAGGAAAGACACAAAAAGAAAAGCTAATCCTATAAGTAGGGAAAAGGCAGCCATATTAGCATGCGTCCAGGACGTCAACCACCAACACTTCTGTCGGAGTTCTCCGTTTCGACATCGTCGTCCCAGTTTTCAGTAGCCTCGAGCGCACCCGCGTCCTCATCATACTCCGGTGGAGACTCCGGCTCGGGAGACCCAGGAAGAGTTGCAAAGAGCACCGTATAGTGCTCCGTGACCGGATCTGCTGTAGTAAACACGCAGCAGACGAAAATCGCGTACACCCCAGTCACCACCAGGGTGCCTCCTATAAAGAGAGAAACATCTTGTTAAAAAAAAAAAAACGTAAAAGTTTCATTTCCGTACCTCCAGCAGACCACCCCATCCCTCCATGGGGGATCAAAGCATAATCCATATGAAAGGAGTGTCCAGCCACGGCATCTTCCATCCAAATGACTTCGGGCCGCCGGCCCCGTTGTTGCTCAATCAGACGAATTGGTCCCTGCCAATCACGGGCAACACGGACCACACATATCATGGTGGCACGTGAGACCACAAAATCGGGGCAGTACCAGGGATGACGACCTAAAGCGACTCGGAAACTCATGACGAATGAGCCAGGTACGCTCAAACGTGGCTGCAAGTACCCCAAGATACCTTACAATGTATCCCAGCCATAAACATAAACAAAATATCCAATTGAGATTAGTTTTTGATCCAAAATCTTTTTTATCTTCCGTCTAAACAAAACAATTGTGCTAACGTGCACAAATTCATTAGTGCCCTCACCTTCCCCGAGAGATATTCCTCTTCCAAGAATAACTCTCTTTTTATCAGAGGGAAGGATTGTTGTATATACAATATACCTATATACCTAAAAAGAGGTTAAAAATGATAATTATAATTAATAAATTATCATACATGCATAATATGTAGAAGCTAACCATGGTTAAAACTTGGTTAGCTTATCTCTCTATAAGTCGAAGAAATTGCCATCAGCAATTTCTTCACATTCCTTTATTAAAAACAAAAAGTATTTCCCACAAAACGACTTGAGACAAACAAAAGTGCTAAATATCAACACAAGTCGTTTTCATAGAAAAAAGCCCCACGACAAATCTTACCTTCAGTAAGATTTGTCAAAAATACGATATGTATGTACATATATACATACAAATCGGGCGCATAAAATGTACTCGGTGAAGGTTTGAACGATCAAGTCTTCACCGAAAACATATCTTATCAGCGAATAGTCGCGAGCTGCATACATTGTGATTGCAACAATGTATGCACCAAAAGGCAAGACGATGGCTTGAGATATTTATGAAAATAGCAAATTACACTTTAAGCCATCGTCCGTCGCTGGAATTCTGGGCATGTTTAAACGTGTCCAGCTCATAATAATTTTCTCAGGATAGGAATGCAAGTTAAGCACTTTCCTATCCTGAACAACTGAACTTGCGATTAAAAAAATCGAAGTCAAGTGAAATCAGTTTTGAGCAGTCAATTTCAAGACGTAAAAGCGGTCGGTTTTCTTGTTTTGGCAGTTTTTGTTCGAGAAGATTAATGGTTGGAGTTTTTTGAAAAAAAAGGGAAAAGAGAACGGTTCGGTTGGTCACGGGAGTCTGTACCCGGAAAATTGAGAAAATAACGATAAGTAAAAGATTGTTAAGGAAAAAGTTTGTGAATTATTAAGAGGAAAAATTTTTAAAATAACGATAAATAAAAGATTGTTACGGAAAAAGTGTGTGAATTATTAAGAGGAAAAATATATATATATAGAAAGAAAAAGTGTGTGAGTTGTTTTGTAATCGAGGTTTCCTGAACCAACGTGGAGCCCTCGCCTGTGGCAAAGGTGAGTCCCGAAAAAATATAACACTGTATAGAAGTATTTTTTGAGAAAAATATCCGGTTCAATAGGGCCAAATGTTAAACGATCTCATTAGTGCTTTTATCAAACTTGTGCGAATAATTCGAAGGACCACAATCTGTATAGTTTAGCGAATGATTTTATGGGATTGTTTTACCCTTACAACAATGAAAAACCTCGACTGTAAAACTTGAACTTTATTCGACTGCGTTGTGAGCACGAGTGGCGACAGAACCAACAAATTACGTGTTTCGTTCTAAAGCTAACTATCATCTATGTATGTCTACTAATACATGAGTAATAACCAATTGAAAGCGAGAATTACATCTGACAAATATACGATGAACTACAAAATTAAACTACTTTAAATTACGTGATCACGAACGAACTTATGCAGTTAGAAATTCAACAGATACATGTATAGTGTCTCACAAGAATATTTCTATTGTGATGATCGAGGGAGGTCTCAGTCGCTGATTGGTTTTCTACAATAGTTTGGCTGGAGATTTGGAGTAGCTAGAGTAAGCTTAGCTCCCTTCTGGTTGGATTGGAGTAGCTTGAATAAGCTTAGCTCCCTTTTGAGTGGAGTGGAGTAGCTTGAGTAAGCTTAGCTCACTTGTGGGTAGAGTGGAGTAGCTTGAATAAATTTAGCTCCCTGAATTTAAAACTACTTGGTTTATGTTGACTAACTGTGGCTGAGCTGGTCATTGCTCTGGACACTAATCTTCACACTATTCTCGGCACTCCTCTCTTTTCAACTCTCGACACAGCTGTTCTATATTCTAATACACAAGAATATTTCTATAAAATTCTTAGCTTACTTTTCATAAGAGTAACATTGGTTTGTAATGTTAAAATTCTTAATTCTATTTCCCTATGGCACTCGATGATTCATGGATGTAGATATATGTATATATCAATTTCCGTATAAACATCTATTACCGCAAAGTTATTTTCGCTTTGCTATTGCTACATATTTGGTTGTATTTCCGCAAAGCTCTTTTCGCTGGTTGATGCATGGAACCATATGACATGAATTAATTTTTTAATCTGCCACCTACTCTTATAATGCCTACTTTATCAATAAACGGAGCTAAACTCTTTAATCGACTAGACATTTCTAATTACTTACCTTGAGATAAAGCCTTGAACTCTAATGGGAATGATAGCCGTTGCACATTTCTAATTATATACCGTACAATTCACTATGTATTTCATCATTATAAAGTTGGTCATATACTCTAGAGTTATTGAGTATTCGTGAATTGTTGATGAACTTGGAACAATAATCAATAATTGTCTGTAATTTTAAGATTGAATTCCTATGTCTAATTGAGGTTATTAAGTCTTCCATTGAAGGTGATGAAGGAAGACAGACTTTTTGTTTTCGTTTTTCAGGAACGTTTTCGAGTTATGCTAGATCATTGTGAGCCCAGGGTTCTTCTGAACAGTTTAGAAATTCTGTTTCATTGAACCATATGAGAGAGCTATGAAGCGAATTGGCCAAGAGGCCGCGAGTTAGTAAATCAGCAGTATTATTATTCGAGGAAATTTGATTCCATTTATGAATATGTGTAATTTCTTGGATTTTTGCCACACGATTTGCTACAAATGTATTCCACGTGTAAGATGGGGATTTTACCCATGATAAGACTATAGAAGAGTCAGTATAGTAATAAGCTTTCAGATTGGTACTCTCTAGTATACTTAATACCCGCTCGATTAATTCTGCCAGTAGCAAAGCTGCACACAGTCAAGGCAATGATATCGTTTTTAGGTGTGCTGCTCTTGACTTGGAGCAAATTAGTCGTACTGATGTCTGACCAAAGAGTCCATGCATAATAAATAGCAGCAGGCTCCATATGCTGATTTACTGCTATCAGCAAACCCATGTAGTTGAACGGTTATTAAGCTTGGTAAGGGCATCAAATGCCTTGAAATCTTAAGAGAGTTCAATTCTGTTGATTGCTCTCTATAGGTACGCCATTTTGATGAGCAGAGTTGACTTGGGAGACTTTCATCCCATGAAAACTTTAGCTTCCACAATTGTTGGAGAAGTATTTTCCCAAGAGTTATCACTGCACCGATAATTCCAAATGGATCAAACACCCGCGCAAGATCTGATAGTATAGTTCGCTTTGTTATAAGTGCATTGTCTACGGCTAGAGCCTCTATGTTAAATTGAAAAACGTCGTCTGAAGGTTGCCAAATATGACCGAGGGTTTTAATAATACTGTTATCATTGATGGAGAGAATTTTTCTCTAAACTCTTCAGGAATGGCCTCCAATAATGAAGGACGATTTGAACAGAACTTGCGCAGCTCCAGTGACCTCTCTGCAGTAATGTAATGAGGTCTGATTGCAATCTCTTTGAGTCTTCCAAGGAATCAGAGCCAGCCATACAATCGTCAACATAAAAGCAGTCTCTGAGGACATTGCAAGCATCAGGAAAATCCCTTTTCTCATTTTGCGCTAGTTTGTTTAAACAACGTGTGCCTAGATATGGTGCTGCTGACGTGCCATTGGTAACTGTATTTAGCTTATAAGTCATTTCATCAGTAGGTGATTTATCGCACCACATAATAAGCTGATACTTACGGTCCTCAGGATCAACAAAAATTTGTCTGTACATTTTACTAATGTCAGTTGTAAATACGTACTGCCAGAATCTAAACTTGATCACAATAGAAAAAAGGTCATGCTGAACTACATAACCTACCATGAGTACATCATTGAGTGAAAATCCACTGGTGGATTTTGCAGATCCATCAAACACCCCACGAAGTCTTGTAGTTGAGCTGTCAACCTTATATACACTGTGATGTGGTAAAAAATAATGAACTTCTGGAATATCATTCGATGAAATTTTAGCCATACATATGTTGCAAGTGTTGATATTCAGTCATAAAATCCGAGTAAGCTGCCTTTAAACTTGTATTACGTGACAATTTGAGCTGCAATCTCTTGAGAGTTGCCTAACATTCTTGGATCACACCGAAATGGCAATTTGACAATAAACTGGCATGTCGGTGTTCGTTGTACTGTACGATTGAAATGGTCTTCACACAGTTGTAATTCAATAGACAATCTCTTCACTGGACAATCGTGCCTTTCTAATTCCCAGAATTTTTGTAACTGTTCCTCTTATGAGGAGGTTGAGATGTTGGTATGCAAAATGAAAGGATGTTGAGCTGAATTGAGTGACTCTTCACATAACAGTCCACCCAAACACTGTTTTTTGCAACACGGGAAGGTGATGTGAAAGTATTAATTGATCTTGTTCCAACAGATGACAAAAGAGCTCTGCACCAAGTAATAAGTCGACCCTTTTAGATTTGAAAAAAGTGGGATCAGCAAGCTCGAATGTGTTAGGGATACACCAACTAGAGGTATCGCTATAGCAATCTGGCTGATTCCCGCTTATACTGGGCAGAACGTGACCTTCAACATTGACACTAAAGGGATTTAAACGAGATTTCAATGTGATAAAAAATTTTGATTTTGACGTAACATCTGATTCGCCAATACCATTAATCAAAAGTAGCGATCTTGTTCGCTTTATGCCTAACTCTTCAGCAAGATTCTCAGAAACGAAATTAATCTGTGATCCTGTATCTAATAACGCGCGACAAGTTACTAGATTTCCAAATTTATTGAAAGCATTAATTAGAGCGGTCGCTAAAATAATTTTTGACCTTGATTGTATTTTATTAAGCACTGGTGTGCTTAAACTAGGATGAAGGTTCAATGGAGATTTCGCCTGAGTGTTAGTATTACTGCAGTTGACTCCATCACACCGTTCAGGACCTAATGTAGTCGAGAATGTATCACCACGGCCCATATGCAGCAATGTACTGTGTTTTTTATTACAATTTTGACATTTCCTTGAAGTACATCGGGCTTGGGTATGATTTTTTCGTAAGCAATTTAGACATAGACTCAACCGTTTAACTTCGTTATACTTTTGGGTGGGTGTTAAATTTAGAAATTTTGTGTGCTTGTATATTGCATGATTTTAATCAGAAGAAAAGTTAAAACTTGGGCTTGCAAATGCATTAAAATATGCGGGAGTGCCTTGCTTTAGAGTGTTGACACCTTTATCCTTAAAAGTTAGAGCGATAGAAGTCTTACCCTTCATTTCTGACCTTGCATCCTTAGTATGAGACCTTCTTTCGAGAAATGCTAAAAGTTCTTTGAGTGTAGGAAGCTGATGGAATTTCATCTTCCCATTTATCGATTGTTGCTGCATCTAGTTTCTTTAAAACAATACAAACTACTAAATCACCCACTGTAATGCAGGTCATCCTAATGCGGCCAGTGAACGAAGACGAACATTTAGATAATCAATTAATTCCCTTAGTGAAAGAGAGGAAGCATTATAAATGGTAGGAAGCGAGAAAATCTGACGAATGTGTTCCTGGGAGATTAATTTTCTATTATCGAAACGATCCGTTAGAATTTTTCTAGCGCACTCATAATTTTTATCAGTCACTTCTATTGATTGTATGGCACATAAAGCACCATCAGTTAAAGCTGAACGTAAATAGCGGAAACGCGAAATATTATCTAAACCTTTGTTAAGATGGACTAGGGTATTAAAAGTTTTAAAAAATGTAGTCCATTTTGTATAATCCCCTGAAAAGCTAGGAAGCACAATTTTCGGTAATTTTATGGTGCTAGTGCCTTCAGTATGAATTGAAACACTTTCATTAATTATCTCATCCTGCCTCTGACTAATTTCAACCATCAACGATGGTCGCAATACAAAATACAATTCTTCAAACTCTGCTCGAACCTTTGAAATCAATTCTTCTTCATCTATTTCTTCTAGAGTGTTTTGAATTCCCGCAAAATATTTCTCTAGGGCATTAAGGCGAGTTTGCAATTCTACCACTGTAGCAGTGGGTGATAATTATCAACATATTCCTTAATTCGACATTGCTGTGCGATAACAATTGCGCGCTTATTGCGAAATTTGGTTAACTTATCAGTCATATTGTCGATAAGGGATAAAGAGACAGAAAGTAATTTGCTCACTACTACAACATTTGCACTGAATGACTGAAGAAACTGTGTCTAACTACTCGGAATGGAAGGGCCCTTGTGGTTAATTATACCGTATAGACAACTAGGCTATTTGCAGTTCGCTAGACGTCACCAAATATGTATGAAATTTAAACCACTAACAATCACAACAAGAAATAATGTAATTTAGATGATTAAAATAAAGCACAATGCCAAAGTTAACAATTCAATTCAATTTGATTTTGAAGCGATCCTCAACCCGATCACGTCGGGGTCACCAGTATGTATGTACATTAAAATAGTATATCTGTGCAATGCTTATGGAGGTTATGTATGTAACAAATCTCCCCCTTTTTAAAAAAATGTGTTATTCTTGGGAGAGGAATAACGCATTAAAAAGTAACTATGTGTTTGATAGCTCTTTTTTATCCATTGCTTTCATATGTATGTACATAATGCCGAGTGAACATGATTTACCTCAATTAATTTGGAAAATAGCTTAAAATTTTTTTTTTAATACTAAACTAGTAATATATGTGTATATAAACATTTTTCTTGTACAAATATTTATATCCTTACTATACTGTTATAAACATATTTGTTCCTACTTGATGTTTGTATTTATTTATTCTTCTTACTATGTTCGCATACATATATCATTATATATTTTTGGCATACTTATGTGTATTTACATACATATTTTTTCATATAATTTAACTTTGGTCTATTTATATATTTATACAAATTTATTTAATTTGGTTTACTTATGATGTATGTACATATATATTTATAAGTTGTTCTCGGTAGGAGTGGAAAATCTGCAAAACTACCTATAAGTGACGGGTGCGTGGATTCAAATCAGATTGTGGAAGTGGCGGTGGAGGTGCAACTGGTAACTTTTGCCTATTGTTTACCTGTGTGAGCAGATCATCTTGAGATTTAAGTGAATCATTTAATTCCGACCGAATGGTGTGAGAGGTGGCCCGTTCTTTGTTTGCTTGTGCAATTTCTTGTGCAGGGGTTAGCGAGGGTAATCGGGAATTATGAGATTTTGAGATTTCCGATTGGAAACTTTGCTATATTTGTTTCACTTTTCTCGTCGGCACCTTTTCCAGGGGTTGATTATTAGAATTGATATCCACCTTGCAATCGGGATTTGTGACTTCCGGAGTTTTTACTTTATGTTGTAGGTATGCCTCGGCATCTAACTGGTGTTTCACATTACTGACTGATATGATTCTTGGTGTTTCCACTAAGTATCTCGGCTTTCTGTTCTTTAAAATTGTACATAATCGCAGAACTCCTATTAGGCTGAGTAATAATATTACCATGGAACTCAGAAATAGGGAACTTATTTGTTTCTCTAGCACATTTATTTGTTCATGCTTTTTCATAATGCCCTTGAAGGATTGGGTTTATCAATGTACCAAATTAGGTGCTTTAATTAAGACTACTTGATAAGTTTTTGTACAATCGGAACTCCGATTGCTTAAAAAATATGAACTCTTGTGATGGTATATGACTTGCTACGTAGACGTGTTTAATATCTAGCACAAGGGAATTGTCATCCAGGGTTCTAAAAGGGAACAAATTAATTTTTTTATGTTTGGAAGATGGCCTGTTGAGTATTGGAAATGTTATTCTTATTACTAGGAGTTTATTTAGGAGTCCTGACTTCACTTAAAGTGCTTGTGTTAATATAGCTAGATCTTGAAATCTGCTAGTTTGCTTCGGATGTGCCTTATAATACGTTTCCAGTAACTTAGATGGTGGTAGTAATAATGGATGAACTTGCACCGTAATTGTGGTCACTACTTCTTGGTTGCCTTGTCTCGTGCTTATTTCTCCCGTAACTGTGTCAAGTAGATCGTTTACTGTTTTTGTTAATTCTCTTTGATTGGATTCGAGTTGGTTAATTGGTTTTCTCAATTTCTCAAATGAAGACTTAAACAGCGTTAACTGATGTTTTTCCAGTTCTAATAGTGTATCCTTTTCTAAATTTGCAATTTTACTGTATATATGCTTCTGATTTGTCGCGTCCATTGTTCCAAAACGATAATGTAGGCCACTTCCTATTCCATCGAATAAGGATCTTCGATGACGAGTGGAAATCATTTCTCTAATGGTTGTTGTTCGTTTTTTGAGAGAACCTATTAGACTGAGTATATATGCATTTTGTTCCGAGAATGCGCTAATGGTGGAGTTATGTACCTCGCATAGTTTGTTGATAAGAAAACAGGTATGCTCTACTAGTGTGGTCTACGTTTCCAAATCAATTATATTTATTTGGGTAAATAGGTTCCATATATCGTGGAATAATAAAATCTCTCCGAGTTCCTCGAACATTATCCCCATATATTTTAAAGGCTGGAGCTCGTAGGGGTCTGCAGCAGCGTTTGTTTTTACAACGAGGATAACAAAAGGTTCGCGTTAAGATTAGTGCCATTTTTGTATAAAGAAGGATCTGCAAAATCATATAATAGATGACACTGTAAGTAACCATTGTGCAATGATTTTCAATGTGTTCAATGTGTTTAAACTTATTGTTGTTCTTATTTAAACATCCTAATCCCCTTTTTAGGATTTGGTTCTGGTTTGTGGTTGACTCGGCACGGCGTTGGTTGTACATTTTTGTTTGTTAATCTAGGTTAACCTTGTTATTGTGTTTTCTGATTTTCCAAAATTGATTTACAAATCCATTCCTATTCTAGTCTTATTTCTTTATTATCTTACTAATCTCTACTGTTTTTGTTTGTTTTGTTAATTATGTGTATATCAACTTTAACCTAGTAAAACATTTATTGGTATATTATAGTGCATAATGTTAGTGGTTATTTAATTTCTATGCTAGGTTAGTTTTATTGTTCTATATTTATTATCTTTATTTGTAATTCTATGTGTTATTCTTATGCTTTTTTATTATTATTTAATACTAGCGGGGGGGGGGGGGGGCTTCATTTTTCTTTGTTTTTAGTTTGGATATATACATGTTTTCATAACACTAGTTTTCCTTAAGTCTCTGTTTTAACAATTGTATGTCCTCTCCCCTTTTGCTTTTATTTTTTTTATTTATTATTTCTAACCGATTTATTTGGGGTTAATAGAAACCACTTGGATTTAGTTTTTATGTCTTCTAGTGCTAGTGATGTGATAGTGCTTCTTTATTGCGACCGTTTAAAGTGGTGGAATTATCCCACTTGCACTGACCTAGTAGGTGGCAGGGTGCGGGTCCTTTTAAGAGGGGTAGGTTCGATTATTTCGATTTGTTCGATTTGTTCGATTTGTTCCTCCGCCTCAGGGTTTTTTTTTTAGGTTTGTGTGGACGATAATTTTTAATGAACGGCACTAGCCATTTGGCGACCAGGTAGAGTATCATACATGAGTTGACAACACCAGTTAAGGATACTGATGTTGCTGCTAGGACAGGATAGTGGTTTGTATGAGGAGATATTTTAGCTAATTTTTGTCCAGCTCTTTTGGTGACTGGGTGCCTTTTAAGATGAGCCTATTAGTGTCATATCCTGAGTACAGCTTTGTACTAATACTCTCGGACTGTATTTCTTTGGGGGTTTCATTGAGATATTTTTCCATTATTTGTTTTAATGGGGTTATATCTGGGAAGTAATTGGGTTGTGTGAGACTCAATGATTGAATATTTTCTACCTCATAGTGTAGAATTTGGGATCCTATTTGTAATTGACAGGAATGTTGATAGTAATTATTCCTTGGCCTTCTAATTTTGAAGTTAAGCAATTGTTGGGTACACTGAAGGTGAAGGTTCTATCAACGAGAATATCCAAGAATTTGGTTTACTTAGTTTAATAAGTAGGTCTCTGGGAGGTATTTGTGCTCTGAATTGGCACTGTGGCTCTTCCTTTAGTGGATTAAAGAGCAGCTTCACTATGCATTCTTTAGACATTGTTGCCTTTATTACAGGAATGCTTAGCTTGGTGACGTAAGTGTCCTCTTTGGAATATTCCGAGATTTTTTTGAAGATTTTAAGATCCTGGGTTTTTAATAATAGGATATTCTGTGTCTGTACCTGGTGCGATACGTGCGAGTACTGTATATCGGGTACCAATGATTATTTTTTGTTAATGTGTTTAGGGAAACTATGCACTCTATACAACTTCATTTGTGGTAGATTAAAAATCGGAAGTTGTATTCTAATGACTACTATGTCTGCGACTGGACGAGCCTTTGTTTCCGCTTTCTGATATAGCAGGGAGAGACCATTTTGTGCATCTGGGCAAGTAGCGTGGGACTTGTGGTATATCTCTAATAAACTTTTGGGAGACAGTACTAGCAGATGCAACGGGTGATTTTTACTGGAGATTATTATGTCGAGTAAGGCTTGCTGCCTGTACTCAATCTCGACAATTTGCAAGGTCAGGCTTGAAATTATTTCCTGCCTTAATTGCCTTATTAGTAAATCATCAGTGCTGTTTTGCAGTCTATTTACCTGGAGATTTATTTGACGTTGTCTTTCCTGAAGAGGTGTCAATCGGCTGATATGCCTTTGGGCGTTGTTTTCCGTCTCAGAGATTTGTACGAGCCGAGGCATATGATTTTTGGAGTCTGTAGTTCAACACGTGGTAATAACTCTCGTGGTTATAAACGGGTTCAGGTATTGATCCCATGTTTTGGAATTTTCTTCTACGATTGAGCGCAGATATTCGATTAATGGTCTATGGCACGCGCTAATACTCCAGTAGACTGCGGATGGTATGCGGAAGTCTGTAACTTCTTTAACTTTGGTAGTTTGCAGACCTTCCTGAATAGCTTACTCAGGAAATTTGTTCCCTGATCGGTGACTATTCTCTTTGGAATGCGATAACGCGTGACAATCTCATTGAAAAATTTGGGCCACCGTTACTGCTTCTCAATTTGGTATGGCATACCAATCGACAAACTTGGTGAGATTATCTTGAAAAGTTAAGATATATTTATTACCTGATATGGTCTCTTCTAGTAGACCTACTATATCGAGGTAAACCTTGTCGAAATGTTGTTCTGCGATGTCCGTTATTACCATTGGCATCTTGAATTGTGGAGATGCTTTCATTGTTTGGCACTTAGGGCATTTTTTTATACACTTTTTTATATCGCTAATTGTTTGAACTGCCTTTTGACTCGTGATTATCTCAGGTGCCTTGACTGGACTTTTATTATCTTCAAGCGTATCAGGGGGTTGTATTTCCGCCTCTGGGAGTATAATTTATTGATTTTCCGCTGCCGTGGGCTCTGTTTCAGCGCTGCAGCTAGAATTGGCCTCTTGGGCTTTCTGTTTTTGAGCTGTAGTCACGGCGAAGCAATGAGCGGGTTCCTTGGTTTTCTTTTTATTTGGGGAAATGTTTTCCTCCACATCTGAGTTCATAATGTGGCGGACTTGGACTTGTACCGTTAAAGTGTTGCCTGCATTGTCTTCGATTAATACTTGTGGAATGCGGCTTAATGCATCCGCATTGGTATTATACTTCCCTGGTGTGTATTCGATGGTATAATCGAATTATGATAATTTGTGGTGAAATCTCACCAAACGGCAAGTCGGGTCTTTTACATTAAACACACCTTTGAGAGGCTTGTGGTCAGTATAGCCCGTGAATTTCCTGCCTTGAAGGCAGCATCGGAAATTCCTAGTGGCGCAGACTATAGCCAATAACTCCTTTTCAATAGTGGAGTAATTTCTCTCGGCTTTGTTCAGCGTTCGGCTTGCATAGGCGATAGGCTGGTCTTTCCCCACTTCTCCTTGGGAAAGCACAGCGCCTAATGCTTCATTGCTGGCGTCCGTTGTAAGTTTGAAAGGTTTTGAAAAATCTGGAGAGATTAAAAGGGGTGGTGAAATTAGAGCATGTTTAATGATTTGAAATGCTTCTTGGCATTTCTCTGTCCAAGTGAATTTTACGTCCATGCGGAGTAAATTCGTAATTGGACGAACGATTTTTGAGAAGTCCGGAATGAACTTCCTGCAGTAATTGGCAAGTCCTAAAAATGACAGAACTTGCCTAACTGTTCTAGGAATAGGGAATGTTTGGACGCAGGCCGTTTGGCTGGGGTCTGGTAACGCACCTTCGCTAGAGCATTTGTGCCCTAGATAAACAACTTCTCTTCTCAAATCTGGTACTTCTCTGGTGGTCATTTATGTTCGTAACATAAATGACGATGTCGTCAAGATAAACGAAACATTCGAGGACTTGTAGGCCTGTGAGAACGAAGTTCATGAGGCGTTGGAATGTAGCGGGAGCTCATTTGAGTCCGAAGGGCACACGCTTGAAGTCGTAGTGCCCGTAGTTAGTGCTAAAAGCGGTCTTTTGTCGATCCTTTTTGTCGACTAAGACTTGAAGATAGCCGTTGGCCAAATCGAGAGAGGCAATTGTCTTTTTGTTCAATTTTCTAAAATCGACAAAGACGCGCCACCTTTTTTCACCATCGGGTCCCGCCTTTTTGGGGACAACTAATAAGAGCGAATTCCAAGGGCTTTTGCTAGTTTGGACTATCCCGTTGTCTAGTATTTCTCTTAATTGCTCATTTATTACTTGTCTCTGGGTTTCTGGTAATCTGTAGCCCTTTTGGTTTATATCCGTTTGGTCTTGTATTAAGGGGATATTGTGGGTGATAGCATTTGTGTATGTCAGCCTATCACCTTTTAGAAAGGAGATATCATTGTACTCGTAGCAGAGTTCGGATATCGAAGATTTTTCTTCCGCATTTAGATTTGGGTCTAGGCTGAGCTCCTGGTCTAACCTGTTGACTCGCTGAGTGTGTGTGGGATCTTCATGATCCGGAAATAAGTATCTTACGTGCTGTAAGATAGGCGTATTTTCCGAAAAGCTTGCGTTTCTTTTCTCATTTGTGTAGCTGTGTACTTACTATCTGGTTTACTTACATTACTAGATGGCAGGGAATGGGCTTCCTGCAGTTTTAATGGTTGGGTACCATGTTTATTTGGTACTTTCGATTGGTCTGAGTACTCGCACGCTTTCTTATTATGGCTGATGGGCCTTGAAAAGTTGGTTTTCTTAATACTATTTGACGGTGGAGCAAACTTTGCCTTCAATGAGGTCTTACGGATTTCGCACGCGTCTTTTACAGGTCTCATGGGCCTCTTTTTATTCTTAATACTAATTTTATTAAGTGGTGGAGTCGACACTGCCTTTAAATAGGTCTTACTTAGCTCACATGCACTTGTGATAGGGCTCTTAGGCCACTGTTGGGTGGTGGAGACGTCTTTGCGTGAGAATAAGTCTTGCGGAACTCACACGCACCTATTGTTGGGCTCCTTATCCTTGTGGTTATCTTACATCTAGGTATAATGGATGGAGGTGTCAGCTGCATTTTGCTTGTCGGCTTCTGTAGCTCGCTCGCATCTCTGGTTTGGCTACGGGGCTATGTAAAATTTTTGCAACTTAATTTCTTGGACGGTGGAGTTCTTGTTGCCTCTACTCGGGTCTTACTGAGATCGCACGCGTCTCGTGTAAGGCTCTTGGGCCGTGTTAGTAACTTGGGTCTAGGTATTTTTGAGAAAGAGGTCTTGGTTGACTTCTGTTCTGCCTTGGGAAACTCACTGAAGTGTGTGTTACTCGCTTGCGAATTATTCGGCATGAGAACTTGTTAACGTGTTGTGTATCAGTGTCTTCTCCTATTGGGATGTCGGCGTAGTCATGTATTGGAAGCAGTTGTAGCAATAAACTGTTTATGACTACTTGGAAATTGTTATTGTTGAGTATGGCAACAAGCATTGTTTCTTTCCCAGTAGGTAGTAAACTGTTGGCCAGGAAGACTCCATCGCCTATCTCTTTTGATAAACAGTGCATTTCTTCCTTCACTCGCAACGGGACTGTGGTGATCATTTGAGACCTAGCAGGTATGCATATTGGTTCCTCTAAAGTAACCAGATGCTGCCTCATTTCCCTGGTTTCTTGATCACCCAGACAGCTCTTTTCGAACTCCGTCGGCTCTTGTTGAACCTGGTAGCCAGCATTGCACTTTTTAGATGCCTTGGAGACACTGCATGTAGATAGCTTAACCTGGTTAGGTTCCATCTTTTCTGCAAGTGACCTCACGTCGACTGCTTTTCTGGAATACAGCTTGTCCGTTTTGCATGACAAGGACACAGTAAACTCTTCGTGCTTTGTTTCCGTACAGGGAAACTTGAGTGCTTTATTTGGGCCTTAAACATTACAATTGTTTGATAGGAAATCGTTTCCTAATAGGCCGTCATCTGAAAGACCTGGCAGGTTTTGTACCACCTGAAACTTGCAGGGAATTTCAGTTTTAAAATTGAAGTTACCCTTGCAATTTCCGAATGTCTTTCCGGTTCCAAAGGGGGCCTGTAAGGTGCATGCCTCATTGGAATTAATTATTTTGAGGTCTTTAATTGCTCTTTTCTTAATAATACTAACATCAGCGCCAGTGTCCACTACTAGTATGGTGTGGCCGTTAAGGCTTATGTCCCATGGAAGTTTCACTGTAAGAACACCGGATTCGGGCGCTTGAGGGGACCATTTTGATTTTTTTGTTCGGTTTATGGTCGAGCCAGGGAGTTTTGGGGCGACTGCATGTCGTTTCCCTGACTCCGGGCTTCCCATTTTTTCTACTGGCGGCAATCTTCGTCTGCATGTCCTCGGCGACCACAAAAGGTGCATTTGAGTCTTATGTGGAAGACTTTAGGACTTTTTGTGTTGTGGTATTCTTGTGTAGATCTGTTGGAGAGGCGTGGAGGAACAATCTGTTGCGTTTGTTGGGTTTTTCTGCAGTCACGGACGTCATGTCCATAGATTTTGTAGTTTGAGCATAAAGGGTTATTTTTGCGCTTTAGGAAATCTGCGTAGGTGTGACCCTTTCGCTGGCAGAAGTTACACGTGATGTTACGGACGAGTGAATCTGTGTCCGAATTTCTGGCATCAGTGTTTGTAAATGGTCGTTGTGGTGACTGTGATGAACCTGGATTATTCACATCACGTGAAAACTGATTTGGGTTTGGAGCTCGAGGTGATGCGAAAATATGTGTTGATGGCATTTGATAATAAGGAGCTCTATAATAAGCTCTCACTCGTAAATCTGGGTCTACTGGAGCCATTGGAGGAGCTTGTACCAGAGGATTCTGGACGAATGAATCACTTTGCTGTAATTTCTCCATGTCCAGGGCTTTTTGAATTAGTGCTTCTAAATCACCTTCTCCCTGCGTGAGCAAATACTGACACAGATGTGGGTTAGTGACTCCACTTTTTAAAGCATTTTTGGCGAAATCCATCAGCTGTGTTTTCACAGCAGGGAATGCCTCAGCTCCATGTTTCTGTGTCGCTGCCTCGTTGCAAATCGTCAGCAACTGTTTCAATCTTGTAATGAAGAGAGTGAGAGATTCTAACGGGTTTCGCCTGATAGTGATTAATTTGCCCGCAACCTCTTGGTATGTCTCACGGGGAACTTATGATTTATTTAGACGTTCCCATACTTCAGTAAACGAATCAGGGACGTCTGTGTGGATGTTAATGCGAATAATTATGGAACAACACGGTGTTTATTTTAACACTTTTATTATCCTAGTATACAGTAGTTCATTGCACGTATTCTATCCTACTTCTAATACTAATTCTACTCGACATGAATAACAATATATTTAATGTGACAGCGCCGAGATTACTAGGTTCGCGTTCTTCTTTTGACCGACTCGCGTTAACGCTCGTAACAGAAGAAGGAAGGAGTTCTCTCACTATCATGTCTGCCTATGCAGCTGCATGGGTTCCGCACTGAAGTCAGTGTCAACTTGCGTGGTACAGGTCTGGCGATAATTTATGTTTTAATGTATTAATGTTAGGTTCACAACATCACCCCCCTTCCAGTCGAAGACGGTCTAATTATACTCATATCTTAAAACTTACTTTCTTTTTATGGATATCAAGTTCATTTGGTTCTATTGTAAATGCGGGTTTTAGGCGATCTATAGAAACGTTAGTATGTTTTCCCCTAATACTAATAATGAATGATTTTCGCAATTTTCGAATTACGGCAAATGGGCCTTCATACGGTTGCCTCATGTTTCCTTTTTCTTTACCGACCCTCACAAAGACTTGCTCGCAGTCCTCCAATTTCTTATGAACAAACACGGGTCTGTTTGGTTCTCTTGGTTTTGTCGGTTTTAGCTTATTGATCCTATCTCGTAAATCGGTAAGAAAGGAACTTGTGTCTGTTTCATCTGCATTTGGTTCCGGTACAAAAAACTCGGTAGGTAATTTGAGAGGCTGCCCATATACTAACTCGGCAGGAGAAGTATTAAGATCAGATTTAAATATGGCTCGTATTCCTAAAAGTACAATGGGTAGATCGTCACTCCAGTTTGTGCTATTTTCTCGACATTTTAGCGCGCACTTTAACTGTCGATGCAGTCGTTCCACTAAGCCATTTGCCTGAGGGTGGTACGCCGTAGTACGTATTCTGTGCGTGCCTAACAACTTCGTCAGCTCATAAAAAATTTTGGACTCAAATTGAGATCCTTGATCGGTGGTAATTTGTGCAGGCACTCCAAATCTACAAATAAAATTTTGGAAAAACGTTCGGGCTATTGTTGCTGCTGTTATATCTTTTATAGGATATGCTTCCGGCCATCTAGTAAACCTATCGACGGCTGTTAGAATATAAGTGTACCCGTTTGAGATTGGTAAAGGTCCAACGATATCCATATGGATATGTTCAAATCTGTTGTTCGGTAATGGGAACTCGCCTAGTGGAGACTTTATGTGTTTATGAATCTTAGAGCGTTGACATGAAAAACATGCTTGTGTCCATTGCTTTATATCCTGATTCATTTTAGGCCAGAAATAGCGTTTGCTTATCAACTTGCGTGACCCTCGTATGCCTGGGTGTGCTAAAGTATGTAAGCCATTGAATATCAGCTTCCGCAGTGTCAATGGAACGAACGGTCGAATTTGTTCGGTGGTTATTTCACACCATAGGGGTTTTTGTTTGGTTGGGATGTGTCGTAGCTCCAATTTGTATTTGGCATTTGGTGATCTTTCGCTCAGTAAACTTTTTAATTCTTCATCCGTTTCTTGAAGAGTTATCAGTTTATCCAAATCTAAATGCTCAGTATTTAGTTCAGAAGTTTCGTTGCTTGTGGGTCTGGACAAGAGATCTGCGACTGTGTTGTTCTGTCCTTTAATGTGACGTATGTCACTTGTAAATTGTGACACGAAATCTAAGTGTCTTGATTGCCTCGGGCTACGTTCCGTCTTGGTGCTGAGAGCTTCTGTCAGAGGCTTATGGTCCGTAAAAATTACAAAGTCTCGACCTTCTACGAAATGCCTGAAATGTTTAATGGCCAGGTACATAGCCAGTAGCTCTCTATCGAATGCCGAATATCGAGTTTCCGGAGAGCTTAGCTTCTTTGAAAAGAATGCGAGAGGTTCCCATCGTCCCTGGCTCTCGCTTTGCTCTAACACCCCTCCTACTGCCACGTTAGAAGCATCTACCGTAAGGCGCAATCTCGCCTTGGTGCTCGGGTGCACTAGTAGCGTGGCCGCTGCCAGGTCATTCTTAGCTCTAGTCAGTGCTTTCTCGCATATTTCGGGCCAAGTAAAATTGTCTTTCTTCGATTTTTGTTTGTTTAAGGTATTTAGGTGCGTATGAATTGGAGTTAAAAGTTCTGCCAACTTCGGAACAAAGCGATGATAATAGCTTATCATGCCGATAAACCGCTGTACTTGTCGTATAGACGTAGGGGCAGGAAAATTCTTAATCGCCTCGATGCGATCGGTTGCTGGAAGTATGCCATCCTTAGTTATCGTGTGACCGAGAAAACTTAAAGTCTCTACACCTAAATTGCATTTAGAAATATTTATCTTTAGTCCGAACTCAATCAATCTTTGAAAAACTTGTTCTAAGTGTTGTCTGTGTTCGGTCTCGTTTTTATTGGCAATTAATATGTCGTCGATATATACGAAAGCGTAAGCTAGTCCTTTAATTACTTCGTTCATAAACCTTTGGAAAGTTTGTGCTGCGTTTCCCAGCCCGAAAGGCATTCGCGTAAACTCAAACAATCCAAAGGGAGTGGTGATAGCAGTTTTGTAGATATCGTCCTCCGCTATAGGGATATGGTGGTATGCCCTCACCAAATCAATTTTTGAAAATATCACACATCCTCTTAGTTGTAGTGAGAAGCTATGGATGTGTGGTATCGGATAACGGTCCGGTATAGTTATCGTATTCAGTTTGCGATAGTCGCCACACGGGCGCCAATCTATCGGATCCTTTTTGGGCAGTAAATGCAAGGGGGACGAAGCTGAAGATGAGGATGGGCGGCAGATTCCTAATTGACACATATGCTCGAATTCGGTGTACGCTGCTTTGTAGCGTACTGGATCTAACTGTCTGGGCCGTGCGTACGGTAAATGACCTTTCGTGACTATATGGTGAACCACCTTGTGTTTCACTGGCAGTGTATACTCGGGTGCTCTTATCAGCTCTGAGAATTTGTTTATGATATCGGTGTACTTTTTACTGATTGTAAGAACTCGGGGGGTAGGAGTATTTGTTGCAATTGGAACTCCGTTCGAAAATTGCTTAGTGAGAGGGTCAGTTAACTTCTTTTTTTTTTAAATCCACTAGAAGCCCGAATTTTTCTAAAAAATCAGCACCAATTATTGGTCTGTTTACTTTGGCCAAGATAAATGGAAAAACGAATGCTCGGCGAAGGCCTAAGTCTATTTTAAGGAGTTTTCTCCCAAAAGTTGTAATTGGTGTCCCATTTGCTGCCGAGAGGTAGTGATCTGGGCTTTGTTTGTTAGTTTCTGGGAAATACGAAGAAGGTATTACGGAAACATCCGCTCCCGTGTCGATTAGGAATCTGAAATTATTTATTGGGCAATAAATGAATAGGCGGCATGAGGCAGAGGGCCGATCGTTAGCCGCTTCGACAATCGACCTCATTAGTTTTCCTGTGATCGTAGATTCGGATTGGATTTGCGTGACTTAAAACGGCAAGGGCTCCTGCAATTCATGGCCTCTCTACCATGTCGTCTATGATACCAGCAGATTGGTTCTGCTGATCTTTCTTTTGAACTGGGATTCCTTTTCCAGTTTGGCTTTCGCCAACTGGGTGATCGGCTTCTTCTTTGCACAGTCAGAGCGCGGAAGGAATTACGTAGTTCGTGAATATCTGACTTTGTTTTACTTAATTCCTCGTGAAATAATTTATGGTTACTACAGCATGCCGCATTATTATCACTATTATGGCTTGACTGAATGAGATTAACTTGTGAGGTTTGCGTTACCTCCCAAATCTTGTCAGCTAATTCTAGTCTTTGATCAAAAGTCTGGTTACTTGTAACGGCCAGGGGGATTGTTATGGCGGTGGGGAGCTTACGTTCCCATAAAGACTGGATTAGTTCCTCGCTTAAGGAGGTAATAGATCCGGCTAATGTCTGCATGTGGAGGTATAACTCCGAAGGCTTACGATCCCCTAGGTCCTGCCCCGACAATAATTGCTCAAGGCGCTTTTGCTCTGATAGAGAATGACGTTTAATTAAAATATCCTTTAGACTTTTGTATTTATTTTGGTCCGGCGGCTTCGTTAATATGTCTATAACCGTATTAATAGCTTCGACCGGAAGGGATGCGATTACGTGCGCGTATCTCGTGTCGTCTCTCGTTATTTTCTTTACACTAAACTGAGCTTCTACCGCGACGAACCATGCAGCTGGTGCTTTTTCAAAAAAGGTGGGTAATTGAATATTAGAAACTTCTCTCGTATCAATTTTACCTTCTACTTCCTTTTCTTCTGTCATGGTTTACTACTCTTTTATTAATTGCGTCTGCAAACTTTTCGTAATTAGTCAACGATAAGAGAAAAGGAAAACTTGGTTTGAAAATTTTAAAATAAGATCTCTCGAATTCTTACGCTGGTATTCTCTTGCGCTTTGTCACTTCACAACAATCTTAACACAGGATTCGATTAATATTTGATTCACTTTCCTACCTGCCTACTGTATTATTGTATCTGACACTTTAATTAAATTAAATTCATATTAAATAATATAAATTAAAATAATAGGTAACGTCTGAATCTCTATTTAATCCTACGTTTCTTTTTTTTTTTTTATTTTGAAATATATTTTTTGTTTTAAATATTGGTGAATAACAATCATTCGAAGAAATTAATTTCTTTTTTCCATAAATTACTGTGATTCTTAACTCTCACCTTTGTGAGCGGCGACATGTTTGTAGGTATATCTATAGTTTATATTATGTATGTGGTCTTCATGACCATCAATATAATAAAATTTATTTTGAGTTGTCTACTTGAGCACTGACACTGTAGTGTTAATTCATTTTGTTTTTCTTATTTATTTTTCTCTGGTATTCCGGTGTGCTATATGTAGATGCTATATTTCAGTTTAAATGTTCGCGATTGTATGTGCATATCGATTTCATTTATCACCAAACTTAATATACGATAAGTATCATTAGAAAAAAAAATTTTGTGTATACTATATACTATTCTACGGTAAATATAATATATAAAAAAAAATATAATATATAAAAAATATCGTGAAAAATGTTCATATAGATACTACGCTACTCCGTTCGGATAAACACGAAAATGTACTTAACTAAAGTTACCGCTGTTGGGCGTCGTATATTCTCCAGCTGGGCTTTAATATTTGGCATCGACTATAACCTCCGTCGCAGTGCGTTGATCTTCTGCGACGCTGTCCACATGTATGTGTTGATTTTTCTATTGCTGTTTTTCTTCACTCTCGGTTCGTTCGTAGCTGCATGCGCGTATGCTTTCAGATCAAACTTATGCCGGTGTATTTACGTTTCGTAGTTGGAAATGTGTTTGTGTGGTCGAGCATGTACATCTAGCGCAGTTTCCGCATCAATTGTGTGGTATTAATATCCCCCTAATACTCCTCTGCTCGTATAGCGGGTTCTAGAAATGCCGATAGAGAAATAATGGATTATTTTAATTAATGCGGTTTTTATCTTTTGTGACAAAACCGATGTACGAGAAAAAAAAAAAAACAACAACACAAAATATCTCAAGCCTGTAGTTTGCTGCCTGCAACTGGAAGTTTCTGGACTTCTTCTCTCGTTTCTTTCTCCGATGCTTTGTGGATGCTCCTCGTGTAATACTGCTAGCGCGCGGGTGCTGCCCTTGCGCTTACTCACTGTACACCTCGTTTTGCTGAGTCTCAAGCGTCGTGCGACTGGAATTTTTTGAAATTTACGTGTTCCTCCGTCGATGTCGGGGTCACCATTTGTGGATGTTAATGCGAATAATTATGGAACAACACGGTGTTTATTTTAACACTTTTATTATCCTAGTATACAGTAGTTCATTGCACGTATTCTATCCTACTTCTAATACTAATTCTACTCGACATGAATAACAATATATTTAATGTGACAGCGCCGAGATTACTAGGTTCGCGTTCTTCTTTTGACCGACTCGCGTTAACGCTCGTAACAGAAGAAGGAAGGAGTTCTCTCACTATCATGTCTGCCTATGCAGCTGCATGGGTTCCGCACTGAAGTCAGTGTCAACTTGCGTGGTACAGGTCTGGCGATAATTTATGTTTTAATGTATTAATGTTAGGTTCGCAACAGTCTGAAGCAAATAATTGGTATGCGTCACCTCTGAGTCTTGTGGGAAGTACCTGAATGAAAGCCACTTTTTCTTCATTATTTAGGCACTGCATAGTTTGTTTGCAGCAGCCAATGAAGGTTTGTAGCTCTCGTCCCAATTGTGGGGTATTTTCACCCGAAAATAACGGAACGAGTTGAGCTGTTAGCTTCGCTACTTTAGCGTAGTCCACCATCGTGTATAGTGTATTGACTGGAAATTTAAATTTGGGTGGGCTGGTTGGGCTTGTTTCTGGGTTGATTTCCGTTAAGGATTCTTCGAGCCAATCTATCAGCAGGTCTTCGTTGGTTGGTTCAGTCGCTTTACCGACACTATCA
Source organism: Dioctria rufipes (assembly GCA_963924295.1). Classification (NCBI taxonomy): domain Eukaryota; kingdom Metazoa; phylum Arthropoda; class Insecta; order Diptera; family Asilidae; genus Dioctria; species Dioctria rufipes. Next base: position 141,300,521 of record OZ002740.1, read on the forward strand.
CCATCGGCACTTTCACTCTTACTTAAATTAACACTCTTATTCTTCTCTAAATCTAAATTTGGAGTTTCAGTACTCTCCGTATCTATAGGGAGGGAGCGCGTGCATTCAGTAAGCCCACTTAGTTCCTCACGAAACCGAACTGTGTTTTCTTTCAGTGTCTGTATTTGTGCGAGTCTATTTTCGCGGGTTTGACTCAGTTTTTTGCTGAGTGAATCGCACTGAGTAATGGCTAGCGTACCTGAATCTCGCGCTCTCTCGTACAATTTATTTAAAAATGTATGAAGACTTACTGGTCTATTAAGACCTGGCAGAACGGTCCCGCTTCTGAGTCAAGGTCCTGTTGGCGATGACGGTGGAGATTTTTCTCCTGCAGCAGATGATGTACTTACGCCGGGGTGCTTTGTATTGGCACCTGGGGTTGATCCCGCGTCGGCTATTGATGGAGAGTTTTCCCTCGCTGCTGCGTCTGTCTCCTGCTGAGGTAGAGCAGGATTATCGGCTGGCATATGATGCGTTTTTGGTGAAAAAGGGGGGCTCCTTGACTGCTTAGGTCCCTTTGCTGTGATTGAGAGGGGGGTTTCTTTAACCGCCTTCGAGTTCCCTCTGAATCCTTTGTCGGTTGATTTCGGATTACTTTTGCAGCTTGGGGGGGCCTTGGGGCGCCTTAGGTTCCCCTGGATCTAGTTGAAAAGGGGGCTTATGAGCCGTCTTCGATTTCCTCTTCAACTCAGCATCGTTGTTCTTCAAATGGCTCTTGATTGGATTCCGGGAACTTCGAGCTGGTTGTCAGGTTACTTCCAACTGGGTTAATGCTCGTCCTTCTGGCAGGTTTTGGATGGTTTTCCACTTCCTTCTTTAGACTGTTCACTTGTATCCCCCGGTGGCACTAAATGGGGTGAACGCTTGCCCGCCAGGAGCAGAGGTCCCTAGAGATGGTATCTACCCGAATGTTGGGGGTGAGTTGGCCTGAGTGGCTTAGTCAGTGGGAACCCTTAGATTCGCAGGTTAGCGGATTTTAAAGCTCTTATGCCTTTCTATTTTAACTTTTAGAAAGCAGGCTTCCACTATCCTACCGGCTGCGCCAATTTGTTATATTTTTTCGGGACTCACCTTTGCCACAGGCGATCGCTCCACGTTGGTTCAGGAAACCTCGGCTACAAAACAACTCACACACTTTTTCTTTCTGTATATGTATATTTTTCCTCTTAATAATTCACAAACTTTTTCCGTAACAAGCTTTTACTTATCGTTATTTTCAAAATTTGTCGTGTACAGACTCCCGTGACCAACCGAACCGTTCTCTCTTCCCTTTGTTTTTAAAAAAACTCCAACCGTTAATCTTCTCGAAGAAAAACTTCCAAAACAATAAAACCGACCGCTTTTAAGTCTTGAAATTGACTGCTCAATACTGACTGCACTGGACTTCGGTTTTTTTAATCGCAAGTCTAGTTGTTCAGGATAGGAAAGTGCTTAATTTGCATTCCTATCCTGAGAAAATTATTAGCCGCTGGACACGTTTAAACATGCCCAGAATTCCCGCGACGGACGATGGCTTAAAGTGTAATTTGATATTTTCCTAAATATCTCAAGCCATCGCCTTGCCTTTTGGTGCATACATTGTTGCAATCACAATGTATGCAGCTCGCGACAATTCGCTGAAAAGAACTTTTTCGGTAAAGACTTGATCGTTCAAACATTCACCGAGTACATTGTGTGCGCCCGATATGTATGTATATATGTACATACATATCGTATTTTCGACAAATCTCACTGAAGGTAAGATTTGTCGTGGGGCTTTTTTCTATGAAAACGACTTGGGTTGATATTTAGCACTTTTGTTTGTCTCAAGTCGTTTTGTGGGAAATACTTTTTGTTTTTAGTAAAGGAATGTGAAGAAATTGCTGATGGCAATTTCTTCGACTTATAGAGAGATAAGCTAACCTAGTTTTAAGCATGGTTAGCTTCTACATATATTATGCATGGATGATAATATATTAACTATAATTATCATCTTTAACCTATTTTTAGGTATATAGGTATATATATTTATACATACAACAACAGTACTACAAACTGAGTTCTAATCAGCTATCCAGGCTATAAATATAAAATAGAAGTGCTTGTGATTGTGCTAAAACAATAAAACATAAAAATATTGATTAAAAACAAAAAAAAAAAACAAAAGAGTGCCTGTTAGGTATAAACATAAAAGCGGCATAATTTTTTGTAGAAGAAGTGCAGGCAAGAAGTGTAAAACGGTTCTCGATTCACATAAGTTTAGCTGTGTTGGTGATCGTGTTATCATTTATTTAACTTCACATAGCAGTACTCGCTTCGCATAGTGCTGTATTTTTTGTTTCTAGATCTATTACATCGGCTCGTGTTTCGCGTCAAATTCTATTGTTTCGCTTCACACTCTATCGTTTCGTATCACATTCTATAGTTTCAAACTGCATATCGCGTCGCATCGCCCTCTACTGCACAGCTCTGACGTTTTCACATAATGACTGACACTGAAAACAAGCGGTTATTGTCCGTGCTACGGTCGCAAAGAGGTATGGTAAAAGGTCAACAAACCAAAATGAAGACATTCATCGAAGCAAACAAAATGAATTTGACTTTATCGGAATTGTAAACACGGGTAGGTCTCCACGATGGTTATTTTGTGCGGCGTAATGAGATACAGGCGGGAATCAAATGCGTGTGCTTTGAGGTAGCGGTCGGTGATGAACGCGATAAACACGAAGACATTTATTGTGCATTTAAAAAAACGTTTTAATATTGATTTCGGAGAAAAAGGGACTTCAGTCTTCTAATTTAGGGGCATCGGGCTTTGATGGTTATGGTTCGGGCGCAAGAGCACATCGTGTACATATTCCAAAAATAAGCCCGCCTAAATTTGCGGGAAAATTCATGGAGTGGCCTGAGTTTTACACAATTTTTAAAGTCTTGATTCACGAAGACACAGACTTAACTAATGTCGAGAAATTTTCACATTTACGCTCATGTGTGTCTGGTGCTGTTATTCTTACACTCGATTCGCCGAAAATTTTTGCGGAAAATTAATCGATAGCAATTAAGCTATTGGAAGGTCCCTTAAAAAATAAGTGATTAATGTTCCAATCGCATATCAATGATATTTTCAACATACGCGCGATGAAAAATCTGTCAACGGCGCGGCTGCTATATGTAAGTGACTGGGTTAATGCTCATATTCGTGCAATGCAATCCATCGGTACAGACAAACAATTGCTAGACAATTTATTGGTTTATTTAATATGCAGAAAGTGTGACACTGAAACCCAGACTTAGTACGAAGAAGAATGCAGTGCCGATGAAATACCTACCTTGGAGATCTGCGCTTAATTTCTGGAGCGCAGATGTCAAACGTCAGAAAACATAGATTATTCCCGACTCAACAAGCCAAGCAACTATAAGATCAGTTATCGATAAGGTCAAGTATAAACATAAAACTCTTCTTTCACAGTATCAAACGGTAAAGTAAATTCCTCAAATTGTAAAAATTCTGATCATATTGTTTATAGCTGTCCTACTTTCTTACATCCGACAAATCGGTTCATCGAAGCAAAACGCTTGGCACTCTTTATTAATTGCTTAAGTGTCGGACATCAAGTTAAGGCCTGCAAATCAGGTAAAAGCCGAGATTGTAATTTGAAGCACAACAGTCTTCTACACTTCTACACAGTGCCTCAATTTCTGTATCCACTCATGAGGACAGCGCGGTCTCACCAACGTCGTATGTTAGTAGTGGTGCTGCCATGACCTCATTTGCAATTTACCAATCTGGATCAATAGCCATCAACAGCCAGGAGGAAATTGAAGGTCCAGATTATGCTCTGCAAAGTAATGTGTTTCTACCGGCAGCAGTTATAGAGGTTAAATTTGCAATGGGTGACTACCTGCCTTGCCGAGCATTATTTGATTCTCATCCCAGCTTAATCTCGTTACGGAGGGCCTCGCACAACGGCTCCGAGCAAAAAGGGTAAGATCAAAATTTTCTATTGAATTATGTCTCAACGAATTTTCGTCATGCATTGAAGCTTTAATTATACCACATATTAGCTGAAAACTGCCTACGCGTTTAGTATTCATTGAGGATTGGAAAATACCAAAAAATATTCCTCTGGCCGATCCGTCCTTTTATAAGCTGCAAGGGGTAGATGTAATATTTGGGCTGGACTAACTTTTGAGCTGCTTTCCGTTGGTCAAATTCGTTTAGGGCCAGGTCTGCCCGCAGTACAAAAACCTGTCCTCGGCTGGATCGTCTCAGGATCTGTCACAGCTTCAGTAGCATATTCATCATGTCATATGGCTTTACATGGTACCGACTTTGACAGTTATTCTCTTGAGTCAATTATGACATCTTTATGGGAAGTAGAAGCGCATCTGCCATCATCTAGGCACTTGTTTCAAACAGTGAGAAATATTTCATGGACACTTACAATTGGGATGATACTGGTAGACTTTGGGTTAAGTTTCCGTTCCATGATAGACCCACAAAGTTAGGCAATTATTTCGATATAGCTAAAAGACGTTTTTTTAAAACAGAGCAACGACTTAGCAGATTTCCCGATATTAAACAACAATATACTAAATTTTTGCAGGAATATGTGTTTCAAGGACATATGCAAAAAGTTAACTTTGCATCATAGCATCTAAGCGTCCTAAACCCGGAAGCAGTAGCATAAAATTTTGTGTCGTCCTTGACGCATCGTGTAAGATAACATCGGGTTACTCTCTAAATGATTTTCTAATGGTAGGTCCCGTAATTCAAGACGACTTAGTTTCCATTTATGGGGGTTTCGCACTTACAAATTTGCAATTATGGCCGACATAAGCAGAATGTACAGGCAGGTATGATTGCAGGCAAGGATTGTAATTATCATTGTATTCTATGGCGTGCTTCAGTGGACCAGCCAGTAAATTTTTGTCGCCTTCTTACGGTTACGTACGCCACCGCCCCAGCATCATTTTAAGTTACTCGCTGCTTGAAGCAACTAGCCTCCGACGATTGCTCCGAATACCCAATTGGCTCTCGAGTCTTAGAGCAGAAATTCTACATGGATGATATGCTAAGCGTAGGAAATACAGTAGTGGAAGCAATACAAGTACAAAATGAAATTTAAAGGATTATGAATTCTGGAGGTTTTGCGCTTTCCAAGTTGTGTGCAAGTGATCCACGCCTTTTAGCAACAATTGATGAGGATCCTCGAGAAAAATATTTACAAATTAAGGGTGATACGTTCGTAAAAGCTTTGGGCAAGATTTGGTATCCTAAGAATGATGACGTCTACCTTACATATCGTGACAAAGAGAACAGTCTGTTATACATCTTTTTTTTTTCTTTGAAGTTGTACTCACTGCATCTAGTCTTGCTCCTCTTCTTTTGTTGGTCGGTGGTATTCCTTAATTGGGGTTACTTGGTTAAAACCTGATATAAGTTTTAATAATGCACAATATTATTGTCATCGCCTAGATAGGGAAAATTCTAGAGGTGGAGGTGTTGCCGTTGTTGTGAATAAAAAACTAAAGCATAAATTATTACCGTCTCTAAGCTTGTCGGTCTTCGAGACAGTCGGGGTAGAATTAAACCTCGAAGATAACTGGAAGCTCAATTTATTTTCAGCATATTTCCCTGGTGGAGCATCTAAGGTATCTAAATGTAGATTTCTTAAAAAGGATTTGTGTAAACTGACAAGAAATCGTGACCCGTATTTAATCGGCGGCGACCTCAACTGTAGACACACGGCTTGGGGTTGCTCCCGCGCGAATTTTTGGGGTAACATTCTCAACGAATATCTTGCAATTAAGCCTTTCAGTATTTTCTTTCCTCGTGATCCAACTATCATTCCAACAAACCAAACAATGACCCCATCAGTCTTAGATGTGCTATTAGGTAATAGACCCGAGCTAGTCTCTGCAGCAGTTAACGAGCTTTCGTCTGATCACCTACCAGTTATACTAAATATATCAGCACGCGGGTTAAGAAATAACACAAGCACGCTTGACCTTAGCAGGGCCAACTGGCAAATATTTAGAACCTTCATTCATTCCCATTTACGACCAGTAATTAAGAACCTATCATTAAGCAATATAATTACCATTGAGCATATTGATGCAATGGTCATCTTTCTAACCAACCTGGTCAATAACGCGGTTGTTAGAGCATCACCCCAAAACGTAACCCAAGAAATACGACAACCCAAATTACCGAACGGAATCATGAACATGATTCGCCATCGAAATTACGCGCGAAGATTATGGCAGCGAACCAGACTAGCATGCTACAAGTTAGAAATGGTAAGTTGGAACAGACGAATTAAGTATGAAATTACTAAGCTTAGAAATACTAGGTGGAATAGTTTACTTAGAAGTCTAGACAAATCCTCAAAGCCATTTTGGAATATTACAAAAGTGATCAAAAAGAAAAACCGTACCATACCATAAAAAAAAGGCAGATTTGTTTAATGATAAATTCTTTAAAAATTGTTTAATCACAGAGAATCTTGGTAATGTTGATACTACAAACGAAGTCATGCAAGTAGTTAACAATTTTATGGAGAATAACAACCCCAATGCCAATATTATTTATACAAGACCCAAAAAAATTAAGAGGATTATTAGGAACACACGAAACCGCAAATCACCTGGCCTTGACGAGGTATCAAACCGCTGTATCAAAAATCTTCCGAGAACAGGTGTAATCTATGTCACTAAAATTATCAACGCCTGCTTAAAATTACAGTACTTTCCTACAAAATGGAAAATGGCTAAAACCGTACCCATTCCAAAACCTGCGAAACCCGCTGACAATCCTTCAAATTATCGACCGATTAGCCTACTAAGTACATTAGGAAAAATATTTGAGAAAGTAATGAAAGAAAGAATTACGGATGATATGGAGGATAAAAACGTACTTCCGCATACACAATTTGGATTTAGAAGCGAGCATAACACATCCCATGCAATAGTTAGAATAACCCAGCATATTAAAGGCAGCCTATATCAGAAGAAATGTACAGGTTTAATCCTATTAGACATCCAATCAGCATTTGATTCAGTGTGGCATAAAGGGTTAATCTATAAAATGATTAAATTCGAGTTTCCACCCTACCTCATTTCATTAGTAAACAACTTCCTTAGTGACCGTTTCTTTCAAACTTACATAGGCTCAGAGCACTCTGAACCTCGCAGAGCAATCGCGGGTGTCCCCCAGGGATCTGTGCTAGGACCTACACAATACAGTATTTTTATAGCTGACTTTTCAACTCTAGAAAACTGCCATGTTTCTTTGTTCGCAGACGATACTGCCATTTATGCGTCAGATGAAAATACGACTTATGTTTTAAACTCCTTGCAAAATAATCTCCATGTGGTACATGAGTACTACCATAAATGGAAAATTAAACTGAATCATAGTAAAACGCCAGCAATGTTTTTTACGCGTAAAAGAAAACAAGATAACCTGCCAAGCATAAATCTGTCAACTAATAACCATAACATAACTTGGACTAATAATGTAAAATATCTAGGAATCATCCTGGATAAAACTCTTACCTTTAATCCCCATATATCTCAAACCATACATAAAATTAACATGCTTACAAAAATCCTATATCCTTTTATAAACGGGAAGTCTAGCTTAAATATTGACAATAAATTAATAATATTCAAATGTGTCATGCAAGCTGTATTATTCTATGGAGCGCCAGAATGGAACAATTGCGCGAAAACACACAAAGCTAAGCTACAGAGAACACAAAACAAACTACTAAAGATGATTTTTAATTTGCCATGGTTCTATTCTACAACCCGACTGCACAATAAGGCAAAAATTGACCTGGTTGAAATAAAAGCAGGAAATATTTCTAATAAATTTTTTAATACTTGCACATATTCTGCAAATACACTAATACGGCAACTCATATCCAACTAGTGTCCCCACGTCTAGTCACATAGTGTAGGAAACTTTAGTGTATAAAAAGTAGGTTAAGTTAGAATTCAGGTTAAAATAGCTAAGGGGTTTTTGTATAATTTTTCCTCAAAAAACACAAATTGCTCTAGCAGTAACTACATAATTAAAAGAAAGAAAGTAATCGAACGCTTAAGTTGTAAAGAAAAGAAGTTACCCTCTATAACTCTTAAATAAGTTAAATTTACTCTGTAAACATGTAAAATATTTTGAATTGAATTTAATGAATTGAATTGAAAATTGAATTGATTTAATTGGGGTTATTCCTCTAATTGGCGTTCGGTTCACTGAGTAACACACACACAGTTTATATTGATTTTTTCTTTCTATTTATTTTTTCTTCTCATACATACATATTACAAGCACTATGTTACGTACTAGTAAGGAATCCTAGCTAGTTTAATCTTTTTTTTTTCTTCAAATATTCACCTTAAACCCATTTATCTCAATTTTTCGTAGATACAGATCACTCCCGAACCGCAGTTACCAACTTTATTATTCCAACAACTTCTTTTCTTTTAAAACCGAACCAGAACAAGCACACCTCAACAACGTTTTAAAAATTTGACTGCCTTTTTCGGGTTTTAAAAACCAACTCGGCTCTTGATCATATTCATCGCGATCAAGAGCCGTCGTTCAGGGTAAAAATGGATAGTTGCATTTCTTCCTTGAGAAAACTATTCATTTATTCTGAACTTGATTAAACAAGTCCAGAATATTTTTCGTTGGACGGTGGCTTGAAAAAATGAAATTTTACTGTGATATATATGTACTTTCGTACATACATATTGTAATTTTACAAATTTTTTTCTAATTATTTGCTTTTGAAGCAGCCTGGTAAAACTTTTTTTTATTATTAACTTCTGTTTTATTGTTATTAGTTACACTTTGTATATACAACAACTTTAGCTAGTTTTTGTCGGTTTTTACAGGATTTTTGGTTTAGCTTTACAAAATTTTTCCTAGTTATTTGCCTTTGCAACAGTATGGTAAAACTTGTTTTGTCATTAACTCTTTTTTTTTTTAGTTACACTTTCTATATACAATAATTTTAATTACATTTTGTATATACAACAATCCTCTCCCCCCAATCCCCCCGCCTAAGAATAAGAGAATTATTCTTTGAAGAGGGATAATTCACAGGGGAAGTTGTTGTGGGTGCTATTTTGTCGGCGTGGGTTTTGGTCGGTTTTCGGTCGAGCATTACACCATTTTTTGATTTAGCTTTCTATTTTGTGAAAGGTTCTTACATTTCTTTTCTTATTATTGGCACGGTGGGGCCTTACAAGATTATTTTGGGTTAACTACTGTTTGGTTTTTGTTTGTTTTCCTTACATATTTATTATTATTATTTAATAGTTTAATTTTAATCCTGTAGAAATTTCTTGGTCGTTACCAAGTAGCCTGGTATTAATATTTATTTGTTATTTTATTTTAAGTTCTGTTAAAAAATAAATTTTACATTTTGTAGCCTGGTAAATTTCTTGTGTTTGGTTTTTCTTATCTACCTAATTATTTCTACATTATGACTACGCTTAAGACATGTTTTCTTTAATATTACTACTGTACTTTATTTTGGTTTTAATTCTGACTTGTTATAGTTCTAATGCAATTAATTAATATGTTGATAATTTATCAGCCACTGCTACAGTGGTAGAATTCGAAACTCGCTTAAATGCCCTAGAGAAATATTTTGAGAATTTTGCAGGAATTCAAAACAGTCTAGAAGAAATCGATGAAGAAGAATTGATTTCAAAAGTTCGAGCAGAGTTTAAAGAATTGTATTTTGTATTGCGACCATCGTTGATGGTTGAAATTAGTAAGAGGAAGGATGAGATAATTAACGAAAGTGTTTCAATTCATACTGAAGGCACTAGCGCCATAAAATTACCGAAAATTGTGCTCCCTAGCTTTTCAGGGGATTATACAAAATGGACTACATTTTTTGAAACTTTTAATACCCTAGTCCATCTTAACAAAGGTTTAGATAATATTTCTCGTTTGCACTATTTACGTTCCGCTTTAACTGATGGTGCTTTAAGTGACATACAATCAATAGAAGTGACTGATAAAAATTATGAGTGCGCTAGAAAAATTCTAATGGATCGTTTCGGTAATAGAAAATTAATCTCCCAGGAACACATTCGTCAGATTTTCTCGCTTCCTACCATTTATACTGCTTCCTCCCTTTCACTAAGGGAATTAATTGATAATGTAAATGTTCGTCTTCGTTCACTGGCCGCATTAGGATGTCCTGCATTACAGTGGGTGATTTAATTGTTTTTATTGTTTTAAAGAATCTAGATGCAGCAACAGTCGATAAATGGAAAGATGAAATTCCATCAGCTTCCTACACTCAAAGAACTTTTAGCATTTCTCGAAAGAAGGTCTCATACTATGGATGCAAGGTCAGAAATGAAGGGTAAGACTTCTATCGCTCTAACTTTTAAGGATAAAGGTGTCAACACTCTAAAGCAAGGCACTCCCGCATATTTTAATGCATTTGCAAGCCCAAGTTTTAACTTTTCTTCTGATTCAAATCATGCAATACACAAGCGCACAAAATTTCTAAATTTAACACCCACCCAAAGGTAAAACGAAGTTAAACGGTTGAGTGTATGTCTGAGTTGCTTACGAAAAATCATACCCGAGCCCGATGTACTTCAAGGAAATGCAAAACTTGTAATAAAAAACACAATACATTGCTGCATATAGGCAGTAGTGATACATTCACGAATACTTTAGCTCATGAACGGTGTGATGGAGTCAATTGCAGTAATACTAACACTCAGGCGAATTCTCCATTGACCCTTCATCCTAGTTTAAGCACACCAGTGCTTAATAAAATACAAACAAGGTCAAAAATTATTTTAGCGAGCACTCTAATTAATTCTTACAATAAATTTGGAAATCTAGTAACTTGTCGCGCGTTATTAGATACAGGATCACAGATTAATTTCGTTTCTGAGAATCTTGCTGAAGAGTTAGGCATAAAGCGAACAAGATCGCTACTTTTGATTAATGGTATTGGCGAATCAGATGTTACGTCAAAATCAAAATTTTTTATCACATTGAAATCTCGTTTAAATCCTTTTAGTGTCAATATTGAAGGACACGTTCTGCCCAGTATAAACGGGAATCAGCCAGTGTTGCAATTAGCAACCGAAATTATATTATAATATATATATAATATAATAATAAAAAAATATAAAAAACAAGTACAAACAATATAGTTTGTAAATATTCAAAAAAATATAGAAGATATAAAAAAATAATAATATAATATATATATATATATATACGAAAAATAATATACTAGGTAACATACTTATATATACCTCCAGCGGACGGAAATCTGTGCCACTTTTCCGTGTTTTACTCACAAGTAAAAAGATAAAGACAGCAGCCAGATTACTGAACATTCCCAACATTCACCTTAAAGATGTAAGGTGTTCCAGGTCTTACTATACTTTGCAATATAGCAGTATGCATAAATGCATCAGTCTTATTGAAATCTAATGCAAGATTTCAAAGAAAAGACGACCTTCCAAGGAACACCTTGGTGAAATGGAATGTATTCTTCCAACTAATAAATTGATAAAGTTCTGTCCACGCAAGGACTAGAACATGCTGTAAAAACCAGCAAACACAACTAAAAATAAAATTAAACAAAAACACAGTGTTTGTTAGAAATAAACACAATAAAAACAGTTTTGAAAAAAACTTTTAAGACACTTATCTTATCATCTGCAAATTTGATTTTAATTTATTCACATTTTTTCACAATAAATATAAATAATTATTATGAAAAAACACAACACCATATAAATAAATTTGTCATTCAATGACAAATGTCAAACCACAACATTTAAATTGTGGCGCCCTCGTCATCTCAAAATCGTAAAGCTCCCACAGCGCCGTGGTGAACTTGCGCAAAGTCGAGAACAATAGCCAGCAACTAAGCGAAGCCACAAAACAATGGGCGGCAGCTGGCCCCAACCATATAAAAAGGGGGCGATTTCAGAAGAAAAATCACTTGCTGCTCGGTATTTCACCAGTAAAGGCAGCTAGCTGGACCATTGCCACTAGCATTTTTTTCCACTTGTCCTCAAATTTTTTGTAGGGTTATTCCCACAATAAGTCTTCATCACACACAGGTAATACATATAGAAATTTTTTTGGGATATTACCAGAAATTTTCTATTTAATTAAAAACACCACTGAAATATAGAATAAATTCAAGATTTTGGGATATTATCAAATTAAGAATAGACTTCTATGATTTCAGATCTTTTTTCTTCATAAAAAAGGGAAAATATTCTGGGATATTACCAGAGAATTTCTCATTTAAATTTTTTTATACTGAGATTGGAGAGTTAATTCGCAGTTTTGGGATATTACCAAGCTAAGAATAAAATTCTGCAATCTAAGTTATTTTTGTCTCATCTTTTTGTAACTAACTATTCAGCAAAGTTAATTTGGGAAATATCCAATTAACTAAGGTTAACGAAAAAGGTTTCACAAAACATTTCATTTCGGGATATATCCAAGTGAAGTGTGGCAGGAAACTCAAGTCAATCGCGAAATCATTAGTATTGGGCGATTTCCATACTAATTAGAAATCCCGGTCAATATCTAGGCTAAATCGGCGGCAAAATCCTTTGGGATATTTCCAGGGATTTTTTTGCTGATTTGGTTTTGGATTTAGGAAAGGGACAATATCTTGGTGATTTTCAAGGGTTCAATCCAGAGACCAGAATTAGGTCAAAAACAGGTACAGGGATTAGCTACACCATTCAGGGTTGAGTATACTACAGGAAATAAATAAGTATAAAACTTACTAACGTTTTTGTTTCAGAAGAGATTAATTAATTCTATTTTATCAGAAAATTTCTAACAAAATTTGAATTGCTATAAACCTTTTTTTTGTGCACATCACTAATTTGAGTTTTCTTCTCTTATTGCAGATAATTAGCAATAAGTAGAGTTTAAGTTCATTTTCTTTGAATTAATTTTTTGTTTGATTTTTGTTTGAAGTCAATTATTATTTTAATATTTATTTGTAGAATTATTGTTAGTTTGTAAGAGTACGCAATAAACGTATTAAAAGCAGGTTAATCTTTCAATCAGCAATTTACCTATTTTTTTAATTCCATTTTTTATTTTTCATTTAATTTCTTTTATGTACAGCCATAGGAGCTGTAACATTGGTCCTTCAAACCCGGATAAACCGGTAGCATAATACGTTTATTGAGTGTTAAAGTTAACAATAAAAAAGAAAAAAAAAATAGCAATTCAAATTTTTCTGTGTTTGGTGAAGGAAGACTAACTAAAATGGAAGCACTTATAAAGAGACAAAGAGCTTTCAAAAAAGTTTTGACTCAACCTGTCTCTAATTATGAAGAGGGAGTAGGTTCAGGGCAACAGTTAACTAAAGGTTATCTGAAGCAAAGAACCCGGAGTATTGAGGAATTGTGGGAACAATTTTTGAATAATCATCAAAGATTATTAGTAGAGTTTGAGGAAACAGCACTCAACGACTACGAAACAAGCCATGTTTTTGAGGAATGCGAAGGAGTATACTTCGGATTCTTAGGGGAGCTCCAAGAACAGCTATCAAAGCTTCAAGAGCTCCAAATGCCAAAGGTAACTAAACCAGAGGCAAGTGTAATCAATGACCACAAAACGGAAATAAAATTGCCTAGCATTGAAATTCCGAAATTTGATAGTGATTACACTAAGTGGAGATCTTTCCACGATATGTTTGAATCTTTGATTCACAAAGATTCTCAAATTCCCTTAGTACAAAAGTTGCACTCTTTAAAGTCCAATCTATCTGGAGAACCAGAAAGGATATTGCGACAATACGATGTAACTAGTACTAATTATCAACCAGCTTGGGCAGAGTTGACACAAAGATACAATAATAAAAAGGTATTAGTGTTCACACAACTCAAAGCCTTATTTAATCAAGCTATAGTAAAAGGTGAACATGAAAGTAGCCTAAAAAATTTACATGATAAAACAAGGGAATATTTACATGAATTGGAATCCCTTGGAATAGGTACAAAGACCGGGGATCCAATAATTATTTTTATAATAACACAAAAACTACCTATGGATACTCGAACTCTATGGGAACAATCAATTTCCAAGAGTACAGAGATTCCAGAGTTAAAGGAAATGTTTTGTTTCCTAGAATCTCGCTTCCGAACTTTGGAAGCTATTAACCCCAGTAAGGTGGGTTATGTTGCCATGAACAAACATGGACAAAATAAATCATTAAACTATCACGTCAACGAACAATATGGTTGCGTGGTATGTAAAGGAGACCATCGCATACAAAACTGCGATGATTTCCGACGGCATAATATTGACACTCGTCGGAAGATCCTGTTGAAATATAATATTTGTTTTAACTGTCTACAAAGATATAATAGATCTTGTACGATGAGTAAAAGGTGCCCGGTGTGCAAAGGAGAACATACAATCCACAAATGCACACAATTTAAACAAAAGGGTTTTAATGCAAAACGTGAACTTGTGATAAAGAACAAGCTTTGCACAAATTGCTTAGAACCACACAACAAAGAAGCATGTCCAAATAAAAATGGATGTTTCAAGTGTGACAAGCGTCATCACACATGGCTTCATGAAGACAAAAACATGTCTTCAAACAAGCCAAGGGGTGTTGAGACCATACAATCAAGACAGTCAGAAAATTCTGTCCCATCAACTTCGGCAAATGCTTGTTCAAATAAACAGAAAGCCACACAAGCACTATTAGCTACGGCTCTAGTACATGTTAGGGACAGAAGTGGGATAACAATTCCCATGCGGGCTTTGGTTGATCTAGGATCACAAAGTTCTTTTATAACCGAAGCGGCTGTTCAATCCTTACAACTGAAAGGCGTGTCAACGTCACTTCAAATTATCGGATTGGGATCTACACAAGTGACAAAGGCAAACAAGGAAGTGTCTGTCCATGTGAGATCAGCCACCTCAGCTGATTTTGAAATCCCATTGCGGGCTTATGTTATCAAGAAGATAACTAATATATTCCCACCAACACACATAAGGTCTTCTGATTGGACTCATATAAAAGGCTTGCCTTTAGCAGACCCAAAGTTCCTAAAAGCAGGGAAAATAGACCTGTTGTTAGGTGTGAATACCTATGCAAAAATTTTATGCAAGGGAATCAAAAGTGGACCTGAAGGGACCCCCATAGCACAGAATACAAAGCTAGGGTGGATTCTTTTCGGAGAAACAACAGCACCACTAAATCAAGTGGACAAAAATGAAATTTTTTCTGCATTCACCACAAGTAGTGCTGATGACTTAGCACAGCTAAATATGCAAGTGCGGAAATTTTGGGAATGGGAAGAGCTCAACCCAAAACGTAAACTCACTAAAGAAGAAGAGCAATGTGAGCAATTCTTCAGTGAGAATCATAAACGCCTGGATAATGGCAGTTATGAAGAGAAGCTGCCATTCAAAGCAGGCAAGGTTCCCGAGCTTGGGGAATCAAAGATAATGGCGTTAAAAAGATTCCCTCAACTCGAAAAAAAATTCGAGTGAGCTGCCGACATACGAGCTGAATATCATAAATGTATTCAAGAATATTTAGACCTGGGGCATATGTGGAAGGTAAATAAAACCACACAAAATGCGAATACCCAGAGGTATTACTTACCCCATCATGCTGTTCTTAAGGACAGCACTACTACCAAATTAAGAGTAGTATTTGATGCTTCCGCAAAGTCATCAAACGGGAGAAGCCTCAACGAACAAATGTTGACAGGTCCCACATTACAACCAAAGTTGTACTCAACATTGCTAAAATGGCGTGTTCATAGATATGCAGTGACTGCCGATATAGAGAAGATGTATCGAATGATTAAGATACATAAGGATGACCAAAAGTATCAGACTATACTTTGGCGAAGTAGTGAAGTTGAGCCAGTAGAAGAATACGAACTCAACACCGTAACATTCGGCACTACGGCAGCACCATATCTAGCAATAAAAACACTGCAGCAATTAGCCAAGCATGACAAAGAAGAGTATCCTAAGGCATCAGAAATTGCAACGCAGGATTTTTACGTTGACGATCTGCTAACAGGTGGAAATACCATATCAGAAGTCAAACAAACACAAAAAGAGCTAATAAAGCTATTAAAGGGAGGAGGTTTTAACCTCCGGAAATGGGCAGCTAATCATAATGAAATGCTTGATTGGTTACCTAAGGAAGTAATAGAGCTAGAGTTACCATTAAAATTTGAAGATGACAACCAAGTCAAAGCTCTAGGAATCCAGTGGCATCCAGCCACCAACAATTTCATGTTTGCCTTCAAGGCTTCAGAATTTGAAGCAGAAGCCACAACAAAAAGAAAAATTTTGTCGCAAGTAGCAAAGCTATTCGACCCTTTAGGTTGGATAGCTCCATGTGTAGTTTTGGCGAAAATTATCATCCAGAAATTATGGATGCATGGATGTACTTGGGACGAAATAGTCCCAGAAGAATTCAGCGAGGAATGGAGGCAGTTCAAGATACAGCTGCCTCACATATTGAAAATAAAAATTCCTCGCTGGATACATACCAAGCAAGAGAGAGACAACTGTCAATTGCATGGGTTTTGCGACGCATCAAATTCAGCGTACGCAGCTGTCATCTACATGAGAGTTCAAAACGATGACGGCACAATAAAAACAACATTGCTCATATCAAAAACTCGAGTGGCTCCCACAAAGCCAATTACGTTGCCAAGACTTGAGTTAAGTGGAGCAGTGTTGTTAACTAGACTACTAAGTCAAGATCGAGCTGACTTGCATACGAGTAATGTTAGCAGCTTTTCATGGTGCGATTAAAAAATCGTATTGGCCTGGATATCAGGTCATCCAAATAGATGGAAAACTTATGTGGCAAACACAGTTACCGAGATACAAGAAGGGAACCTAAATAATACGTGGGGATATGTACCTACCAAGGATAATCCTGCTGACATGGCATCACGAGGTCTAATGCCAATGAGCATTCAAGACTGTGAGCCATGGTGGACAGGTCCTAGTTGGTTAAGGCAGCCAAGCCAAGACTGGCCACAAGATAAGAGCCTTAGCAGAGAGACGTCTTACGAATTAAAGACAGTAAAAGCTCTTGCAATGCAAAAAATCGAAGGGCTCGAAACAATAATTGAGCGATTCTCGTCATACAAACGATTGTTGCTTGTCACGGCACAATGTCACCGATTCGTCCATAATTGTAGACATAAAGAAGAAAGGAACATTGGCACACAACAGCAAGAATTTGAAAATGAATTCAAGCAGTTAAAGGCTGGAGAAAATTTGCACAAAAATAGCAAAATAATAGGGCTTTGTCCATTTTTAGATAAAGATTCAGTCTTGAGAGTAGGTGGCAGGTTGCAAAATTCAGACCTGCCAATCTCAACACGACACCCAGCAATACTACCCAAATATCATCATTTAACTAATTTAGTGATTGATCACTACCACAAAGAAACTTTGCATGGTGGACCACAACTGGTCCTAAATACCATACGAAGTCAGTTTTGGATCATTAATGGACTACACGCCGTTAAGAAAAGGATTCATCTCTGCGAGTGTCACAGGCACACCCATTTGAGAATACGGGGTTAGACTATGCTGGTCCTATTGATGTCAAAACCACAAAATATCGGGGATCCAAAACATATAAAGATACCTGTGTTTATTTGTGTGTATGGCAACAAAAGCCATACACATCGAAGTAGTCTCTGACTTAACGTCTGAAACCTTTCTCGCAGCATTTAAGAGATTTGTTGCAAGACGAGGTTTATGTGCTAATATATATTCCGATAATGGAACAAATTTTATTGGGGCAAACAAAATTCTTCAGCAAGAGTACAAAAAAGCACTCGCTGTAGCAAACGAACTAACAGCTCACAATACTGCAGCCAAGGGGATCAAATGGCATTTTATACCTCCTGCAGCTCTACATCAAGGTGGACTTTGGGAGGCAGGTGTAAAAAGTATTAAACACCATTTGCGTCGAATTCTAAGTTCATCAACATAAACAATAGAAGAACTAAATACATTAGTCATTCAAATAGAAGCATGTGTCAATTCCAGACCGCTGCACGCTATCACTGCGGATCCAGAACAACTGGAAATTCTCAACCCAGGTCACTTTCTAATTGGAAGACCGCTACTAGCTGTACCAGAGCCCACTCAAGAAGAGTCAAATATGCATCTTCTAAGACGATGGAAGCTGATTCAGCAACTACGTCAACAATTCTGGAAAAGATGGGCAACAGAATACTTGACCGAAATGCAGAAACGACAAAAGTGGAATGCGCCACAAAATAACATTAATATTGGTCAAGTTGTCATCATTAAAGATGAAAAGCAACCACCAATAAAATGGGTGTTGGGGCTCATTGAAGAGCTACACCCTGGTAAGGACGGCAGAGTTAGAGTGGTGTCTGTAAAAACAGCAAGCAATATTTTGCAAAGACCCATTCAAAAAATTTGCCCCTTACCAGTCAATGTGCAATAAAGGTGCAAAGGAAGTCAGTTGTGATGTCCGTAAATGTTTGTATACGTCAAGTTTGATGCATGTGTGGGTCCTGGCCATATATTTCTATTTTTTCATATTAGATAATAATACATAAAATTCTTCTCAAGTAACTAACATAGGTAAAAGAATGGAGATGGAAGACATATTAAACGTAATGTACGATGGGCTGATGAACGAGTTTGAGACGACGTGGGCAGAATTGGCAGATACTGCAACAATCAAATGGGGGATCACACCATTGCCTCCTACACCACCGCTGCCAAGTATGCCAGACCTCAACACGCCGCCTAGAGAGGCAGAGTTCCAGTTTAAGATGCCTCTGCCTCCGAAGCAACCAAGGTCCAGCAGTCTAATTCACGTGGACAAAGTCATAAGCGCCATAAAGGCCTCGGACACATCACCAAAATCGATATCATAGCTACCCCTCAAGACCCAAATGCCCAAAACATCGCTCGAGAAAAGGTATGATGTCTATACGAACGACGGTCAACACATACGCATCGAATTTGAGGAATTGCAATCAATTCCGTGGGAACGCATCCGCAAATCGAAAAGGATGCGATATAATTTATTTTTAAAAGACGGCGCGTCCATCAGACTACGATTGGTGAAAAACAAAGTAGTTTAGTACAATTATCATTGGCCGAAACCAAAGGTAAGCTCTCGTGCAATTTAACAAATAAAACATGATCTAGTCATTTGGTTGATGCACACGGAGTGCATCAACGGGGCCGGAAGTTGTTGCAATTAGCAACCGAAATTATATTATATATATAATATAATAATAAAAAAATATGAAAAACAAGTACAAACAATACAGTTTGTAAATATTCAAAAAAATATAGAAGATATAAAAAAAAAAAATAATATAATATATATATATATATACGAAAAATAATATACTAGGTAACATACTTATATATACCTCCAGTGGACGGAAATCTGTGCCACTTTTCCGTGTTTTACTCACAAGTACAAAGATAAAGACAGCAGCCAGGTTACTGAACATTCCCAACATTCACCTTAAAGATGTAAGGTGTTCCAGGTCTTACTATACTTTGCAATATAGCAGCATGCATAAATGCACCAGTCTTATTGAAATCTAATGCAAGATTTCAAAGAAAAGACGACCTTCCAAGGAACACCTTGGTGAAATGGAATTTATTCTTCCAATTAATAAATTGATAAATTTCTGTCCACGCAAGGACTAGAACATGCTGTAAAAACCAGCAAACACAACTAAAAATAAAATTAAACAAAACCACAGTGTTTGTTAGAAATAAACACAATAAAAACAGTTTTGAAAAAAAAACTTTTAAGACACTTATCTTATCACCTGCAATATCCAGTGCAGGGTTTTTTGTTGCAGGACGTATATGTCCTCACAAATAAATCACCAACGTTCCACAAATTTGATTTTAATTTATTCACATTTTTTCACAATAAATATAAATAATTATTATGAAAAAACACAACACCATATTAATAAATTTGTCATTCAATGACAAATGTCAAACCACAACATTTAAATTGTGGCGCCCTCGTCATCTCAAAATCGTAAAGCTCCCACAGCGCCGTGGTGAACTTGCGCAAAGTCGAGAACAATAGCCAGCAACTAAGCGAAGCCATAGAACAATGGGCGGCAGCTGGCCCCAACCATATAAAAACGGGGCGATTTCAGAAGAAATATCACTTGTTGCTCGGTATTTCACCAGTAAAGTCAACTAGTTGGACCATTACCACTAGCATTTTTTTCCACTTGTCCTCAAATTTTTTGTAGGGTTATTCCCACAATAAGTCTTCATCACACACAGGTAATACATATAGAAATTTTTTTCTATTTAATTAAAAACACCACTGAAATATAGAATAAATTCAAGATTTTGGGATATTACCAAATTAAGAATAGACTTCTATGATTTCAGATCTTTTTTCTTCATAAAAAAGGGAAAATATTCTGGGATATTACCAGAGAATTTCTCATTTAAATTTTTTTATACTGAGATTGGAGAGTTAATTCGCAGTTTTGGGATATTACCAAGCTAAGAATAAAATTCTGCAATCTAAGTTATTTTTGTCTCATCTTTTTGTAACTAACTATTCAGCAAAGTTAATTTGGGAAATATCCAATTAACTAAGGTTAACGAAAAAGGTTTCATAAAACATTTCATTTCGGGATATATCCAAGTGAAGTGTGGCAGGAAACTCAAGTCAATCGGGAAATCATTAGTATTGGGCGATTTCTATACTAATTAGAAATCCCGGTCAATATCTAGGCTAAATCGGCGGCAAAATCCTTTGGGATATTTCCAGGGATTTTTTTGCTGATTTGGTTTTGGATTTAGGAAAGGGACAATATCTTGGTGATTTTCAAGGGTTCAATCCAGAGACCAGAATTAGGTCAAAAACAGGTACAGGGATTAGCTACACCATTCAGGGTTGAGTATACTACAGGAAATAAATAAGTATAAAACTTACTAACGTTTTTGTTTCAGAAGAGATTAATTAACTCTATTTTATCAGAAAATTTCTAACAAAATTTGAATTGCTATAAACCTTTTTTTTGTGCACATCACTAATTTGAGTTTTCTTCTCTTATTGCAGATAATTAGCAATAAGTAGAGTTTAAGTTCATTTTCTTTGAATTAATTTTTTGTTTGATTTTTGTTTGAAGTCAATTATTATTTTAATATTTATTTGTAGAATTATTGTTAGTTTGTAAGAGTACGCAATAAACGTATTAAAAGCAGGTTAATCTTTCAATAAGCAATTTACCTATTTTTTTACTTCCATTTTTTATTTTTCATTTAATTTCTTTTATGTACAGCCATAGGAGCTGTAACAGCCAGATTGCTATAGCGATACCTCTAGTTGGTGTATCCTAACGCATTCCAGCTTGCTGATCCCACTTTGTTCAAATCTCAAAGGGTCGCCTTATTGTTGGTGCAGAGCTCATTTGTCATCTGTTGGAACAAGATAAATTAATACTCTCACATCACTTTCTCGTGTTGCAAAAAAACACTGTTTGGGTGGATTGTTATGTGAAGAGTCACTCAATCCAGCTCAACATCCTTTCATTGGTAGCTAAATTGCATACCAACATCTCAACCTCCTCATTAGAGGAACAGTTACACAATTTCTGGGAATTAGAAAGGCACGATTGTCCAGTGAAGAGATTGTCTATTGAGAAACAACTGTGTGGAGACCATTTCAATCGTACAGTAAAACGAACACCGACATGCCAGTTTATTGTCAAATTGCCATTTCGGTGTGATCCAAGAATGTTAGACAGCTCTCAAGAGATGGCCTCTCGCAAACTGCAATCATTGCAGCTCGAATTGTCACGTAATACAAGTTTAAAAGCAGCTTACTCAGATTTTATTACTGAATATCAAGACTTGCAACATATGACTAATATTTCATCGACTGATATACCAGAAGTTCATTATTTTTTACCACATCACAGTGTATATAAGGTTGACAGCTCAACACAATCCACCAGTGGATTATCACTCAATAATGCGCTCATGGTAGGTCCTGTAGTTGAGCATGACCTTTTTTCTATTTTGATCAAGTTTAGATTCTGCCAGTACGTATTTACAGCTGACATTAGTAAAATGTGCAGACAAATTTTAGTTGATCCTGCGGACCGTAAGTATCAGCTTATTATGTGGTACGATAAATCACCAACTGATGAAAGGATTTATAAGCTAAATACAGTTACCGATGGCACGCAAGTTCTGTTCAAGTCGACCTTCATTATTAGAGGCCATTCCTGAAGAGCTTAGGGAAAAATTTCTCTCCATCAGAGATAACAATGTTATTAAAACCCTTGGTCTTATTTGGCAACCTTAAGATGACGTTTTTCAATTTAACATAGAGACTACAGGCGTAGACAATACACTTATAACAAAGCGAACTATACTATCAGATCTTGCACGAGTGTTTGATCCATTAGGATTTATCGGTCCAGTGATAGTTCTTGGGAAAATATTTCTCCAAAAATTGTGGAAACTAAAGCTTTCATGGGATGAAAGTCTCTCAAGTCAACTCTGCTCAAAACGGCGTACCTATAGAGAACAACTAACAGAATTGAGCTCTATTAAGATTTCAAGGCATTTGATGCCCTTATCAAGCTTAATAACCGTTCAACTACATGGGTTTGCTGATAGCAGTGAATCTGTATATATAGCCTGCTGCTATATACGATGCATGGACTCCTTTGGTCAGACATAAGTATGATTAATTTGCTCCATGTCAAGAGTAGCACCTGTAAAAACAAATGGTTTACAATGATAATTTGAAGTAATTATTATCATTGGAAAAATCATTGAAAAATATCTAATTTTCATAAATAGAAATAATCTATTCAAGCTTAAAACATGTTTAGCTTATCTCCTAACAAGGCGTAGAAATTTCCATCAGGAACTTGTTCAAATTCCTTCGCATGTAATCTACATATTTTTCCCACAAAACGACTTGGGAAAAATAAAAGTTTTAAATTTCAACCCAAGTCATTTCAACAGAAAAATGCCCCACGACAAATCTTACCTTCAGTAAGATTTGTCGTAAATACGATATGTATGTACATATATATATACCTACATATCGGGCGCATGAAATTTTACGTCGGTGAAGACTGAAAAAGCTCTTATCAGGAGATTGTCGCGAGCTGCGTACATTGTGATCGCAACAATGTATGCAAGATAACAAGATGATGGTTTGATATTTATGAAAATATCAAATTTTACTTTCAACCATCGTCCGTCGCGATAATTCTGGGCATGTTTAAACATGTCCAGCGGTAAAGAATTTTCTCAGAATTGGAATGCAAATTAAGCACTTTCCTATCCTGAACTACTATACTTGCGATTACAAAAATCCAAGTCAAGTACAGTCGGTTTTCACATTTTATTTAGAAAACGTCGTGGACATCACCTCGCGTTAAAAAAGTAACAATTAGTAAAGTAGTTAGAAAATTATCGTATCGAGCAGAGTTAAAATCGTTTTCCGGTTCTATTTCTTAAAGAAAAAGTTATAATTACCCAAAAGAGCGGTAATAGTAAAAAATTAAATATTGTGGTTGGGAGGGAAACGTTGGTTTTGAGTTGGTGTAAGATAGTGAAGTTCAATTGTGCTGCTTTATCCTAAGAATTAGTTAATTGTACGCAAGTTATTGTAACAAGTAAAGGAAAGAGGAAATAAAAATAAGCAATAGTGACAAATCAAGTGAAGTTTGATTTAACGAAACACCAGTGTACTCATTCAATACCCGGTGCAATTGTGGTATTTCACGCCCCGAGAATATTACAAAATTGGCGCAGCCGGTAGGATGGTGGAAGCCTGCTTTCTAAAAAGTCAAAGGTAGAAAAACATAAGAGCTTTAAAATCCGTTATCCTGCGAACCTAAAGGGTCCCATTGACTAAGCCACTTAGGTAAAGCCAACCCCAACACGCGGGTAGATACCATCTCAAGGGGCCTCTGCTCCAGCGGGCAAGCGTTCACCTTAATTAGTGCAAAAGCATCACAAGGGATACAATCAAAGAGTCCATAGAAGGAAGAGGGGAAATAGATTGAACACTTCCCCAGAAGGACGAACACAAATTAACCCGGACACAGCCCGACAAGCAGCCTAAACTTTTAGCAGCCAGCGCTCATCTATAAAACGCTTGGAGTCTACGATCCTGCGTTTAATCTGGCCCATTAGCCCCCTTTTCAACTCGATCCAGGGGAAGTTAAAACGGCCCAAACCCCCCCCCCCCAACTGCAAAACAGACAGACCGTAATCAACCGACAAAGGATTCAGAGGGAAATCGAAGGCGGTTAAAGAAACCCCCTCTCAATCACAGCAAAGGGACAGCAGGCAAGGAGCCCCCTTTTCACCAAACAGCGCACCGTATGCCAGCCGACAATCCTGATCTACCTCAGCAGGAAACAGAAACAGCAGCGATCAAAAACTCTCCATCTTTAGCCGACGCGACATCAGCCGCAGGTGCATATACACAGCACCCCGGTGAAAGTACAGCACCTGCTGTAGAATTTTTCCCAACAGGACCTCGACTTCGAAGCGGAACCGTTCTACCAGGTCCTAATAGACAAGTAGTTTTAGATAAGTTTTTAAATAAATTATACGAGAGAGCGCGGGAATCGGATAAACTGACGATTACCCATCGTGAGGCATTAGATCACAAACTAAAAAGAGAGCGCGAGGCCAGGCTCGCCAAGTTAAAAACCTTAAAGGAAAATACAATACAGTTCCGAAAGGAACTAGAACAGTTTTCCGAATCTCGGCGCTCACTCAGTTTAGATTTAGAAAACAATACGAGTGTTAGGCTAAGTATAAGTGACAGTGAAAGTGCCGGTGGTGATAGTGACGGTGAAGTGGCTGAACCAACTCCCGAAGACCTACTGATCGATTGGCTCGTAGAATCCTTAAGGGAAATCAGTCCAGAAACAAGCCCAGTTAGTCCACCCAATTTTAAATTTCCAGTCAATAGACTACACACAATGGTGGACTACACAAAAGTAGCTAAGCTAACAGCTCAACTCGTCCCCTTATTTTGGGGTGACAGAACCCCACAATTGGGACGAGAACTGCAAACCTTCATTGGCTGCTGCATACAAACTATGCAGTGCCTAAATAGTGAAGAAAAATTGGCTTTCATTCAGGTCCATCCCACAAGACTCGGAGGTGACGTGTACAAATTATTTGCTTCAGACGTCCCTGTTTCGTTTACTGAAGTAGAGCAACGTCTAAATGGAACATAAGTTCCACGTGAGACATACCAAGAGGTGGTGAAAAAATTAATCACTACCACGCAAAACCCGTTAGAATCCCTCACTGTCTTCATTACAAGATTGAAACAGTTGTTGACGATTTGCACGAGGCAGCGACAGAGAAATATGGAGCTGAGGCAATCCCTGCTTTGAAAACACAGCTGATGGATTTCGCCAAAAATGCTTTAAAAGGTGGAGTCACTAACCCACATCTGTGTCAGTATTTGCTCAATTAGGGAGAAGGTGATTCAGAAGCACTAATTCAAAAAGCCCTGGACATGGAGAAATTACAGCAATAGTGCTACATTCGTCCAGACTCCTCTGGTACAATCTCCTCCATTGGCTCCAGTAGACACAGATTTACGAGTGAGAGCAAAATCTAGAGCTCCCAATTATCAAACGCCATCCACACCTATATTCGCATCACCTCGAGCCCCAAACCCAAATCAGTTTTCACGTAACGTGAATAATGCAGGTTCATCACAGTCACGACAACGGCCATTTACAAATACTGACGCCAGAAATTCGGACACAGATGCACTGGTCCATAACATCACGTGTAACTTCTGCCAGCAAAAGGGTAATACGTATTCAGATAGCCTAAAGCGCAAAAAATCCCTTTCTGCTCAAACTGCAAATCTATGGGCATGACGTCCGTGATTGCAGAAAAATACAACAAACACAACAGATTGTTCCTCCACGCTTCTCCAGTAGATCTACACAGGATCAACACAAAACAAAAAGTCCTCAAGTCTTCAACATAAGACCCAAATGCACCTTTTGTGGTCGCCGAGGACATGCAGACGAAGATTGCCGCCAGAAGAAAAAATGGGAAGCCCGGAGTCAAGGAAACGGCATGCAGTCGACCCAAAACTCCCCGGCTCGACTATAAACCCACAAAACAAATCAAAAGGGTCAACTCAAGCGCCCGAATCCGGTATCCCTACAGTGAAACTTCCACTGGACATAAGCCTTAACGGCCATACAAAACTAGTAGTGGACACTGGCGCTCAGGTTAGTATTATTAAGAAAAGAGCAATTAAAGACCTCAATATAATTAATTCCAATGAGGCATGCACTTTACAGACCCTTTTTGGAACCGGAAAGACACTGGGAAATTGCAAGGGAAACTTCAATTTTAAAAATAAAATTCCCTGCTAGTTTCAGTTGGTACAAAACCTGCCAGGTCTTTTCGATGACGGCCTATTAGGAAACGATTTCCTATCAAACAGTTGTGATGTTGAAGGTCCAAATAAAGTACTCAAGCTTCCTTGCACGGAAACAAATATCGACGAGTTTACCGTGCCCTTGTCATGCAAAACGGACAAGCTGTGCTCCAGAAAAGCAGTCGAAGTGAGATCACTTACAGAAAAGATGGAACCTAAACAGGTTAAGCTATATACATGCAGTGTCTCCAAGGCATCTCAAAAGAGTAATGCTGGCTGCCAGTTTCAAAAGGAACCACTGGAATGCGAAAAGAGCTGTCTGGGTGATCAAGAAACCAGGGAAATGAGGCAGCATCTGTTTACTTTAGAGGAACCAATATGCATACCTGCTAGGTTACAAATTATCCCCACAGTCCCGTTGCGAGTGAAGGAAGAAATGCTATGGCGATCAAAAGAGATAGGCGATGGAGTCTTCCTGGCCAACAGTTTACTCCCTACTGGGAAAAAAACAGTGCTAGTGGCCATACTCAACATTAAAAATTTCTAAGTAGTCATCAACAGTTTATTATTAAAACTGCTCCCTATACATGACTACGCCGTCATCCCAAGAGGAGAGGTCACTGATACACAACACGTTCTCAAGCCGAATAGATCGCAAGCGAGTAACACAAACATCAGTGAGATTCCCAAGGCGGTACAGAAGGCAAGCAAGACTTCTATCTCCAGAATACCTAGATATAAGTTACTATCACGGCCCCGAGTAGAGGCAACAATGACTCCACCGTCCAATAGAATAAGTTAGAAAAGTAAAATGCAGCTGACTCCTCCATCCAATATACCTAGATGTAGGATAACCGCAAGGATAAGGAGCCCAGCAAGAGGTGCGCGTGAGCTCAGTAAGACCTCTTTTAAGGCAAAGTCGACTCCATCACTTAATAAAACCAGTATTACGAATAAAAAGTGGCCCCTGAGCCCTACAAAAGACGCGTGCGAAATTCGTAAGACCTCATTGAAAGCAAAGTTGGCTCCACCGTCTAACAGTATTAAGAGAACCAATTTTCCACGGCCCATAAGCCATAATGTCAATGCGTTCGAGTACTTGGTCCAATGTAGAGTACCAATAAAAGAGCAGGAAACACATACCCTGCCAATTAGTAGAGTAAGGAATAATAATCACAAAAAAAGGGTATAACAACCTAAATCAAATGCAAGCTTTTCGGAAAACACAGCTATCTTACAACACGTAAGATACTTATTTCACACTCCGCGAGTCAACAGGATAGACTAAGAGCTCAGCCTAGACCCAAATGTAAATGCGGAAGAAAAAGCTTCGATATCCGAATTCTGTTACGAGTACAACGCTATCTGTTATCTCAAAGGTGACTAGCTTACATATACAAATTCTATCACCCACAATATCCCCTTTAATACAAGCTCAAGCGCCCATAAACCAAAAGGCCTACAGATTACCACAGACCCAGAGACAAGTAATCAACGAACAATTAAGAAAAATGCTAGACAACGGGATAGTCCAAACTAGCAAGAGCCCATGGAATTCACCCTTATTAGTTGTCCCCAAAAAGGCGGGACCCGATTTTGAAAAAAGGTGGCGCTTCGTTGTCGATTTTGGCAAATTGAACGAAAAGACAATTGACGACGCATTACCGCTAGCGCGAATCGAGGATATTCTTGACCAACTAGGTAATGCCAGGTATTTTACCACCCTCCATTTGGCCAACGGCTATCACCAAGTCTTAGTCGATAAAAAAGATCGGCATAAGATCGCTTTTAGCACTAATTGCGGGCACTATGAATTTAAGCGTATGCCTTTCGGACTCGAAGGAGCTCCCGCTACATTCCAACGCCTCATGAACTTGGTTCTGGCAAGAGAAATGCCAAATGCTGTGGTTTCCCAAGGAGAAGTGGGGAAAGACCAGCCTATCGCCTATGCAAGCCGAACGCTGAACAAAGCCGAGAGAAATTTCTCCACTATTGAAAAGGAGTTATTGGCTATAGTCTGGGCCAGTAGGAATTTCCGATGCTACCTTCAAGGCAGGAAATTCACGGTCTATACTGACCACAAGCCTCTCATAGGTGTCTTTAATGTAAAAACCCGACTTGCCGTTTGGTGAGATTTCACCACAAATTATCAGAATTCGATTATACCATCGAATACACACCAGGGAAGTACATTATATTACCAATGCGGATGCATTAAGCCGCATTCCACAAGTATTAATCGAAGACAATGCAGACAACACTTTAACGGTACAAGTCCAAGTCCACCACATTATGGACTCAGATGTGGAGGAAAACATTTCCCCAAATAAAAAGAAAACCAGGAAACCCGCTCATTGCTTCGCCGTGACTACAGCTCAAAAACAGAAAGCCCAAGAGGCCAATTCTAGCTGCAGCGCTGAAACAGAGCCCACGGCAGCGGAAAATCAAGAAATTATACTCCCAGAGGCGGAAATACAACCCCCTGATACGCTTGAACAGAATATAAGTCCAGCCAAGGCACTTGAGATAATCACGAGCCAAAAGGAAGTTCAAACAATTAGCGATATAAAAAAGTACATAAAAAAATGCCCTAAGTGCCAAACCATGCAAGCATCTCCACAATTCAAGATTCCAATGGTAATAACGGACATCGCAGAACAACATTTCGACAAGGTTTACCTCGATATAGTAGGTTCACTAGAAGAGACCATATCAGGTAATAAATATATCTTAACTTTTCAAGATTATCTTACCAAATTTGTCGATTGGTATGCCATACCTAATGGAGAAGCAGAAACGGTGGCCCAAATCTTTTTCAATGAGATTGTCACGCGTTATAGCATTATAAGGAGAATGGTCACCGATCAAGGAACTAATTTCCTCAGTGAGCTAATCAAGAAGGTCTGCAAACTGCTAAAGGTAAAGAAATTACAAACTTCCGGACACCATCCACAGTCTAATGAAGCACTAGAGCGTGCCCATAGACCATTAATCGAATATCTGCGTACAATCGTAGACGTAAATCCCAAAACATGGGATCAATTCCTAGGAACCGCTGCATTCGTGTACAATAACAGTGTACACGAGGGTACTAAATTAACCCCAATGGTTTGCCTTTACGGCTTCACAGCGGATGTCCCACCTAATTTAAAACGGGACCCTGAACCCGTATATAACCACGAGAATTATTACCACATGCTGGAATACAGACTCCAAAAATCATATGCCACGGCTCGTAAAAATCTCTTAGCCAGCAAACAACGCTCAAAGGCATATTACGACAAAACAGTCAGGCCTTTCAATTTCCACCTAGGAGACAAAGTCCTCCTCTAAAATGAAAGCCGAAAACACAAACTGTTTCAAATCTGGGTTGGCTCATATCTGGTAATCAATGTACCCAGTCCAACAAACACTACCATAAAAATAGGCAAGCGGCATGTTGTAGTACACAACAAACGTTTGAAGCCCTACTATGAGTAGTATACTAGTACACATACCTTTAGCAAATAAGTTAAGTCTATACTAAATTCCACAATTAAATTAAGATCTTCTAGTTATACACACAAGATCATCTAGTATGACTAATTGACTAATGAAGCCTATCCTTCATTTTCTACAGAACATGAAGCACATACTATTGTTAATATGCTGTTTCCATCTGGCAATGGTACCGATACAAACGGAACCCTACACCATAGGGCCCCTGAACAATACAGGAATACTGTATAAGGATCTAGGAAAATTACAAGTCTAACATAGTACATGGAACATTTTAACAGAGATCAATCTAATGGAACTGGACAACCAGACGCTTATGTGAGAACAGGTGGAACACTTAGTTCACCGACTATATTTGAGTCGCTCTCAAATGGATGAGCTATGCCTGGTTCAACAAAAACACGTTCATCCTCTCTTAGAAAATATCAAGGAAAAAACAAGTGTCATTCGAGAAGTGGTCCCAAAATCAAGATCAACAAGGTCTATCTTCGATGGAATAGGCAACGCAATGCACTACCTCTTCGGGACCATTGACAGCACTAATCAACAGTAGGTATACAGTCGACTCGAGGAGCTCGAAACAAATACAAGAGCACTAGTCGACCTGGAAAGACAGCAGATCAGTTTAGTCAAAACTACACTACAACAAATTCAAAAGCCATTGACATCTCTGCAGGAAAGACAACGTCAAATAAACTCCAGGTAAATAGAATGCAAAATATAACAGATGATTCACTGATGAGACAATTGAAGCAGAAAACAATTTCAAGCCTTACCTTGCAAATAGTCAAGATTGAGTACAGGCAGCAAGCCTTACTCGAGATAATAATCGCCAATAAAATTCATCAATTGCATCCGATAGTGGTGTCTCCCAAAATATTATTATTGATATACCACAAGTACCACCCTACTTGCCCAGATGCACAAAAGTTTCTCGCTGATATATCAGACATCGGAAACAAAGGATCGTCTAGTCCAAGACAAATTAGTTATTAGAATACAACTTCCGATTTTCTATCTACCACAAATAAAGTTGTATAGAGTGCATGGTTTTCCCATACACATTAATAAAAAACAATCTTTCGTACCCGATATACAGTACTCACACGTATCGCACCAGGTACAGACACAGGATATTCTATTATTAAAAACACAAGATCTTAAAAT
The DNA here is from genome assembly GCA_963924295.1 of Dioctria rufipes. Taxonomy (NCBI): domain Eukaryota; kingdom Metazoa; phylum Arthropoda; class Insecta; order Diptera; family Asilidae; genus Dioctria; species Dioctria rufipes. Next base: position 141,331,696 of record OZ002740.1, read on the forward strand.
CTTCAAAAAGATCACTCAATATTCCAAAGAGGACACGTACATCGCTAAGCTAGGCATTCCCATAACAAAGGTCACAATGACCAAGTAATGCGTAGTGAAGCTGCTCTTTAATCCACTAGTGGAAGATCCACAGTGCCAATTCAGAGCGCAAATACCTCCAAGAGACCTGCTTATCAAATTAAGTAAACCCAATTCGTGGATATTCTCGTTGATAGAACCTACAATTGTACACCTCCAGCGTACCCAACAATTCTTAACTTCAAAGATTGAAGGTCAAGGAATAATCACCATCCACCTTCCCTGCCAATTATAAGTAGGATCCCAAATCCTACACTACGAGGCAGTGAATATCCAGCCATTGAGTCTCAAACAACCCAACTACTTCCCAAATATCGCTCCATTAGAGCAAGTGGTAGCAAAATACATCAATGAAACCAAAGAAAAGTTACAGTCTGAAAAAAATACAGACAGAACTATACTAAGGAGATGACACTAATAGCATCATCCTAGAAGGTACCCAGTCATTAAAAGAACTGGACGAAAATCTAGAAAAAATAGTTCCTCATATCAGTCAGCACCCTACATATGTCCTAGCTGCAACAGCAGTTTTCAGGTGTTGTCATGTCAGGTATGGTACTGTACCTGGTCGCCAAATGGATAGTGCAGTTCATTAAAAATTATCGTCCACACAAACCTAAAAAAACCCATGAGGCGGAGGAACAAATCGAACAAATCGAAATAATCGAACCTACCCCTCCTAAAAGAACCCGCACCCTGCCACCTCCTAGGTCAGTGCAAGTGGTATAATGCCACCACTTCAAACGGTCGCAATAAAGAAGCACTATCACTAGCACTAGAAGACATAAAAACTAAATCCAAGTGGAATAAGAATAAAAAAAAAAAATAATAAAAATGAATAAGAATAACACATAGATTTACAAATAAAGATAATAAATATAGAACAATAAAACTAACCTAACATAGAAATTAAATAACCACTAACATTATGCACTATAATATACCAATAATGTTTAACTAGGTTAAAGTTGATATACACATAATTAACAAAACAAAAAAAAAACAGTAGAAATTAGCACAAAGAAAAAAAAATTTTAAGAAAAAGATAAGGATAGAATAGGAATAGATAATTAGAAACAATTTTAGAAAATAGGAAGATAACAAAATTTTTTTTAGAGATTAGAAAATATGTAAAAAAAAGATAGAAAAAACACATGTGCCAAACCAATCAAAACCCAACAACCGCGCCAACCAAAGGTAAGACCAAACAAAAGAACAACAAAAAACAAAATCCTGAAAGGGGGACGGGAACATTAAGTTAATCTCATTATTTTTTTATAAAAAGAAACTTTATTTTAATACCAATAAAGAAGAAGAAGAAAGATAGGATAGATACAAGAATTTAGAATTGATAATAATAAAAAAAAAAGTTTATATGTACCACTCAGAAGCCCTGTTCCTCGACGTCCCAATCTTCGGGGTCGTCTTCCCGCTCTCCAGGGTCCGCATACTCGCCTGCTCCCAGTCTGTGGAGGCCATGAAACCTCCCACGGCCTCGTCGTATCCCGGCGGCGGCCCAAAGGGACTAGCACGTTCCTTGGATCCTGATGGTAAGGCGGGAGGAGTGCCAAAAAATGCCTGATAAAGGGCAGCCACGGGGTCATCTCCGGAAAACAGGCAGCAGAAACAAAAGGATAATTCCTCGCTCATAACCAGGCTGCCGACTGTAAATGTTAAATTGTTAGTTAAAAACAAAAAAAAAGAAATAATATAAAAGGAAACTCACCCGAGACCGGCCATCCCATACCTACGTGAGGAAGTAGGCAGAGGTTGGTAGTGTAGGAATGCCCTGGCACTGCGGGCTGCATCCAGACTACAGCAGGACGCAGGCCCCTCTCGTGGAGAAGTAGGCGAATGGGTCCTTCCCACTCGCGGACAACCCGCATCACGCAAATAGTGGTGAGCCTGGCGGTAAATAGGCCGGAAGGAAACCACGGCGTACGATCTAGATCCCCTCGAAACGACATTGCAAATGAATGGCCCAGGCTCAGCATAGTCTCAGTTAACCTCGAGATACATTACAATGTAACCCAGCCATTAAGAAACAAATATTTCTCAACTTGAGATAAGACTCATAGTACTAATAAAAAAAAATTTAAAACATAAACATCGGAAAAATACCATTCCGCTAACGTGCACAAAATTTTTTTCTCTCCCACCTTCCCCTGAGAATTACTCCTCTTCAAAGAATAATCCTATTTTTCGCAGGGGGAAGAAAAATGGTTAACAATGACAATTATAAGTAATAATTATCATTGAAAAAATCATTGAAAAATATTTAATTATCATAAATAGAAATAAGCTAATCATGCTTAAAACATGGTTAGCTTATTTCCTAACAAGGTGAAGAAATTGCCATCAGGAACTTATTCAAATTTCTTCGCATATAATCAGCATAATTTTCCCACAAAAGGACTTGGGAAAAACAAAAGTTTTAAATTTCAACCCAAGTCATTTCAACAGAAAAAAGCCCCACGACAAAGCTTACCTTCAGTAAGATTTGTCGTAAATACGATATGTATGAACATATATACATACATACATATCGGGCGCATGAAATTTTACGTCTGTGAAGACTGAAACGATCAAAGTCTTTACCGGAAAAAGCTCTTATCAGCAAATTGTCGCGAGCTGCGTACATTGTGATCGCAAGAATGTATGCACGATAGCAAGACGATGGTTTGATATTTATGAAAATATCAAATTTCATTTTCAACCATCGTCCGTCGCGATAATTCTGGGCATGTTTAAACATGTCCAGCGGTAAATAATTTTCTCAGGATTGGAATGCAAATTAAGTACTTTCCTATCCTGAACAATGAGACTTGCGATTACAAAAATCCAAGTCAAGTACAGTCCGTTTTCAGATTTGATTTAAAAAACGTCATGGACATCACCTCGCATTAAAAAAGTAACAATTAGTAAAGGAGTTAAAAAATTATCTTATCGAGCAAGTAATCGAGTAATAAGTAAAGGAAAGAGGAAATAAAAATAAGCAATAGTGACAAATCAAGTGAAGTTTTATTTAACGAAACACCAGTGTACTCACTCAATACCCGGACAGCACACTCGTAAGTACCTAGCATAATTTGGAGGTGCAATTGTGGTATTTCACGCCGCGAGAATATAACACTCGACTAGAGCTGTGTGCAGCTTTGCTGCTGGTAAAATTAATCAAGCGGTTATTAAGTATACTAGAGAGGACCAATCTGAAGGTTTATTACTATACTGACTCTTCTATAGTCTTATCATGTTTAAAATCCCCATCTTACACCTGGAATACATTTGTAGCAAATCGTGTGGCAAAAATCCAAGAAATTACACATATTCATCAATGGAATCACATTTCCTAGAATAATAATACTGCTGATTTACTAACTCGCGGTCTCTTGGCCAATTCGCTTCAGAGCTCTCTCATATGGTTCAATGCACCAGAATTTCTAAACTGTTCAGAAGAAACCTGGGCTCACAATGATCTAGCACAACCCGAAAACGTTCCTGAAAAACGAAAACAAAAGGTCTGTCTTCTTTCATCACCTTCAATGGAAGACTTAATAACCTAAATTAGACATAGCAATTCAATCTTAAAATTACAGAGAATTATTGGTTATTATTACAAGTTCATCAACAATTCACGAATACACAATAACTCTAGAGTATATGACCAACTTTCTAATGATGAAATACAGAGTGCATTGTACGGTATAATTAAAAATGTGCAACGGCTATCATTCCCATTAGAGTTCAAGGCTTTACCTCAAGGTAGGTAGTTACAAAGGTCTAGTCGATTAAAGACTTTAGCTCCATTTATTGATGAAGTAGGCATTATAATAGTAGGTGGCAGATTAAAAAATTAATTAATATCATATGGTTCCAAGCATAAAATTTTACACCTAAAAATCATAACTTCACCAACATGGTATTGTCCTACTTACATGTAAAGCATTTACACGCTGCTCCTTGAACACTTTTAAATATTTGCAGGGAGAAATATTGGCCGACTGATGGAAAAAATACATCGCTGTATAAGATGCTACAGAACTAGACCTACAGGACTCGAATATGTAATGGGTGACTTGCCAACGGAACGGGTCCAGCCTGGCCGACCATTCCTGACAACTGGAATAGATATCTGTGGACCATTTAAAATTCATCTGCAAGTTCGAGGTAGATCTCCTGTGAAAGCATATGTTGCAGATTTTGCCTGCTTCACAACTAAAGCCACACACCTGTAGCTTGTTGGTAATCTATCTAGCGTACCCTTCATAGCTGCTCTTAAACGCTTCATATCCAGAAATTTGTTGGCTCAAGATCAGAACGGTCCGAGCTTCGACAATTATTTGAATCTAAAGATCTTGATCCCTTAATTCACAAATTATGTCAAGAAGATCGTATAGAGTGGAAACCAATTCCTCCGAAATCTCCACATTTGGCGGCCTCTGGGAGGCTGCCGTTAAGGCTGCAAAACATCAGCTGGTGCGAACTCTCGCTGATGCATCATTAACATATGAGGAGCTCATTACAATAATCACACAAGTCGAAGCCGTCCTAAATTCTAGGCCAATTAGTCCTCCTTGATCAGACCCCAAGGATTTGGAATCCCTAACCCCAGGTCACTTTATAGTTGGTGGAGCTCTGATACCATTTCTAGAACCAGATGTAACCAATGAACCCATCAATCCTTTGAATCGTTTTCGCAGGATGCAGCATCTTCAACAAATTTTCTGGAAACGGTGGTGTAACGATTATGATCATCACCTCCAGCAGCACTATAAGGGGACAACCAAGGGAAGGCAATTTGATATAGATTCTCTGGTCATAATAAATGATGATAATAGTCCACCACATAAATTGCCACCAACAAGAGTTATAAAATTACTTCCCGGCAAGGATGGCGTGTCACGCGTAGCAGAATTTAGGATTCAATTTGGAACATATAAGCGTTCAACTATCAACCTCTTCCCATTGCCAGTAGACGACATTCCAAGTTGTTCAAAATACCCCATGTATTTCCACGGGGGCCGGCATGTTTAGTTAGTTCAAACTGAAGTTGCGATTAAATGTAAATACATATATATATATCAGTTATAATTCATATAGCATACTCTAAATTTTGAAATTAAGTGAAAATTAGTTTTTTGAATGATCTGATATTTTGCATGTACATACATCCATATAAATAGGTAACATCAAGTAGCATGTGTTATCATCACTGAAGAAATGTCAACATGTAGATACATATGTATATACCTACATCATTTCCATTGCAAGCAGAGTTGTAATTTCTATCAATTAAGAAAGCCCAGCTGCATGTACGGACATAACAACAGATATCACTCTTCATAACATATTAAAACCCACTCATTACTGACCTATGTCAATTGCTTAATCATTTGAAGAAACAATTGAAGGTAGATCGAGTGACATAATACCCCTGCGCGCAAGATTGCACACGTAGCAAAACGATAACCTTGTGCCGGACCATAGATGGTTCACGATGATGTTGTCATAATAACAAGCGGCAAGCACTTTATGTTAATTAATATTTATGTATGTACATATGTATTTAAAATAGTAAAGCGAAAAGAACTTTGCGGAAATAAAAATATATATGTAACCATAGCAAAGCGAAAAGAGGTTTGCGAAAATAAAAATTTATATGTAACCATAGCAAAGCGAAAAGAGCTTTGCGGAAGTACAACCAAATATGTAACAATAGCAAAGCGAAAATAACTTTGCGGTAATACACATTTATACGGAAACTGATATATATATCTATATACATGAATCAACAAGTGCCATAGGGAAATAGAATTAAGAATTTTAACATTACAAACCAATGTTACTCTTAAGAAAAGTAAGCTAAGAATTTTATAGAAATATTCTTGTGTATTAAAATATAGAACAGCTGTGTCGAGAGTTGAAAAGAGAGTAGTGCCGAGAATAGTGTGAAGATTAGTGTCCAGAACAGTGACCAGCTCAGCCACAGTTAGTCAACATAAACCAAGTAGTTTTAAATTCAGGGATATAAATTTATTCTAGCTACTCCATTCTACCCACAAGTGAGCTAAGCTTACTCAAGCTAATCCACTCCACTCAAAAGGGAGCTAAGCTAATTCAGGCTACTCCACTCCAACCAGAAGGGAGCTAAGCTTACTCTAGTTACTCCAAATCTCCAGCCAAACTATTGTATACTGAGACGTCCCTCGATCATCATAATAGAAATATTCTTGTGAGACACTGTAACATGTATCTGTTGAATTTCTAACTGCATAAGTTCGTTCGTGACCACATAATTCATGGTAGTTTCATTTTGTAGTTCATCGTATATTTGTCAGATGTAATTCTCGCTTTCAATTGGTTATTATTATTATTCATGTATTAGTAGACATGTAATTTGTTGGTTCTGTCGCCACTCGTGCTCACAACGCAGTCGAATAAAGCTCGAGTTTTACAGTCGAGTTTTTCATTGTGGTGAGGGTGAAACCATCCCATAAAATCATTCGCTAAAATACACAGATTGTGGTCCTTCGAATTATTCGCATAAGTCTGATAAAAACATTAATGAGATCGTTTAACGTTTGGTGCTATTGAACCGGATATTTTTCTCGAAAAATACTACAAGAAGGTTATTTTGTGCGTCGTAATGAGATACAGGCGAAAATCAAATGCGTGTGCGTTGAGGAAGCGGTCGGTGATGAATACGAGAAACACGAAGGCATTTATTGTGCAATTAAAAAATACGTTTTAACATTGATTTCGGAGAAAAAGGGACCTCAGTCTTCTAATTTAGGCGCATCGGGTTGTGATGGTTATGGTTCGGGCGCAGGAGCACATCGTGTACATATTCCGAAGATAAGCCTGCCTAAATTTGCGGGAAAATTCACGGAGTGGCCTGAGTTTTACACAGTTTTTAAAGCCTTAATTCACGAAGATACAGACTTAACTAATGTCGAGAAATTTTCACATTTACGCTCATGTGCGTCTGGTGATGATATTCTTACAATTGATTCTCCGAAAATTTCTGCGGAAAATTAATCGATAGCAATTAAGCTATTGGAAGGTCCCTTCAAAAATAAATGATTAATATTCCAATCGCATATCAATGATATTTTCAACATACGTGCGATGGAAGATCTGTCAACGGCGCGGCTTCCACATATAAGTGACTTGATTAATGCTCATATTCATGCAATCCAATCCATCGGTACAGACAAACAATTGCTAGACAATTTATTGGTTTATTTAATATGCAGAAAGTGTGACACTGAAACCCAGACTTAGTTGGAAGAAGAATGCAGTGCTCATGAAATACCTACCTGGGAGAACTGTGCTTATTTTCTGGAGCGCAGATGTCAAACGTCAGAAAACATAGATTATTCCCGACTCAACAAGCCAAGCATCTATAAAATCAGTCGTCGATAAGGTCAAGTATAAACACAAAACTCTTCTTCCTGCTGATCATATTGTTTTTAGCTGTCCTGCTTTCTTACATCCGACAAATCGGTTCATCGAAACAAACGCTTGGCAATATGCATTAATTGCTTAAGTGTCGGACATCAAGTTAAGGCCTGCAAATCAGGTAAATACCGAGATTGTGATTTGAAGCACAATAGTCTTCTACACTTCTACACAGAGCCTCAATTTCTGTATACACTCATGAGGACAGCCAGGTCTCACCAACGTCGTATGTTCGTAGTGGTGCTGCCATGACCTCATTACCAATTTACCAATCTGGATCAATAGCCATCAATAGCCAGGAGGAAATTGAAGGTCTGCAAATTAATGTGTTTCTACCGACAGCAGTTATAGAGGTTAAATTTGCAATGGGTGACTACCTGCCTTGCCGAGCATTATTTGATTCTCATCCCAGCTTAATCTCGTTACGGAGGGCCTGACACATCGGCGCCGAGCAAAACGAGTAAGACCAAATTTTTATATTACTGGAATTGGTGAAACAAAAGCTATAGTTAAGCATAGAGCGGATCTAAATATTGAATTACGTCTCAACGAATTTTCGTCATGTATTGAAGCTTTAACTATACCACATATTAGCTGAAAACTGCCTACGCGTTTAGTATTCATTGAAGATTGGAAAATACCAAAAAATATTCCTCTGACTGATCCGTCCTTTTATAAGTTGCAAGGGGTAGATATTCTATTGGGGCTAGACTATCTTTGAGCTGCTTTCCGTTGGTCAAATTTGTTTAGGGCCAGGTTTGTTCGCAGTACAAAAACCCGTCACAGTTTCAGTAGCATATTCGTCATGTCATATGGCTTTACTTGGTACTGCCTTTGACAGTAATTCTCTTGAGTCAATTGTGACATCTTTCTGGGAAGTAGAAGCGCATGTGCCATCATATAATGCACATGTTTCAAACTGTGAGCAACATTCCATGGACACTTACATTAGGGATGATAATGGTAGATTGTGGGTTAGGCTTTCTTTCCATGATAGCCCCACAAAGTTAGGCAATTATTTCGATATAGCTAAAAGGCATTTTTTTATAACAGAGCAACGACTTAACAGATTTCCTGATATTAAACAACATTATACTAAATTTTTGCAGGAATATGTATTTAAACTTGTTTAAACAAGTCCAGAATATTTTTCGTTGGACGGTGGCTTGAAAAAATGAAATTTTGTGTTTTTATAAACATCAGCCACTGTCCAGTCGACTGAAATTGCGCCGCACGTATACATATAATGTAAATTCGCGGGGCGCACTTCTTATCGCGAAATTATTATAATTTGTGGTACGCTAGGCAAACCTTTAATCATTTGAGTTCGACCTCTCACCCGCGACAGTGTCCAAGTTGTACGACTACTTTATTCCACGGTCCTGATGATGATTTTCGCGGTAAAACAAGACAGCGAACCCTGGCGCAGCCCGACTGGTCTCAGGTCCGTGGTCAATTCCATCTTTGTAGTCCACGTGATTCCCGGGTGGCTAGGTCCGATTCGTCTGGTGCTTTTAAGACGAGGGGAGCGGCCATTCACTGTGTAAAGCAAAGATGCCGTGGCCAGACGCACCTATTGGGGGACCTAACCTTGTATCCCCACAAGGGGCAGGCTTGGGTTGTGCGAGGTGAGTACTGCTGATAATTTTTATGTGGCCCTTAGGCCACCTATATTCACTGTTTTTTTTCTCTCTAGGCGGTACCCTCAACCTTACAGGACGGCGCGGCCTATGTGCATGCTACCACCCGGTCTCTGACTCAGCTTTTACGAGCATTCTTCGGGCGCTGATGGCCCCCTCCGTTATTCTTTGAAGAGGGATAATTCTCAGGGAAGTTGTTGTGGGTGCTATTTTGTCGGCTAGGGTTTTGGTCGGTTTTTGGTCGAGCTTTACACAATTTTTTGATTTAGCTTTCTATTTTGTGAAAGGTTCTTACATTTCTTTTCTTATTATTGGCACGGTGGGGCCTTACAAGATTATTTTGGGTTAACTACTGTTTGGTTTTTGTTTGTTTTCCTTGCATATTTATTATTATTATTTACTAGTTTAATTTTAATCCCGTAGAAATTTCTTGGTCGTTACCTAGTAGCCTGGTATTAATGTTTATTTATTATTTTTTTTTAAGTTTTGTTAAAAAATAAATTTTACGTTTTATAGCCTGGTAAACTTCTTTTGTTTGGTTTTTCTTATCTACCTAATTATTTCTACATTATGTCTACGCTTAAGACCTGTTTTCATTAATATTACTACTGTACTTTATTATGGTTTTAATTCTGACTTGTTTATAGTTCTAATGCATTTTTATTTTAATTTTATTGTTTTATAGCCGTATAATTTTTTATTTATGTTTAATTCTAATGTGTTTTTATATATATTTATATATGTATACATATGTAGTTATAACCTATTCTATTTTGTTTCCCTATACTGTTTTTTTTCTTTTACCAGGTCTACTTTTATTCATAAAAATCGTTTCGACATGATCACGTGATCCATATGGAGAGTATCAGCGGTTCACCTTTAAACTATTTGTACTGATCTGGATCTTGGGAGTGATCGTGCTAGGTTTAAAGTGGTTTGTTTAGCGTGAGTTCGCTCTATCATAAGGATTCGCTCTGCTAAAATTTCGGGGTTACCTTGTGGTTGATTCCTCTGTTGTCTAATCTTTAAGACAACAGGGTGTAGATATTTTACTGTCACAACAATCATTATGGCCAGAACCAGTAGGCTCGTAAATGATAAAGAGGTTGTGGACAGGAAATTCACTTTTGAATTTATTTATTTAAAATAGCAACAATTCACGTTATTATTCATTTATTTTTCTTGTTTTCTGTAATAAATCCGTATAACTTATTATTTTATCTATCTTGAGCAATTCATTTTATTACACAAAAATTTATAACTTATTTATTTATCCTGTCGCAATTCACTTTATAACTAAGGCACTTATATTTTATTCATTTTTCTGGTCTTCAATTTATTTTAAAACTCAGCAACAGACCTGATTGGACTTTTTTTTCTCAAAAACTACGGCGACGCTGACCAGACTTAAGAAAAAATAAAACGTATTCTGCGCTCGAAATTAATAAGTTCATTTAAAAAAATGAAGAATGGACTACGCGTAATTTCTGTGCCAGAATTTTTTGATGTTTCCAAACAAGATTATTTTTATTTTCTACTTCGATTTGTTTACCTGCGAAGTAGGTCATTATTGCGAAGGTAAGTCATTCTGAAATAAATTACGATCAGCCACTAAGTCATATTTTATTTATGCTGACCGGGCATTGATCAGTGCACGTAAAATGCTTTTAGTTTATTTATTTTTGCAATTGTTACGATTGCAAAGAAACTTACATATGAGTTAATTTATAACATGAAAACATTTAGTAAAACGTTTTGAAATTAATCTTCGCTAAATGAAGAAATAATTAGGCCGTTTGCACATCGCAAAACGAAAACGAAAACACTAAACCGAAAAACACAAATTTTGTCCTAAACTAACAGAAATTTTACGCAATACATGTAATAAAATATTGGATATTTATTCTAATTGCAGTTTCGATAAAAAAATATCCATATTTAAAGCTTTGATTCAATTAAAACGCATTCTTATGTTTATTCGTACGAGAAACAAATTTTTGTTCCGAACTGTCAAGTATATTTTCGTTCCATACTATGTTCCACACACGAACGAAAATTCTTTTCGTTCCTACATAACCTCATTTTCGTTTATTTACATTTGATACAAACCCAACCCAGCTTTTATTCATTCGTTTTTGATATGTAAGCATAAACGAATTTTCGGTGTGGAACTGTTTATTCGTTCGTTTTCGTTTTTCGATGTGTAAGCGGCCTTATACAACAATGGCCACCAAATGGAGAATCGTGATAATCTTTTAATATTGTTCGGATATCCGAAGGGCTCGTGATTACTTCGGGTGTCTGACCAGTACTTACGTGCGGGTCAAGCGTTGCTGGGTTTACTGTTTCCGCCTCCTTGAGTTCAACTTCGTTTTGGTCAGCTTTCGTGTGCTCTTCTGTCTCCACACTAGAGCTTATTTATTGTCTCTGAGCTCGAGTCACGTCGAGGCAATTAGCGGATTTCTGTTTCTTCTTATTATTTGTGGAATCGTCTTCCTCCACATCTGAGTCCATCGTGTGGTGGACTAGGGCTTTTACCGTTAAGGTATTGCCTAACTGTCTTCCTTTAATGCTTGAAGGATGCGACTTAGTGCATCGGCATTAGTGTTGTACTTCCATGGCTTATATTCGATGTTGTAATCGAATTCGGATAGCTTGTGATGAAATCTCACCAAACGGGAAGTAGAGTCTTTATTACGCAGAATTATAAAATTCATGCATCAATGAAGAAATGCAAACATGTAGATACATACATACCTACAGCATTCTCATTGCATGCAGAATTATAATTCCCAGCTGCAAGTTTAAACATATCAACAAACATATTTACAAAGTTCAGTAATTGAATAAAGTCATTCGCTACTGACCTACACCAATTTCTTAATCATATAAAGAAACAAGTGAAGACAGTGACACAATTTCCCTGCGCGCAAGAATTCGCCAGCGGTAGAACTTAGATGAACCAAGCAATGATTCACGATGATGTCATAATAGCAGCAAAGTGGCGAACGGTCTACGGCAGTATTTATGTATGTTCATGTGAAAGCGATGAATGCCGTGAAGTCACAACAACAAACCGGCAAAAGCTTTGCGGAAATTAATTTGTGAATGCCATAAAGAAACGCTTTACAGAAGTAATAATTATGTACGTATAAATGCTGTAATGAAATTAGCTTAGCGTAATAAGAAAATAACTATAGTATTAAGTCGAGAAATGTATAAATATTCTGTTATTTTTGAATAAAGGGGCAGTGGCAGTAGTATCAACAGACAACACAAGTAGTTCTATTTTCTAGGAGTAAAGCTAGTAAGCTGCTCCATTCGCCTGCACTAGGAGTAAAGCTAGTAAGCTGCTCCAGTCATCTACACTAGGAGTAAAGCTAGCAAGCTGCTCCATTCACCTACACTAGCAGTAAAGCTAGTAAGCTGCTTCAGTAATACACACTAGGAGTAAAGCTAGTAAGCTGCTCCACTGAAACGCACTAGGAGTAAAGCTAGTAAGCTGCACCATATCCATCGGTGCTCTACTCATACACAAGAAAAACTCAATCGTCGTGAAGGCACGTGCTGTGTTCCAGATTGAAATATAAAGGTGCTCAGATGAGAGTAGTTGAGAACAGTCTCGTCTCAAGTAACTTAAGAAACTCAACAATTTTGGCGCAGCCGGTAGGATCAAGGAAGTTATATAAAATCAAATACTTGAAAAACCTTGATCTCGAATTTACACAAACAAGGTAATAAGAACACCTTATTTTTTAATCTGGCACGCAAATACGGGACATTAGGCATTTCTACCAACAATATAAGGTATCCACTTTTTGACTTGAAAGATACCAACATCAAACAACAATAAAAGGAAAGAAGCCCTAATATAATACAGTATCATATCTGTATAGCGGAAAAGACGTTAACAGTTTTTCTCTTCTCTACAAGTAAAGTAAAGTAAGTTAATAAAATTTGTTAAGAATCGTTAGTAGACATCATAAAAACCACTCCGATATATGTGCATGTAAGAAACAAAAATTGTAGAGCAATTTTCAATTAATCATTCTAATTTCTTCGGATATTAAACAGAATTAGCTAAACTACCTATTATTCTCTTTTCCTACCTCTCAATTATTGAAAACTTAGTGGGTACTGCTTTCATGCCCAGACCTGATCAAAGCTCTCCTGGCTCAGATTTTGAGGCAGCAATAAGCTTATTGACGTTTGACAACACAAGTCTTCCAGACAGCCCAATAGTAGAGCGAAATTAACCCAAAGCAGACCATCCATAAACTGGTATCGCGAGCATCGCTCAGGAAAACGCTTCAGAGGGCACAGTCTAATTAATTTCCTCGCAAGAAATCATAATTTAGGCGCCCTAGTATCCAAGCAAATTACTTCCTGCATTAAACAACCAAGTAAAACAGACAAAATGTCTGGAAACTATTAAAAGGTAGTAAAACTGACTGCACAAATGGTGCCTTTGTTCTCTGGGGAAATTAGCGCGCAAATCCTCACAGAATTGCGAACTTTTATAGGCTGTTGTAAGCAAGTGCAACAGTGCCGAGGCGAAGAGGAAAGGAAAGCCTTCATTCAAATTTTCCTCAACAGATCGAGCGGAAACGCGTACCAGTTAATTGCGTCCAGATCTTTCACAAAATTTGAAGAAGTCGAACAACTATCTTACCGCACTTATTTACCTCGTGAAACATACCATGGACTAATAAACAAGTTAATTATTTGCCTGCAATACCCGCCACAATAATTTAGTGCATTTACAAATAGATTAAAGAATCTTTTAATTCAATGCAACGAGGCAGCACAGAGTAAATACGGATCTGAAAATTTTAAAGTAGTAAAGCAACAAATAGAAGATCTTGCTATGGCTTCCATAAAGAGTGGTGTAACTAATCCGCGCCTACTTACTCAAATTGAATGAAAATTCTTTAGACACTCTCATCCAACAGGCATTAGATATGGAAAGGTTGCAACAGGGTCCCTTTTTCATTCCACAACCACTAAACTACTTATCTCAAACTAAAAACTCTTTTCAAAAGATTTCTTTAGTCTTTCTTGGAAAACTCCGGTTAAACAAAAACAAAACAAAGAATTAAAACACGATGTCTCCTTTTTATGTTTTTTTGTCTTTCATCTTTATTTCTGATGTGAAAGGGCAACGTTTCGGACCTAGGTTTGGTCCATCATCAGGCCCTATGGAACAATTATAAATAAAATAAAAATAATAAAAATAATAATAAGAATGAAAGGTTTTTTAAAGGTCTTTAAAATTTTAAATGATAGGAATTAAGAAAATTGTTCTCTAGAAGTGGTGAACCTCCGCTTGGTATTTGTATAATTGGAGCATTGTGTAGTTATACAAGATTACTCTTAGTGATATGTTCTGTGATTTTCATTCGTTTTTTATCATCTTTTGTTATAATTGCTAAAAAATTTTTTGACCACTCATTTTTGGACTAATAATTTGTGATTTTATCTGTTTATTAATTTATTTATTTTTAACGTACTTAGTGTCTACAATGTTTTTGTTTTTTGATTTTTGATTCATGTAAGTGACCTGCACGTTGATGCTTTGATCTTTGTCTCTACTACTTATATTCTTATAATCTTTAAATAAGTCTTTACATAAAATTTCTTCTAAAAAATTTTTCTATCTTTAAGAATAGAGCTTTTCATTTAACTTTAAACTTTTACCATTCTTAAAATTATTTATACTTCTAGAGAACAATTTTCTTAATTCCTATCATTTAAAATTTTAAAGACCTTTAAAAAACCTTTCATTCTTATTATTATTTTTATTATTTTTATTTTATTTATAATTGTTCCATAGGGCCTGATGATGGACCAAACCTAGGTCCGAAACGTTGCCCTTTCACATCAGAAATAAAGACGAAAGACAAAAAAACATAAAAAGGAGACATCGTGTTTTAATTCTTTGTTTTTGTTTTGTTTTTGTTTAACCGGAGTTTTCCAAGAAAGACTAAAGAAATCTTTTGAAACAACACACCCGGAAAGAAACGACCAATTACTAAAAACTCTTTTCAAATGGACCATTTATTTAGACCAAATACCTCAAATTTTACTAATGCTTATGGTTATCCAATATACGAAAGTGTAAACTCCTCTATATGCCCTTCCACAACTCATACAGGAAAGTCTAATGTAAAAACTGAGTGTGCTATACCTCCAAATCTGGAGTCATTAAAGGTACCTTCAGTATCCTTTAATACTGCTAAAAATCAAACAAATAATTGGTGCTCTACTCAAGCCAGTATGGCAAGATAATCCTTAACAAGTCCACCTCCTTTCCAGAACTCTTCTTCTCAATATCCAGACAAGAAACCATGCAGAGAGCAAAAATTAATTTTAAATAGGATCACCTGCAGTTAATGCAAATACAAGGGCATACGTATAATGATTGCTTAAAACGTAAAAATACTGCCTTCTGTATTAACTGCAGACCAAAGGGTCATGACGCCCATTATTGCAAACAAAATGACAAAGCGCCAAGGAATCACTTAAATAGTAACAACAACACTCAGTGGGGCAATCCAAATCACGAACAAAGATTTAATGTTCAAGAGATGTGTAAGTTTTGCGGAAGAAGAGGTCATACAGTACACACTTGTCAGCAGAAGCAACGATGGGAAGCTACAAAATCGGGAAACGGCACACTGTCCACCGAAAATCCCCGGCTAGACATTAAAGAAATCTTCGAAAACTACTGCAGGGTCCTCTCAAGCAAAAAAACAATCAAATGTAGAAATTGTATTTACCACTGGACACAAACAAAAATACAGCCGTTCAGCTGATAGTGGACACTGGAGCTGAAGTAAGCGTCATAAAAAAGGAAGTACTAGATAACCCAGAACATATAGAACGAAGCCAAAACGTGACTTTGAAAACTCCATTTGGAGAAGGAGAAACACTGGGAAACTGCCAAGGCAACTTTTTATTAAGCCGCAGTGTCCCATTCAAACTCCAGGTAGTAGAAAACATTGTCCAAGTCTCCCACGATGGGCTGTTAGGTATTGACTTTCTTGCAAAAAATTGTAATATCGAAGGGTCTAATAAATTACTCCGGTTCCCTCGCATGCAAACTAACCCTATTGGATTCACGGTACCTCTCGAAACATCCCTAGAAGATGGAGAGGAAATACCAAGTGATTAATTGGAAGAGTAATTTAAATCTCGGGCACCAGATAGCAAAAATGTCCTACCTCAAATGGAAGAAACTCCGAGCACCTCAAAAGAAGATAAAAGTAGGCAAGATGAAGTAGTACTCAGCGATTTAATAGAATATCCTCACGATCTCAAATGGTACTGAGCACACCGTTACAAATATTCCAAGAAATGATCTGTTTGTCTCAGGAGATCCAAGAAGGAGTATTTATCGCAAATTGCCTAGTTAGTCCTCATAAAAGCTTCATACCGTTATCCGTTCTTAAAGTAAACACGGAACCAGTACTCTAGTTCCAAGTAATTGCTATAACGTACAGTATCTCCATTTACCTTTGAACGACGTAAATATCCAAAGTACTCATAAAAATGTTGATCCACCCTTCCTACGTGCACAAAACAAAAGCACACACAACGTCAAAAATTACAAATTACAAATTAATTCCAACGCATATTTTCTTCGTGCACAAAACAAAAGCACACAACACGTCAAAAACGACAAAGTAATATGTAATTCCAATCCATATTCAAGAAACGTAAATCATATTAAAAGCTATAACCCAGACAGCCTTGTGGCTTTACGTAAAGAATTACTGTTGGAAGAAAATTTAAATCACGAAGAAGAAAAATCAATTCGTGAGTTATGCCATAAGTATAACGATCTTTTTTATCTAAAGGGTGTTACAGCTCCTATGGCTGTACATAAAAAATTAATAAAAATGGAAGTGGAAGTAATAAAATAGGTAAATTGCTGATTGAAAGAATTAACCTGCTTTTAATACGTTTATTGCGAATTCTTACAAACTAACAGTACATTCTACAAATAAATATTAAAATAATGATTAAATTCAAATAAAATCAAACAAAAACAGATTAATTAACAAAAAAAAACTTAAGCTCTACTTATTGCTAATTATCAGCAATAAGAGAAAAGAATCAAAATAATAATGCTAAAAAAAAAGGGTTATAACAAATCAAATCTTGCCCAAAATTGCAATATAAAATAGAGTTAATTTATATCTTCTTGAAAAAAGGTTAGTAAGTTTTAGACTTATCAACTCCCTGTAGTAACGGTTTTCCAATAAGAGGTGTTATTTTAATTAGCCCGCTATTTCGGTAGATGTCACTTTTTGAGCAGTCATTTTTAGAAATTTGACAAGTAGAAACTACGCTATTAATAAAAATGGAACGCTACACGATTCAACAACGCATTGAAATTATTAAAATTCACTATAAAAATGGTGAAAATGTGGCAGAAATGGTTCGTAAAACTCGAACATTTTTGGGTCGTCCTGAAGCACCTTGTCGGACCGCAATACAGAAATTGGTAGAAAAATTCGAGCCGTCGGGACAAGTTAGTGATGTGAGGAATAAAACCCGTGCACGTCGCTCAAGAGCAGCCGAGAATATTGCTGCTGTAGCCGAACGTGTTGAAGAAAACCCAGGTTTGTCCATTTGTCGCCGTTCTTTGGAATTAGATTCCACAGACGTCATTACAAAGTATTTTGCATAAAGATTTGGGTCTTAAAGCTTATAAAGTTCAGTTAACACAAGAACTCAAGACAGCCGATGATCAACAACGTCGAGTCTTTGCTGATTGGGTCCTTGAAATGCATGAAAATGATCCAGAATTCCATCGAAAACTCATCTTGAGTGATGAGGCCCATTTCCACCTTGATGGCTTCGTCAACAAGCAAAATTGTCGCATCTGGGCCGCGGAAAACCCCAGATTTATTGTTGAAAAGCCTCTCTATCCTCAACGTGTGACTGTTTGATGCGGTTTATGGTCCCGCGGGGTCATTGGACCTTACTTTTTCGAAAATGAGGCAGAAGCAACAGTTACGGTGAATGGATTGCGCTATCGACAGATGATTAATTATTTTTTATGGCCGGAATTGGATGGTATTGATCTGGACAACGTTTACTTTCAACAAGACGGCGCTACGTGCCATACAAGCAACGAAATCATTGATCTCTTACGGGAAAACTTTGCGATTTGGTTATGGAAAATTTCATGAAAAGGATATTGTCCTGTAGTCGTGGTCGTGGTGGTCATTTGGCTGATGTTATTTTCCATTATAAACCGCATACCTTCCTCTTTATAATGAAATAACGATCCGATCATTTATCTCAAAAATGGGAAACCAAATCAGCAAAAAACCCCTGAAAATATCCCAAAAGGCTTTGCCGCTGATTTTGCCTAGATGTTAACCGGGATTTCTATTTAGTATGGAAATCGCCCAATACTATTGATTTTCCGATTAATTTGATTGACTGGAGTCTCCTGCCACACTTCACTTGGATATGTCCCGAAATGAAATGTTTTGTGAAGCCCTCACGCCTACTTTAGTTAATTGGATTTTCCCAAATTAACTTTGTTGAATAGAGGAGATAAAAAAAAACTTGAGATAACACAATTTTATTCTTAGTTTGGTGATATCCCAAAACTGCGAATTAATTCTCTAATCTATATATAGGAAAGTTGAATGTGGTATTTTCTGGTAATATCCCAGAAATTTTCCCCTTTTTTTTATGTTTTTTATGTGACGAACGAAGATCTGAAGTCATAGAAGTGTATTCTCAATTTGGTATTATCCCAAAATCTTGAATTTATTCTATACTTTCAGTGGTATTTTAATTAATAGAAAATTTCTGGTAATATCCCAAAAAAATTTCTATTTCTGTTTGTGGGAATAACCCTACAACAATTTGAGGACTAGTGGGCAAAAAATACTAGTGGCAATGCTCCATCTAGTTGACCTTTACTGGTGAAATACCGAGCAACAAGTGATTTTTCTTCTGAAATTTCCCCCTTTTTATATGGTTGGGGCCAGCTGCCGTATATTGTTCTGTGGCTTATCTTAGTTGCTGGCTATTGTTCTCGACTTTGCGCAAGTTCACCACGGCGCTGTAGATCTTTCGTTTTTTGAGACGACGGGGGCGCCACTATTCACATGACGTTGTTTGACATTTGTCATTAAATGACAAATTTGTTTCAATTTGTGTTGTGGTTTGCTTTTTATAATAATAATTTATATTTATTGTGAAAAATATAAATAAATTAAAAAACAAAATTTGTGCAACGTAGTGATTATTTATTTGTGAGGACATATACGTCCTGCAACAAAAACCCTGCACTGGATATTGCAGATGATAAGATAAGTGGCTTAAAAGTTTTTATCAAAACTGTTGTTATTGTGTTTATTTTTAACAAACACTGTGTTCTTGTTTAATTTTATTTTTAGTTGTGTTTGCGTAATAGTGTTCTAGTCGTTCTAAGGACAGAGCTGGAAATGTTCGTGTTGGATGAATAGATACATTCAATTTCACCAAGGTGTTCCTTTAAAGGTCATCTTTTTGAAATCTTGTATGAGATTGCAATTAGACTTTGGTGTATATATATACATGCTACTGTGTTAAAATATAGTAAGACCTGGAACACCTCACAACTATATGTTGAATGTCGTGAATGTGATGCAACTTGGCTGCAGCAAAATCTTCGTGTGGTTTTATTTTTTACTTTCAAGTATGAAAATGGAAAAGTCCACTTGAAAGTATGTATAGTATTACCTAGTATTTTTATACGGTTTTTAAAATTATGTAGTTCTTATTTTTATTATATTATATATATGTATGTAGGATAAAATTAATGATTACAACCGAGGAGTTGACTTCAAATACTGTTTTTATTACAAATTAATCGACACATACTGAAAATATACAATATACCGCTGGCTAGTGCATGGAGTTCAGTTCTCGCTGCCGGCTGGAAAAACAGTCTGCCTCTTGCCCTCGTATGACAGCGTACGTATTCCATCCTGTCATTGTCGGTAGTGTTACCACATCTAATTCGAATTAGAGTGTGGATTGCATTTAAACGTGGAACCCACATTCGGCCATCCTGCGAGTTCATCGCCCTCGGTGAACCTTCGTGACTTCCTACCATAACCTTCATCATATAAGTTTCTTGTATAGCTGCTAACGTCTTCCTCTGGATTACTTCTAAAGTAGCTCTATCGTCTTATTCGGGAACAATATCGTAGTAAGAGTCACCATCATTTTCACATCGTCTTCATATTGTCTTCATATCGTCTTTTCATCGGCTTCACATCGTCTTCATGTAGTCTTCATATCGTCTTCACATCGTCTTCCTATCTTCTTCATATCGTCGTCACATCGTCTTCATGTAGTCTTCATATCGTGTTCATATCGTCTTCCTATTGTCTTTATAATAGGTTGCTACTCTCGTCTTCCTTCCTTGCGTATACCCAGATTGGCATTATGGCGGTCATCTTACGTAATCAGCTTACGTTTATTTTGATATTTCTAGGCAATTCTTTTCGAGTGGAGGTTTGATGACTACTCGAGGCATATGGTTAAACGATTTCTTCATCATAGTGGCTTTCTTTTTATTCTTCATTATTCATTGTGGTTTATATACTTCTCTAAATTTTCATCTTCATTTCTTTTTTTGGAATTCTTCATTCTTATTGTGTAACTGGGTTTTTAAATTTCTCTTTCTTCTTACTATTGTTAATTCTACTTCATAAATTTTCGGGACTTTGCCCTTCATTCTCATAATTCAATATTTTCCCTTATTCACTTCTTTCTTATAGCTAAATGTCATGTAAATAAGAATCTTACCTGGATTTTCTGTCGACAGTTCAGTTAAGTTTTTAGTGTGATAGGATTATTCATCTTCATTGGCTTGATCTTCTTCTTCGTCTTCATTATCTGAGGATTGGGGATTTGTAAAGGGCTTCATATGTTCTGCTGCTGATGGTGTCATTTTTCACCCTTCGTGTTCGCCTACTTTCTGCACATGGTACCTTTCGTTGTCCTTAAATTTATTACCTTATATGGGCCTAAATATGTGGGGGTAATTTTTAAACAGGGTCGAAATTGCGTCCTCTTGATAGCTACTAAGTCCCCCACTGTATATGTCGGCGGTGCTGCTTGCCTTCTCTCGTCCCGCTCTCCTTGGAAAGCTAATCGCATTTCTTCATCTATTAAATTAATCATTACAACGTCGCCGATGTTTTTCATTCGCGTTGCAAACATTAACTCAAATGGAGTAGTATTGACGCTTCTCTGGTAACTACTATTTATCCAACGTTGCACTTTGCTCACGTGTTTACACCACATATCTTCTGATGTCAATGACAATTTAGTTAATATATCAATCACGATATATGGATTCTTTCCACTTGGCCATTTCCTCGTGGAATTCCAGTGGTTGTGAGAACATGTTCGATATCCTCACAATTACAATAGTCAGCAAAAGCAGCAACCGTAAATGCTGTTCCTCGGTCGGTAATTATTCTACTAGGATTTCCAATTGTCATTTGATGTGACTTTAACTTCTTTAACGTCTCAGAAGTGGTGGTCATTTTTGTAGCAAATATCCATACAAATTTTGAAAACGCGTCTACAATCGTTAATATATAGCGATAACTTTTTTTGGTTATCGTGCATGGTCCTAAGTGGTCAATATGTAAGGTTTGGAGTGGCAGATTCTCTTTGGGAATAGAATGCAAAAAGCCTTCTTTCCTTCCTCGTTTAGTTGTCAGGATGCACGGTATGCAGTTGGTAATACAGTCAATAATTTTCTTCCAGAGATTAGGTACAAAATATTCTCGACCAATAACTTCTTCAAGCTTCTTCAACCCGAAAAGCCCCTTTTCGTGAACCTGTTTGATAAGAGTAGCTTGCATCTTCTTAGGAACTACTATAAGTTTCAATCCGTCTTTGCATTTAAATAAAATACCTCTCTCGGTAAAATAATCTTCAAACTCATCGTACTTTAGAACTTCCATGATGGCTTTTATGCCCTCGTCCTTTTGCTGCGCTGCTTGGATACAATGTAACAAGGTTTTTTCCTCCATTAACATGATGTGCGGTTTGCGACTGAGAGCATCTACATGCCGCATACGTTGTCCTGGTCTATGCTCGATGTCATACTCGAACTCTGCTAACATCAATGCCCATCGGGCCACTTTGGGTACAACCTCTTTTCTTTCCATTGTGCTTTTAAATGCTGCGCAATAAGTAATTAACTTAAACCTTTTCCCAAGAAGGTAAACTCTAAATTTTTTCAGCGCTACTATAACTGCCAGAACTTCTAGTTCATAACTGCTGTATTTCTCCTCCGTGAATGTAGTTTTTCTACTGACGTAATAACTTGGGTGTAACTGACCGTCTTCGGAATCTTTCTGGAATAAAATGGCACCATACCCCAATTTACTGGCGTCTGTATGAAGCTCCGTCTCTGCATCGGGATTGAAAATATTTAGGACTGGTCTAGTGGTTAATGTTTCTTTCAGTCGTCTGAAGTTGAGAGCTTATTTCTCCTCAAAGCAAAATCGGGTCTCCTTCTTCCACAAATCGCTCAATGGCTTGGCTATAATTGCATAGTCGCGCACAAACTTGCGGAAATATCCCGTGAGGCCTAGAAAGGATTGGACGTCTTTCAAAGATGTTGGCACCGGAAACTTAGAAACTACTCTTATCTTTTCATCGGTAGGCGCTACCGTTCCGTTTACGATGCTATACGCTAAGTATTCAATTTTAGTTTGTAGGAATTTACATTTGGACCATTTTATGCCAAGACCATTTCTAGCTGCAACAGCCAAGGTATCTTCTAAAGCACTTAAGGCGTCTTCTTCATCCTGGCCTAGAATAATTACGTCATCGATGTAAACTAACAACTCCTTTCTCTTCAATAGGTCAGCGAAAACTAGATTAATATATCGTTGAAATTGAGTCGGCGAAGTACAAAGCCCAAATGGTGCACTTGTAAACTCGTACTGGCCAGACGGCGTGACGAAAGCTGTATAATTATGGCTTTCCTTATCTAGCTTTATATGGAAGAAGCCATTCGTTAGATTCAAGGTTGAAAATATCTTCGCATCAACGAGGCGATCGATGTAATCCTCAATTAGTGGTAAAGGCTGGTGGTCTCTTACTATTACCTTATTTATTCGTCAGTAATCCACACATAGCCGCTTCGTGCCATCCTTTTTATCTACCAATACAATTGGGCTGGCAAACTCGGATTCACTAGATGTCACGATACCCTGCTTAAGCCATTCTTCAACTTGCTTATCAACAATTTCTTTTTCGAGTGGTGCTAATCTTCTTGAAGATTGGTAAATGGCTTTCTCATCCTTCACAATGACTTTCATACAAAATTTTGTATTAATTCCTTCAATTCTTGGTTGGTAGCTCGCTATCATTTGTCTTACTGCTCGCCGATAATCAGGACTAGCAATGTAGTCTAGGTCTGGATCGCCATGCTTATCGATTTGAAGACATCGCAACTCTTCACTGAATTCAGGAACAGTTATTTTTACCTCTCCTTGTACAACTGTAAGGTTGAATCTACTAATAAATATTTTCCTCAATATCACTTGTCTGGGAATAATGTGATTTGACACAACATTGATTTTCTCCTCGGCCTGAACTCCATCTGCTTGTATTTTGCTATCGAATGCACCTAAGGTAGACATTTTTTGCGTACCAACGCCTTGATATTCGATACTGTCTCTTAACTGCGGTCTTCCAACGATGTTGTATGCATCCTCCCTCATTATGGTGATGTCGCTGCCTGTATCGATGACCGCTACGAATTCATGATACTTTACCTTCACTGTAGTACACATTTCTCCGAGATCTTCTTTATCTGCTTGTACTATAGCTATTTTGCTACCATTTGATGTATTTCTTTTCCGTTTGCATTCGTTACTAATGTGATCGTATTCGTTACATGCAAAACATTTTGGACCTTCCCTTCTATTATGACAGAGTTTCGCTTGGTGTCCCACGTTTCCACAAGCATAACAGCTTATTTGATTACGTCTATAGTTTTGATGATGTCTGTTAGCTAACTGATCCTGACTCCTAAACCTTTGGGGTTTACTTTTCTGCATAACTTCTTCGTAGATACGCAGTTTTTCTTTAAACTCTTCGAGATTCTTTGCACCATATAGTACCAGTTTGCTGGTGTTGTGATCTTCGATGCCATCAATGGTGTACTTGATAATTGCCGCATCTTTAATTTTTGCTCTCATAGCTAGCTCTCTAATGGATAGGAAATATTCATAACATGTCTCTTTGCTTAACTTTTTCCGTTGTCTCAGCTTTGCGTGAATATCTGCACTGTTATCCTTTAAATCAAATTCTTGTTGTAAAAAACTTTTGAGGTTATCCCATGAATTCACTGAGTCGACTGTACGTAGGGCAAGCTTCGCAGCACATTTCAAATGTCGTTTTGCGAACACTAGCTTTTGTAGCTCATTCCACTGAAATATTTCAACTGTACTTTCAACATCTTCGATAAACTTGTTAGCTGTGTAGCCGTCTTCACCTGTAAAACTATTCATAGACCCCTCGACGTCTATAAATGAAAAGTAAGTGGCTGAACTTGACATCGGGCCCAATTCTTGAACACTATTCACATTCCTTTTACACGAGTCTAAATCATTATGCACATTTTGTTCCGTTCTAATTGTCGTTGGAACTTTGGAATTTATTCCTGACGTACCAGGTAAAGCTGCACTTTGGCAATCTGTAGCTCTGTTAGTTTGATTATATTCAAGAGCCTTTAAAGTATCTTTAAAAGCTTGTATTGTTTTGTCTTTTTCTTCTAAAGCCCGCTTTAACTCCTTTACCATTTCTCGATAACTTTCTTCAGATGACGAATCGTCATTACGTGTGCTTTGTTCACATATCTTTCTCCTCCTCCCCATCCTCAATAAGATGTAATCAATTATATAACCCCTGTCAACACTAAAATGATTTTCTGCTAACCAGAAAAGAATTAGAAAATTATTGGATATAACCAGGATTTTAATCATATTTGCTTATGATAAAATCGCATACGATTCTTGTTTCGACATATGCAACCAATTGATTTCCCCTCAAATGTCAGGAATTTGTTTTATAATTTGTGCTGGATTAATACACATAAAATTTGCGCAATATTAATGAAATATACTCTGAAATTATAAAAAAGTTAATAATAACCAGCTGTTAAAGCTTTTCTTTACATATGCTGAGAGAGCTTTGCCTTCTTTGCCGCCTTTATATAAACATTTTAGTTAGCGCCTATAACTATGTTATTGGAAGTTTGGTTGTTGTCTTTTATTTATTCTATACACGAACGAGTGCGGAACATGACGTTTTGATGTATGTGATATCTAGAATTTAGCAAATGACACTCTCTTTTCTGAATACAGTTCTCTCTTTCCAGCTCATCTATATTACCACAATTTTATGAATAATGGAAAAAATTACGTTACCGTTATAACTGCAACACTTATGCCGCTATACCAATTTAATTATAATTTCCACCTTTAACCTCTTTTGATTCCTTCTATTTTTTGCGTCTTTCAGCACTATTACTTCTGTTTTCCCTCGACGTTTTACGACTGCTTCTTTACTTCACGTGTCGTTCTCTAGTACACCGATACTTTATGTTGAACGTTTTCGTTTTTTGGTTGAGCCCCCATGTAGGATAAAATTAATGATTACAACCGAGGAGTTGACTTCAAATACTGTTTTTATTACAAATTAATCGACACGTACTGAAAATATACAATATACCGCTGGCTAGTGCACGGAGTTCAGTTCTCGCTGCCGGCTGGAAAAACACTCTGCCTCTTGGCCTCGTATGACAGTGTACCAATTCCATCCTGTCATTGTCGGTAGTGTTACCACATCTAATTCGAATTAGAGTGTGGATTGCATTTAAACGTGGAACCCACATATATATATTTGTTACCGTTTCTTGGTATTTGCTAGAAATATATTTCGGTTGCTAGTTGCAACAACTTCCAGCCCCGTTGATGCAGTCCTTGTGCATCAACCAAATGACTGGATCATGTCTTATTTATTAAATTACAATGAGCGGTTACCTCTGGCTTTGGCCAGTGGTAGTTATACCATACCACCTTGTTTTTTACAAGCCTCAAACCTATTCTGCCCGTTCGATTGCAGTAGTGCCTGACATCTCTGCCCATGTCTGCTCAAATTCATCCATTAGGCTGTCGTGCATAATGTCGAGGACGTGTTCCATTTTCTATTTAGACCTATTTTAATACTTAGGAAGAACTCTATGTAATATCTATCTTAATGTAAAAAAATAGAAATATATGGCCAGGACCCATACATGCCACACACTTGACGTATACAAACATTAACGGACATCACAACTTACTTTGTAGCACATCTTATAGCGGATTAACTGGTACGGGGCAGATTTTTGGATGGGTCTCTGTAAAACAGTTATTGATGTTTTCACAGATACTACTCTAAGTCTGCCGTCCTTACCAGGGTGTAGCTCTTCAATGAGCGCCAACACCCATTTTGTTGGTGGTTGCTTTTCATTTTTAATGATGACAACTTGACCAATATTAATATTATATTGTGGTTTATCAACTTTTGTCTTTTGTGAAATTCGGTCAAGTATTCTATTGACTATCTGTTCCAGAATTGTTGGCGTAATTGCTTAATCAGCTTCCATCGTCTTAGAAGGTGCAGATTTGGCTCTTCTTTAGTGGGTTCTGGTACAGCTAGTAGCGGTCTTCCAATTAGGACGTGACCTCGGGTAGGAGTTTCTAGTTGTACTGGATCTGCAGTGATAGCGTGCAGCGGTATGGAATTGAGACATGCTTCTTTTAGAATGACTAATGTATTTAGTTCTTCTATTGTTAGTGTTGTTGAACATAAAATTCGACGCAAATAGTGTTTCATACTTTTTGCACCTGCCTCCCAAAGTACACCTTGATGTGGAGCTGCAGGAAGTATAAAATGCCATTGCTGCTAGTTCATTTGCTTCAGTGATTGCTTTTATGTATTCTTGCTGAAGAATTTTGTTCGCCCCAATAAAATTTGTTCCATTATCGGAATATATATTCACACATAAACCTCTTCTTGCAAAAAATTTTCTAAATGCTGCGAGAAATGTTCCAGACGTTAAGTGGGAGACTACTTTGATGTGTATGGCTTTTGTTGCCATACACACAAATAAACACAGGTATCCTTTTTAAGTTTTGTATTCCCGATATTTTGTGGTTTTGACATCAATAGGGACAGCAAAGTCTATCCCTGTATTTTAAAATTTGTGTGCTGTGACCCTAGAGGGCTGGCTAGACTGCACATAAGCTGCTGTTGTGTTGCAGCACGATGTCTAGCACATATTTTGCAGAGATGGATCCTTTTTTTAAAAGCGTGTAGGCCATTAATGATATAAAACTGGCTTCGTATGGTGTTTAGGACCAGTTGCGGTCCACCATGCAAAGTTTCTTTGAGATAGTGATAAATCACTAAATTATTTAAATGATGATCTTTGGGTAATATCGCTGGGTGTAAAGTTTAGATTGGCTGGTCTGAATTCAGCAACCTGCCACCTACTCTCAAGACAAGTAGTTACGCTATGCCGATCCTGGATCACTTTTTCCATACAAAAAGTGTCCGCAAAATACAAACTATTTTGCTGGCTCCCGACCACTGAGGGGATTCCGCCTAGTGGTCTACGTCAGCAGTGGCTTGGGGGGAATTCCTTTCCTACCATCTGGCAACTTTTTTCCCAAACTTATTTGGGAGTTCTGGATCACTTTGGGTTCTGTGGAGGGAGAGCGGTGGTTCTGAGGCCGCTTTTGTACTGAAGAGTTGACATATTATGAAGGGATGGGAAGCTTTATTGGTAGAGGTTACTGGTTAAGTTTGATCTGGTCTTAGAGGCTACAATTTGACGCTACTGTCCAGGTACTGGAGGTTGGCTGAGAGTTTTAGTGGCAATATCTGGTGCTATGACTAGGATTGTATGGGTGTGTTGGATTGGGCTACACCTGTACCAAGGCTTGGGTAGAATGTGTGCGGCTTAAGTAATGATGTGTAATGTTCTAAGTGAATTTATAACAGGGCTGTATTCCTGTCAGCTTGAGTTAGTTGTTAGTTGTTTACTTTAGTATGAGTACCTGTGATTAGTTGGGCTGGGCTACTTGGTGGCTGAGCAAACGTTACCTCAGGCGTGGAAGCATGTGTGCAACTGTGTATTTATGCGGATAAGAAATGTTATGAAATTCCCTCACTGAATTAGTGTAATTAGTATAAGCAATAATTCAAGTTAGCCCTAGAATATTTTTGTTCATACCAATAGATTCTAGAAGGTGTCAGTGGGGGTCTTAGTAATAGGGGTGGACAAAGTTTTTATCAGAAATCCTCTACGGGCTATAGGTTTCGAGATATTAGTGATCTTACGTTTTGAGGTATAATTAATAGTAGTAATAATTCAAGTTAACCCTAGGATATTTTTTGTCCATGCCAATAGTATTACTACTAGGGGGTAAAATTGTCATCAGAAATCCTCTACGGGCTATGGTTCGAGATATTAGCTATCTTACCTTCTCAGGTGTAATTAATATTAGTAGCTGAAAAACACAAAAAAAACAACAACAACTATAACCTAAGTTGTGGATTAAAGATTTGATGATATTAATCTGTAGGTATCTTTTATAAACAAGATTGCATCATATGATCATATATCTAAAAATAGATCAGGCGAAGCTGATTGGGGCGAATGTAGGTAGATATGTTCACTTAGATAAGTAATGGAAATTAGTAAATGTGTAATTTTGCTCTTCAGGTGGAATCCTTTTAATTTTATTCCTTGCATAAACAAATTCCCACAGTCCAGTAATGTAAACGAATTCACAGTTGAATAATGTAAACAAATTCACAGTGATTTATGATTTTTAATGTAAGATTCCCAATTTCCTTAGCTGAAAACAACAAGAATTCATATTGATCTGTAGGATATGATGTCTTACATGAGTAGTGGAAGTTATAAATGAAAATTTCTTTTGCTGAAAAAAAAAAAAACATCAACAACAACTACATATAACGTAAGTTGTGGCCTGTAGGTGTCTTTTATTAACAAGAGTGATCATGCTATGATATTCGATGTGTAAAAATTGATCACGGCTGCTTGGGGTGGTAGGACACATGATATCATTAGAAGTAATGGAAATTAAAGCATTAGAAAAGGTGACCAGGTGGCTGGTAATTTGATATCTTGTGTAAAGAAGTATAGCCGAGGAAAGCAGACAATTTCAGCGATTAATATTTTTTTGTATCTAGGAGTTTGTATTGAAAAGTCTTACATTTTATGAATAATTGTTTTTTATTTTCAATAAAATTTCTCAATCAGTCACACTGTTATGAGATTTGATTGACTCCTATATCTAAAAAATAGTTCACATGTAGCTGCTAGGAATATGTACATTGTTTACGTACCATTAAGTTGAGAGTGGGATAAACCAAAAGTTTTGATAGAAGAACGCTGTGTTATGATATTAATGTGGTATGATGTGTTGTCTGAGGTGAGTAGTGGAAGTTGTATGGGAGTTATCAATAAGCAGTAAAATCCTAATCAGCAATCTCGCTGGATATATATGTCCTCTAAAGTGTCACCTGAATGGTGGAGTATGAAGGAAGAAATAGTTGAGAATTCCCCACAAGTCCATAGTGAAGATCGTGGTGAAGGGTTGCGAGTAGGCACTGTAAGATATGTATTAATTTAAAAGTTTTGATGGGTGGTATTTGGAATTTATCTCCTCGAAATGGTGTTGTGTGAGTATCAGGAAGGTCTTGAGGTATAACTAATACTAGTAATAATTCAAGTTAACCCTAGGATATTTTTTTATCCATGCCAATAATATTAGTACTACTGGGATAAAATTTTCATCAGAAATCCTCTACGGGCTATGGTCCGAGATATTAGCGATCTTACCTTCTCAGGTGTATTTAATATTAGTAGCTCAAAAACAAAAAAGCAACAACAACTATAACCTAAGTTGTGGATTAAACATTTGATGATATTAATCTGTTTATGTCTTTTATAAACAAGATTGCACCATATGATCATATTTCTAAAAATAGATCAAGCTAATGTAGGTAGATATGTTCACTTAGATAACTAATTGAAATTAGTAAATGTGTAATTTTGCTCTTTAGGTGGAATACTTCTAATTTTATTCCTCGAACAGTCCAGTAAAGTAAACAAATTCGGAGTTGAGTAATGTAAACAAATTCGCACAGCAGCCGAGTTAAGCAAACAAATTGAGCGATTTACGTAAGATTCCCAATTTCTTTAACTGAAAACAACAACAACTGATATTAATATGTAGGATATGATGTCTTAATTGAGAGGTGCAAGGTAAAATTCAAAATTTCTTTTGCTGAAAAAAAACAACAACAACTACAATAACGTAAGTTGTGGTCTGTAGGTGTCTTTTATAAACAAGAGTGATCATGTTGTGATATCCGATGTATAAAAATTGATCACGGCTGCTTGGGATGGTAAGACATATGAAATCATTAGAAGTAATGGAAATTAAAGCATAAGAAAAGGTGGCCAGTTGGCTGGTAATTTGATATCTTGCGTAAACAAATATAGACGAGTAAAGCAGACAAATTGAGCGATTAATAATTTTTGCATCTAAGAGTTTGTATTGAAAAGTCGTCCATTTTATGAAGAATTGTTTATATTTTCAATAAAATTTCCCAATCAGTCACACTATTATGAGATTTGATTGATCCCCGATATCATAGTTCACATGAAGCTGATAAGAATATAATAATTTTATATTCATACTATTAGGGCAGGTACATTGTTTACTTACCATTAAGTTGAGAGTGGGTTAAAATAACTGCTTTGATAGAAGAACGATGTGTTATGATATTAATGTGGTATGATATGTTGTCTGAGGTGAGTAGTGGAAGTTGTATGGGAGCTATGAAAAAGCAGTAAAATCCTAATCAGCAATCTCGCTGGATATTTGATAATTCTCCAAGTCCATAGTGAAGATCGTGGTGGGGTGTTGATAGTAGGTACTGTAAGTTATGTATTAAGTTAAAAGCTTTGATGGATTGTATTTGGTATTTATCTCCTTAAAATGGTGTTGTATGAGTATCAGGAAAGTTGAAAAGAAGTTGATAATGCTTCAAGTTCAATAGTGAAGACCGCGATGTTGAGAGTGGGTATTTGAAATGATATAACTCTAGTAGTATATGGAAGTATTATTTATTCATCTTTAAATCTTACCGTATCTGAAAAAAAAAAAAATACATAGTATGATTAAGAAAGCATGATTATATATATATATATATCAAAAGTGATAGCAATGGATTACATAAGGAAAGTAGGTTCACTTCATGTGCAAACAAACAAATTTGGCTGAAAGCGACACATGGTGTGAGCAATAATCATTTGCTTCAATTATCACTATTAAGCTATGTGTGTCGCAGAAAATATATTAAGTCTAGTCTAGTCTAAAATACGTATTGTAAATAAAAATTGTATTATGGTCGTAATGCCATTTATTGAAATAATTTGTTTTGATTACATTATAGCTTAAGTCTAAGGTCTTTTTTCTTTAGCTCAGGAAATCCAAGATTTCATAGATATAGAATGATCCTTATAATGAATATTCCTTACGCCTTTAGACCAATATGACTTTAGAAGGTTTCTTGTGCATCATTTTCACAAATAACATCTCTCCGTCTTTACTTTTTGCGATCTTTGTTGGAATATCCTGATTTTTCGACCTGTTGGTAGGGGAGAGTCGACTCGTTTTTGGATGAAAAACTTCCTTCATTATTTCTGGAAATCATCGATTTCATAGATGAGCTTTATATGAATATTCTTTACTCCTTTCTTCCATAGGCTTGAGAAGGTTTGTAGTGTCCTTAGAACCCATGTTTAAATTATTCCGTAATTAGCTTGCCAAGAAACAGTGATCTGTTTGGGTAAAGAGCAAAATATCAACTGAAAAACAAGTTATGAGACTACTATTTATATGTTTCTTACACATGGGCTTGGAGGCAGCAATTTTTAACGAAACAGTAAAGAAGAAGATTTCTGGTAACAGTATGTCCCATACATAATCTTACAGGTGGAAGAAAATTTTATAAGAATCTGGTACCTGCATTTTCTTATAAACCTTACATAAATTCATATGCACAAAAACCGAGCTATAGATTTTCGTTCTAGATGAAAGCACATTCTATTAGATCGGAAAATAAATATCAGCAAAATGAAAGGCTATAAGAATTTGGTGGCAGTATGTTCTATACAAAATCTAACAGACAGAAGAAAATTTTATTAGAATATGTAACAGTATGATCCAAACAAATTCAAAGATATTATGGATTTGCTGATGAGTAAGACTTATAAAATCCACATGTTTTATATATATAAAAAAAAAAGGGATCTAAATATATGTTAAAAAATTAGTTAGGGTATATACTGATTATAGAAAAACTTCATATCTCGAAAACGAAGCCGAGAACAATTTTCTAAAATCTGGTCTATGAGAAAGCATATCATAAAGCATCTAAAAGTAGATAGTGGTAAACAAAGTTTTATAAGATTTTGGTAACAGTATATTCTCTACAAAATCTGCTAGGGAGCAGGAAATTTTATAAAAATCTGATATTTTCTATACAAAAACTAAAAGGGGGGAAGTAAATTGTATGAGAAATTTATTAGTGGTTAGTATATTCCCGAATGTTGAACTGCTAAGATGGATACTGAGGAGTTTTTAAGAGAATATAATAACATCTTACTCGATTAGCATAAGAAACAAATTCAAGAGTGCTATAACTTTTTAAAATTCTATGAAAATATTGAAAAAGTCGAGTCAAAATTTGGTGAGCACTATGTAAGCTGCCCTTGGTCAAGTGATGATTCAACGAATGGACCAGATACATGTGAATGTTGTGGAGTTGCTAGATGGCTAAAACAAGTTTTGAAGCTATATTCTACCAAACATTGACACAAAGTAATTGATAGGCATATCTTAAGAAGTGCGATTTAACTTAGTACTAGAAATTCTCATTTTGTATACTTGGAGAGCACATAAAGAAGGATCATGGAAACTTACTCTGTAGGCAGATGTTGGTCTCAATGACAGATTCATCAAACAGAGGAACTTTTGATTACATAAAGGTCTGTACCATAATATTATAAGAAGTAATACATTTTAATTTTTAATAAATTATATTTTACATATGGCCTTCTTTATATTCAATTTCCCGTAATAAGTCCGTAACTTCCGAATAATATTTGATGGTGGTAGTGCTGGTGGTGTTGGGCGGTGTTGGTGGGGGGGTGGTGGTGGGTGGTGGTGGTGGTATTGGCGGCGGTGGTGGTGGTAGCTTGGTTTTGGATGGCGCTTTGAAACGGATATTTCGCGCGTGACCTCAGTTGTTTAAATTTGACCCTGACCTCTGACGTCACCTTGACCTTTGAGACCAACCGGAAGTGAGTTCAGATAACAGCTTAACAGCTTTTCAAATATGTCTGATAACAGCATAAGAGCTCTGATAACAGATCAACTGTTTTTAAACAGCTCTGATAACAGTTTAGCATCTGTTAAAACAGCTCTATTAACAGCTTGGCAGCTTTTCAAACAGGCCTGATAACAGGTAAAGAGCTTTCAAAACAGATCTGATAACTGGTTAGCATCTTTACAAACAGCTCTGATAACAGGTAAACAGCTTTTCAAACAGGTCTGATAACAGGTGAACAGCTTTCCAAACAGGTCTTATAACAGGTTAACTGCTTTTCAAACAGCTCTAATAACCGGTAAACAGCTTTTCAAACAGGTTTGTTAACAGGTAAACAGCTTTTCAAACAGGTAAACACCTTTTCAAACAGGTCTGATAATAAGTACCGAAGCGTGCAGGTAGTGCTTTGCTATCTTCATTTATGGAAAGGAATCCAAAGTTATCCATACTTCAGGTTGAAGGACTTTCGCTCGCAAGAGCGCAGGGATTAATTCGGCCAGCATTCGAGGATTTCTTAAAACTATATATAAGCCTTTAAAGCTAATAAATAATACGTACATGACATCTTTCAAACCATTTTCATCAACAGTCATAAAATTTAGGTAAAGATGCAGAGTGAGAGTAGCGTAATGTCTTGCAGTTCAACTCTCCTGAAATTGGTGGAATTCCATCACTGAATTTGAGGGAATACCATCACTAAATTCTGGCTTTTTATTTACGCCCTTCATTATTAATACCGCAGGAAAAAACAACCCTTCGTATTACAACATTCGATAATAGTTACGCACTCACCTCTCTCTTGAGATGATATAATATGTACATCTTTCGAACCTTTGGCAGCTATCGTTTTTCCAGGCCTATTTATTAACTGCACACCACTTTCATCCATATTGAAAATGTTTCCATGTCGTTCTTGTAGATTATGTTCTGCCATAATAGTTCTTGAAAGTTTTAAGGAATCCTCGAATGTTGGCCGATTCAAACCCTGCGCTATTGCGAGCGAAATGCCTTCATCCTGACGTATGGATAACTTTGGATTTCTTTCCATAAATGAAGATAGCTAAGCACTACCTGCACGCTTCGCTACCTGTTATCAGACCTGTTTGAAAAGCTGTTTGCCTGTTATCAAACGTGTTTGAAAAGCTTGTAAGCTGTTATCAGAGCTATTTTAACAGCTCTTAAGCTGTTATCAGAGCTGTTTAAAAGAAGTTAATCTGTTATCAGAGCTGTTAACAGAGCTGTTAAGCTGTTAAGCCGTTACCAGACCTACTTGAAAAGCTGTTAAGCTGTTATCAGACCTGTTCGAAAAGCTGTTATCAGAGCTGTTATCAGAGCTGTTAAACTGTTATCAGAGCTGTTTGGAAAGCTGTTATCAGAGCTGTTTTAGAAGCTGTTAAGCTGTTATCAGACCTGTTTGAAAAGCTATTATACTGTTATTAGATCTATTTAAAAAGCTGTTTACCTGTTATGAAAAGCTGTTTACCTGTTATCAGAGCTGTTTAAAAGCTGTTATCAGAATTGTTTGAAAATCTGTTATCAGAGCTGGTTGGCAAGCTACTAAGCTTTTATCTGAACTCACTTCCGGTTGGTCTCAAAGTTCAAGGTGATATTAGAGGTCAGGGTCAAATTTAAACCTCCGAGGTCACGCGCCAAATATCCGTTTTAAAGCGCCATGCAAGACCAAGCTCCCACCACCACCGCCGCCAAAACCATCACCACCCACTACCACCCCCCACCACCACCATCCACCTCCACGACCACGGACTTAGTATGCGAAATTGAATAAAAAGAAGGCCATAAGTAAAATATTATTTATTAAAAATTAAAATGTATTAATTCTTATAATCTTATGGTACAGAGCTTTATGTAATCAAAAGGTCCTCTGTTTGATAAATCTGTCGTTGAGACCTGCAGATGTTGGTACAGCGTAAGTTTCAATGATCCTTTATGAGCTCTCCAAGTATACAAAATGAGAAATTCTAGTGTTAAGATAAATCGCACTTCTTAAGATATGCCTCGCATTACTTTGTATCAATGTTTGGTAGAATATAGCTTCGCAACTTGTTTTAGGCATCTAGCAACTCTACAACATTCACATGTATCAGATTCTTATAAAATTGCCTGCTCCCTAGCAGATTTTGTAGAGAATGTACTGTTACCAACATCTTATAAAACTTTGTTTATCTCTATCTATTTTTAGATGCTTTATGATATGCTTTCTCATAGACCAGATTTTAGAAAATGGTTCTCGGCTTAGTTTTGGAGATATGAATTTTTTTTATAATCAGTATATGCCCTAACTAATTTTTTAACAGATATTTACATCCCGATTTTTTTTTTATATAGAACATGTGGATTTATATAAGTCTTACTCATCAGGAAATCCATAAATTCTTGGATTTTGTTTGGATCATACTGTTACCAGATTCTAATAAAATTTTCTTCTGTCTGTTAGATTTTGTGTGGAACATACTGCCACCAAATTCTTATAGCCTTTCATTTTGCTGATATATATTTTACGGTCTAATAGAATGTGCTTTCATCTAGAAGGGAAATCGGTTTCTGCACATATGAATTTATATAAGATTTATAAGAAAATTCAGGTAGCAGATTCTTATAAAATTTTCTTCCACCTGTAAGATTATGTATGGAACACACTGTTACCACAAATCTTCTTCTTTGCTGTTTAGTTACAAATTGCTGCCTCCAAGCCCATGTGTCAAATACATATAAATAGTAGTTTCATAACTTGTTTTTCAGTTGATATTTTGCTCTTTACTCAAACAGATCACTGTTACTTGGCAAGCTAATTACGGAATAATTTCAATATGAGTTCTAAGGACACTACAAACCTTCTAAAGTTTACGGAAGAAAGGAGTAAAGAATATTCATATAAAGCTCAGTCTACATCTATGAAATCGGTGCTTTCCAGAAATAAAGACGAAAGTTTTTCATTCAAAAACGAGTCGACTGTCCCCTACCAACAGGTCAAAAAATGATGATATTCCAACAAATATCGCAAAAAGTAAAGAAGGGGAGATGTTATTTGTGAAAATGGTGCACAAGAAACCTTCTAAAGTCATGTTCGTCTAAAGGCATAAGGAATATTCATTATAAGGATCAGTCTATATCTAAGAAATCTTGGCTTTCCTGAGCTAAAGAAAAAAGACCTTAGACTTAAGCTATAATGTAATTAAAACAAATTCTTTCAATAAATGGCATTACGACCATAATACAATTTTTATTTACAATACATATTTTAGACTAGACTAGACTTAATATATTTGCTGCGACACACATCGCTAAATAGTGATAATTGAAGCAAATGATTATTGCTCACACCATGTGTCGCTTTCAGCCAAATTTGTTGTTTGCAGATGAAGTGAACCTAATTTCCTTATGTAATCCATTGGTATCACTTTTGATATATGTATCATGAAGCTTTCTTAATCATATTATGTATTATTTTTTCAGATACGGTAAGACTTAAAGATGAATAAATAATACTTCCATATCCTACTAGAGTTATATCATTTCAAATACCCACTCTCAACATCGCGGTCTTCACTATTGAACTTGAAGCATTATCAACGTTTTTTCAACTTTCCTGATACTCATACAACACCATTTTAAGGAGATAAATACCAAATACAATCCATCAAAGCTTTTAACTTAATACATAACTTACAGTACCTACTATCAACACCCCACCACGATCTTCACTATGTACTTGGAGAATTATCAAATATCCAGCGAGATTGCTGATTATTATTTTACTGCTTTTTCATAGCTCCCATATAACTTCCACTACTCACCTCAGACAACATATCATACCACATTAATATCATAACACAGCGTTCTTCTATCAAAGCAGTTATTTTAACCCACTCTCAACTTAATGGTAAGTAAACAATGTACCTGCCCTAATAGTATGAATATAAAATTATTATATTCTTATCAGCTTCCTGTGAACTATGATATCGGGGATCAATCAAATCTCATAATAGTGTGACTGATTGGGAAATTTTATTGAAAATATAAACAATTCTTCATAAAATGGACGACTTTTCAATACAAACTCTTAGATGCAAAAATTATTAATCGCTCAATTTGTCTGCTTTACTCGTCTATATTTGTTTACGCAAGATATCAAATTACCAGCCACCTGGCCACTTTTCTTATGCTTTAATTTCCATTACTTCTAATGATTTCATATGTCTTACCATCCCAAGCAGCCGTGATCAATTTTTACACCTCGGATATCATAACATGATCACTCTTGTTTATAAAAGACACCTACAGACCACAACTTACGTTATAGTTGTTGTTTTTGTTTTTTTCTGCAAAAGAAATTTTCAATTATAATTTCCACTACTCATCTAAGACATCATATCCTACAGATCAATATGAATTGTTTTTGTTTTCACCTAAGGAAATTGGGAATCTTACATTAAAAAACATAAATCACTCAATTTGCTTACTTTGCTCGTCTGCTGTGCGAATTTGTTTACATTATTCAACTGTGAATTTGTATACTTTACTGGACTGTGTGAATTTGTTTATGCAAGGAATAAGATTGGAAGCATTCCACCTGAAGAGCAAAATTACACATTTACTAATTTCCATTACTTGTCTAAGTGAACATATCCACCTACATTCGCCCCAATCAGCTTCTTCTGCTCTATTTTTAGATATATGATCATATGATGCAATCTTGTTTATAAAAGATACCTACAGATTAATATCATCAAATTTTTAATCCACAACTTAGGTTATAGTTGTTGTTGCTTTTTTGTTTTTGAGCTACTAATAATAATTACACCTGAGAAGGTAAGATCGCTAATATCTCGAACCATAGCACGTAGAGGATTTCTGATGACAATTTTACCCCCTAGTAGTAATACTATTGGCATGGACAAAGAATATCCTAGGGTTAACTTGAATTATTACTACTATTAATTATACCTCAAAAGGTAATATCACTAATATCTCGAAACCCATAGCCCGTAGAGGATTTCTGATAAAAAATTTGTCCACCCCTATTACTAAGACCCCCACTGACACCTTCTAGAATCTATTGGTATGAACAAAAATATTCTAGGGTTAACTTGAAATATTACTTATATTAATTACACTAATTCACTTAGGGAATTTCATAACATTTCTTATCCACTTAAATACACAGTTGCACGCATGCTTCCACGCCTGAGGTAACGTTTGCTCAGCCACCAAGTAGCCCAGCCCAACATACCACAGGCACTCATACTAAAGTAAACAACGAACAACAAACTCAAGCCCCGATATAAATTCGCTTAAAACATTACACATTATTACTTAAGCCGCACACATTCTACCCAAGCCTTGGTACAGGTGACGTAGCCCAATCCAACACACCCATACAATCTTAGTCATAGTATCACACATTGAAACTAAAACTCTCCGCCAACCTCCAGTACTCGGACAGTAGGGTCAATTTGTAGCCTCCAAGACCAGATCATACTTAACCAGTAACCTCTACCAATAAAGCTTCCCATCCCTTCATAATATGTCAAATTTTCAGTACAAAAGCGGCCTCAGAACCACCCCTCTCCCTCCCCAGAACCCACAGTGATCCAGAACTCCCAAATAAGTTTGGGAAAAAGTTGCCAGATGGTAAGAAAGGAATTCCCCCCCAGCCACTGCTGACGTAGACTACTAGACGGAATCCCCTCAGTGGTCGAGAGCCAGCAAAATAGTTTGAATTTTCCGGACACTTTTTGTATGGTAAAAGTGATCCAGATAGGCATAGCGTAACTACTAAGACAGAATCTTTGTCTAAAAATGCACAAAGCCCTATAATTTTCTATTTCTGTGCAAATGTCCTACAGCTTTTAACTGCTTGAATTCATTTTCGAACTCTTGCTGTGGTATTTGCGGAATTAGTTTTATTTTGGCTGTATATATGTGAGCTGGTGTCAATCTGTCGACGCTCCATTCCTCTTCAGGTCTACAATTATGGACGAAACGGAGATATTGTGCAGTGACAAGCAACAATAGTTTTTATGACGAGAATCGCTCAATTATTGTTTCGAGCCCATCGCTTTTTTGCATTGCAAGAGCTTTAACTGTCTTTAATTCATAGGACGTCTCTCTGCAAAGGCTGTTATCTTTAGGCAGTCCTGGCTTGTTTGTCTTAACCAACTAGGTCCTGTCCACCATGGCTCACAGTCATGAATCCTCATTGGCTTTAGACCTCGTGATGCCATATCGGCAGGTTTATCTTTTGTAGGTACATATCCCCATGTATTATTTAGGTTACCTTCCTGTCCGTAGCTCTGTTTGCCTCATAAGTCTTTCATTGACATGGATGACCTGTAATCCAGGACAATACGATTTTTGAATCGCACAGTGAAAAGCTACTGACATTGTTCATATGCGTGTCAGCTTGAACTTGACTTAGTAGTCTAGTTAACAACACTGCTCCATTTAACTCAAGTCTTGGCAGAGTAATTGGCTTTGCGGGAGCAACTCGAGTTTTTGACATGAGCAATGTTGTTTTTAATGTACCGCCATTGTCTTGAGTTCTCATGTAGACGACAGCTGCGTACGTCGAATTTGATGCATCGCAAAATCCATGTAATTGACAGTTGTGTCTATCTTGGGTATGTATACAGCGAGGAACTTTTATTTTCAATATGTGGGGCAGCTGTATCTTGAACTGCCCCCATTCCCCGCTGAATTCTTCTGGGACTATTTCGTCCCAAGTACATCCATGCATCCACAACTACACAGGGAGCTATCCAAGCTAAAGGGTCGAATAGCTTTTCTACTTGCGACAAAATTTTTCTTTTTGTTGTGGCTTGACTGTCTTGACTGCAACCATAAAATTATAGGTGGCTGGATGCCACTCGATTCCTAGAGATTTGACTTGGTTGTCATCTTCAAAGTTTAATAGCAACTCTAGCTCTATTTCATGCTTAGGTAACCCATTAAGCATTTCATCATGATTCGCTGCCCATATTCGGGGGTTAAATCCTCCTCCCTTTAACAGATTTATTAGCTTTTTTGTGTTTGTATGATTTCTGCTATGGTATTTCCGCCTGCTAGCAGATCGTCAACGTAAAAATCCTGCATTGCAATTTCTGACGCCTTAGGGTACTTTTCTTTGTCATCCTAGGCTAATTGCTGCAGTGTTTTTATTGCTAGATATGGTGCTGCCGAATGTTACGGTGTTGAGTTCGTATTCTTCTACTGGCTCAACTGCTCTACTTCGCCAAAGTATTGTCTGATATTTATGGTCCTTATGTATCTTAATTATTCGATACATTTTCTCGATATCGGCAGTCAATGCATATCTATGAACACGCCATTTTAGCAATGTTGAGTACAACTTTGGTTGTTATTGTGGGAACTGTCAACATTTGTTCGTTTAGGCTTTTCCCATTTGATGACTTTGCCGAAGCATCAAATACTACTCTTAATTTGGTAGTAGTGCTGACCTTAAGAACAGCATGGTGGGGTAAATAATACCTCTGGGTATTCGCATTTTGTGTGGTTTTATTTACCTTACACATATGACCCAAGCTTAAATATTTTTGAATACATTTATGATATTCAGCTTTATGTCGGCAGCTCGCTCGAATTTTTTCTCGAGTTGAGCGAATCTTTTTAACGCCATTATCTTTGATTCCCCAAGCTCGGGAACCTTGCCTGATTTGAATGGCAGCTTCACTTCATAACTGCCATTATCAAGCCGTTTATGATTCTCACTAAAAAATTGCTCACATTGCTCTTCTTCTTTAGTGAGCTTGCGTTTTGGGTTGAGTTCTTCTCATTCCCAAAACTTCCGTACTTGACTGTTTAGCTATGCTAAGTCATCAGCACTACTTGTGGTGAATACGGAAAAAATCTTACTTTTATCTACCTGATTTTGTGGTGCTGTTGTGTCCCCGAAAAGAATCCACCATAGCTTTATATTCTGAGCTATGGGGGTATCTTCAGGTCCACTTTTAATTCCTTTGCATAATATTTTTGCATAGGTATACACACCCAACAAAAGGTCTATTTTTCCTGCATTTAGGAACCCTAAATCAGATAATGGCAAGCCTTTTATATGAGTCCAATCAGAAG
Source organism: Dioctria rufipes (assembly GCA_963924295.1). Taxonomy (NCBI): domain Eukaryota; kingdom Metazoa; phylum Arthropoda; class Insecta; order Diptera; family Asilidae; genus Dioctria; species Dioctria rufipes. Next base: position 141,373,518 of record OZ002740.1, read on the forward strand.
ACTTTATGTGTGTTGTTGGAAATATATTAGTTATTTTCTTGATAACATAAGCCCGCAATGAGATTTCAAAATCAGCTTTATTCTTCACATTGAACTTCGGACACTACACCATCACATGAGCCAAATATAGTGCAAACAGTAAAGGTCAGTCCTCATTGTCATGTCATTTGCATTGAATGCCGACTGGCCGCCTCAACACAGTGTTTGAAAACAATCATTGATCATTGCCACAACCGGCAACATACGGATTGCAGTGATTACATCGAATCACTACCTCAACCATGAATCATAGGGATTACATGGAATCACTATCCAACATCATCAAACGTTTATCAACCATCAATTGAGAATAATTAATGAAATAATTTAATATTGTAGCGAAAATCACTGCTTTACAAATTCTTGTAGAATTTCCATTGATTGTATCTCTGTGAAACTATGCTCCGATAAAGTTTCACAACATCTTTGTGATTGTTCTATACAAGGTAAAAATGCGCAAAAAAACGTCCTCCTGATTTCCTTAGAGCTTTCAGTCTCGTTTCCTGAAAAAGAAACAAGAAAGAACACCACAAAGAATCTTTCTTAAATTTGTAATTAATTAATTAATCTTACCTAATTACATCAATAACAATGCTGATGTCAGCTGCACATCTCACAGCAGAAGTAAATATGTCAGAACGAACATTCCGCGTAAAGAAGAAATCGTACTAGAACACAAAATGGAAACGAGGTACGAGCAACAAAGTCTCATTACACATCACGTTCCGCCATGCGCCCTGAATGCGACACAAAATGGTCGGCCCCAAGTTGGGTTGTTGATTACCACAGATGTAATACCAGGAATGCGACATTGTCGTCGTCATTTCAAGATAAATGAGTTAAGTTTTTGCTTTCTTTGGGATGTCTACAGGGAAATTTTTACATCTTTTTAAGAATAAGTATAAGTTGTATTTAAAGCTTATTACATTTATGCCAGATTTAAAAGGACGGTGCTCTAAATTTACTCTACTTTCTGACGACGACATTTTTTGTGGCACAGCATTTGCCATGTTCTAATGTCGTAACATGAATTCGAAAATTATTTTTTGGCGTCGACAGGTGCGTGTCGCACTCGTTTGTATTTCAGCCTTTAATTGAAGCTAGCTCACAAGAAATCACTGTGCAGCGGAATATTGCGATGGTACATCTAAGAGCAAGTCCAGCAACTCGTGCGCGCTGCTTCCAGCTACGTCTAAGCCAGTGGAAGGTTTTTAAGAAGGTATAAATTATTTACGGTAAGGAAAATTTCTAATTCAACAAAAGGCGAAAGTTTCTTATTTTATCGTTCAATTCGACCATATTGAATTAGGAATAAATTGAATTTATGCAAAATATTTGTTTTAGATAATAAGTTGAAAGCAGCCTGTGGCGGCAATAACTAAAATGGTAACACTCATGACAAATGATGAGGTGCAGTTGCTATGCCAAGTTATTGTTGCTATGCCAGTTGTTGCTATGCCAGTTGTTGCTATGCCAATATTGTTGCCATGCGCCTTTGACTACCGTTCTTTGGTGCCGTGTGCAAACTCTGGCTATATAAACAGCAGTCTGACTTGGCTCGATCTCTTTTCCAGTTTGGCAGTGCAGTGATCAAGTGGTTATCGATTCCTAGTGTTATTTCCCAGTGTTCTAATTCCTACTAATAAATCAAATACTTTATTTAGTTGACGATTAAAATAAATATTCTTCTTCTGGGTCTCGACTGGATTAAGGGTATTGTTTTGATAAGCGACTAAAATAAAGATTCTTATTGTGGGTAGCGACTGCAATAAGAGTTTAATACTAATCCAACAAGTGCTTTGTTTTGGTTGGACGGTTGAAAATCGAGATTTTTATTCTGGGTGCCGACTGGATTAAAGATCTTATTTTTGACAGCGACTAAAATAAAGATTCTTATTGTAGGTATCGACTGCAATAAGAATAAATTACTAACTCAAAACACTTTATCGCGGGTCTCGACTGTGATAAAGATTCTTACTGTGGGTACCGACTGCAGTAAGAATAAATTACTAACACCAAACACTTTATCGCGGGTCTCGACTGTGATAAAGATTCTTTCTGTGGGTAGCGACTGCAGTAAGAATAAATTACTAACACCAAACTCTTTATTGCGGGTCTCGACTGTAATAAAGATTCTTATTGTGGGTATCGACTGCAATAAGAATAAATTACTAACTCAAAACACTTTATCGCGGGTCTCGACTGTGATAAAGATTCTTTCTGTGGGTTGCGACTGCAGTAAGAATAAATTACTAACACCAAACACTTTATCGCGGGTCTCGACTGTGATAAAGATTCTTTCTGTGGGTACCGACTGCAGTCAGAATTACTAACCTCATTTTATTCTGGGTCTCGACTGGAATAAAAACAAAATATCCCAAACCTAAAAACCTTAATAGAGAACCAAGTGAATCAGCTGCCAAACACTGATCAGGTGAGTACAAAGTCAGATACAGTAAAATAAATTTTCTTTTAAAATAATGAGATACAGTAAGAATAAATAAATTTCCGTTTAACTAAAATAATCTTATTGGTTACATAGCATAAATTATATATCGTCGTAACCTATTTCAATTGCTAAGGTTTCTGTGAAATTCTTAAAGGAGTTTTAAATATTAGAACAAAACTGCTCCCTCGTTTACCGCTCGGCCGGAGCAAATTTTTATCCAACAGATAAAAAAACGTTACAATATAAACATAACGTATTTATTTGTCTCTTTTTTTCATTTACTTACACATGTTGTCATCCTTACTTCTTTTTCGTTACCTTTCTATTAATGCTTATTTTGTGGTAGGGTTGTTTAGACATTCACCTTCATCCTCCGAGCTGTCATTATAAAAATTGAGATTCAGTAAAACGCACCAGGGCTTAAGATGTTCTGCCGAGTGGACGGATTCGTATGGCTTGCGCGAGATTTGTCTAGTGGCGGTGATAACATATCGGTCGTCCTTTAAGACGGCTCTTATTTCAAATGGACCTCGATACCTTGGCATAATTTTCTTCGAAACTCCAGTACTTGTAGGCTCCTGTTTGACAAGAACTAGCTCTCCTTCTTTGTATTGCCTTGGTGGAATATTCGACTTATTGTATGCTGAAGACCTCTGTTTTTCCTTAAGTTTTTGTAGTATTCACTCTCGTAATTCAGTTAATGGTATATCATCTTCTTCTTCCTCCTCTATCCTGTCACATAGTGCTAATATCAATTTGTTTTGAAGTATACTTTTGGGCTTATATGCCATTAAAATCTCCTGCGGCGATACTATGTTAGTGGAATGTTTTGAAGAGTTCAAAGCGAGTTCAAAGCCCATTGTATTGCTGAGATCTTTGTGTCCCAGTCACGGCCTTCCTCGTGCTGAGACATGCTCGCTACTGCAGCTTTAACAGTACGAAAGTACCTCTCAATTTGGCCGTTTGCTCTGGGCGTCGTCACTGCATTTAGAATGTGCTTAATATTATACTGTTCAAGTACTTCTTGAATACCCTGGAAGTACAAGCGGTTGCTCTGTAGTAGTATAACTAGGATTTCCCCACAGATGGCGCCACCGTCGCTAGGTGGTTCGATTCCATACTAAATGTGAGTTTGTGTCTTGGATGTACTGGTTTATGTCTTGGATGTTGGGGATACGAGACCAATTTGGGGGATACGAGACCACTTTAAGCACTCTCCAGCATAGGGAAATAGCATAGGATTTCGATTTTGTTTCTGAAGTTCGCTTATTTTTCATCTCGAGTCTTGGGGATACGAGACCATTTTGGGGATACGAGACCATTTTGGGGATACGAGACCACTTTTAGCACTCTCTAGCATAGGATTTCAATTTTGTTTCAGGAGTTCGCTTATTTTTCATCTCAGACTCGTAGCCTCCAAGTTTTTCATCTCGAATTTTGGGATACGAGATAACCTCACCCACAGATGGCGCCACCGTCGCTAGGTGGCTTGAGTGGGTTTGTGTATTGATGGTAGTGGTTTATGCCTTGGATGCACCATTGACTCTTGACTGTACTGGATCCACCATCGGCTTTTGACTGTACTGGATTATGTCTTGGATGCACCATTGGGTCTTGGATACACCATTGTGAGGTTGCCTGAGCTGCATTTGCCGATACTAGCAGCATGCCTTAGTTTTGCTGTTTTCTTTAGAGTGGAAGTTTTAGATATCGGCATGACCTCGTGATGTAGCCTTGGTTTTGCTGTTTTCTTGCTTGAAGATTTCTTAGCTGGAGAAATTGTAGATATCTGCATGACGCCACATAAAATGTTGCGCATAAATTTCTTAGCGGAGAAGATGTAGATATCAGCATGACATCACCTTGGTTTTGCTGTTTTCTTACTGTTATGTACTTGTTCAGGGATTTATTAAATAAAAGAATACCAGCCGACCATTTACTTAGACACAACGTACTTTATTCTAAATGATACGAGAGTTACAATCAGACTAAGTTCATCCCGCTGTGATTCAAACTATCTCCATCGATTCTCTGTCATAACCTAACTGTCATTCTTTAGTAATGTAAGTTAGTTCTATGTATGCATATACTAATAAATATATATAGTATCCATATACAACATCTCCCTTTTTTTTTTTTTTTTTTTTAGATTACAAAATTTATACATAATTCAAACAAATTCAACTTAATTGCTATATAATTATAACTATACATCGTGTATACACTTTCTACTGTACCTACTATTTCATTCCTTTGTTTTTTTTTTTACATTAAAATTATGTTTCTCGTCTTCTAATTCTGAATATTCTATTCTTTATTGTTTTATTTATTTTTATTATTTGACCGATATATAAGTAATCATTGTGCGACTTGTTGTTTCTTTGTTAAATGTCATTCGTTGTTTAGACCTTAACCTTTTGAAAACATTTAGTCATTGTGCGTTAATTTTCTCTTTACCCAGTCTTTCTTAATCGAATACTATTTCTTCTTAAAACTTTACCGTTGGAAAGCCTAATCCAATATGAACGCGGAGTAGAATCCTTTCGTATTATAGTAGCCTTTACCCATTCTCTCCCATTCTGATACCATACTGTATCATTCGCTGAATATTCATTTTTATATTTAGTTCCTCTATTATAATATCTCGCGCTTCGGAACCTTTTGTAATTAAAATTCCCTTTTAAATCTGGATATTCTTTTACCTTAAACTGCGAAGTTTTAGTTGGGATAGAAGTTCTTGTTCTTCGACCCATTATTAATTGATTTGGTGATAAGTCTATATCTTTAATAGGCATATTACGATACTCCATTAACACATACCAAAGCTCACGTTGCGATTCGTTTGACTTCTTTAATAAATTCTTTGCAGTCTGAACAGCACGTTCAGCCATTCCATTAGAACGTGGATAGTGTGGGCTTGAAGTTGTAATTTCAATATCTAAAGTTTTACAAAATTCCCTAAACTGAAATGAACTAAACGGCATATTGTCTGCTATGATCTCCCGTGGGAGGCCGTGTATGGAAAATACAGCTTTAAGTTCTGTTATTATTTCCGCGGAATTTTTTCTTTTTAATTTCAAAATATCTATATACTTCGAAAAATAATCCATGATTACCAAAAAATCCTTATCCTTGTATTGGAATATATCCATGCCTATTTTACAAAATGGTATTGAAGGTATTTCATGTGATATTAATGGTTCCCTTTTTCACAGCCTCGAAATTTTTGACAAATTCTGCAAGATGATATTTTTTCTTCTATGTCGTTATTAATTCCCGGCCAAAACACAATTTGCCTGGCTCTTGTCTTTGTCTTTTCAATACCACCATGAACTTCATGTTACTTCTCTAGAATTTCTTTCCGGCATTTTGTTGGTACTAAAATTTTTTCATCTAAGAATATTATTTCATTCTCTAAGATAAGATCATTTTTAAATTTCCAATAAATTTTTAATTCATCATCTAAGTTTTGTTTATTCTGCGGCCACCCATTTAATAAAATATCTTTTAATTTTTTCAGAACTCTATCATTTTCAGTTTCCAATTTTATCATGCTTAACTTTTCATCACTCACGTTTATAGAATGAATCACTTCATTGACATCTTCAATTTCGTTGCCTTTCTCATCTTTACTATAATATCTTGATAACATATCAGCTATATACAAATGTTTACCAGGTAGAAATTTGAGCACAATATCATATTTCATAATTCTTATACGCATTCTTTGTAACTTTGCGGATGAAATTTTATGTATTTCTTTTTTTATTATACCTAGTAACGGTTTATGATCAGTTATAATAGTTATCTTGCGTCCATAAATACAATTATGAAATTTAGTACACGCGTAGCAAATCGCAAGCATTTCCTTCTCAATCTGAGAATATCTAGTCTCTACTTCCGTTAAACTTCTGGACGCAAACGCTACTGGCTTTCCTTCTTGCATTATACAGCATCCTAAGCCTTCCTTACTACTATCGCACTGCAGCGTGATCTCTTTCCGAGTATCAAACCACCTTAATGTAGGTGCATTTATAATATCTTTTTTTATTTTCTCCAGACATACGGTATGTGCTGGTACCCATTTAAAAACTACATTTTTTCGCAACAATTCCCTCAGTGGACTTGAAATTTCTGCTAGGTTTGGAATAAATGACCTAAGATAAGAAACCATTCCTAAAAGTTTCTGTAAATCCTTTTTTGACTTTGGAATTCCAATGGCTGTTATGCCTTTCATACGATTTGGATCTACGTCAATGCCACTGTCTGAAAAAGTGTGTCCTAAAAAATTCACACTTGAGACTCTAAACTGAACCTTTTCGCGATTAAATTTAATATTTGCCTTTTCAGCTCTTTGTAATACCTTTTCTACTAACTTGTCGTGTTCTTCTAGAGTCTTTGCAGATATAAGGATATCATCAATATAAACGATGACACCTTCCATATCTTGAAAATATCTATTAATATTTTTTTGGAATACCTCAGGCGCGGTTTTGATCCCAAATGGAAGCCTAAGGAAACGATAACACCCGTACGGTGTGTTGAATGTACATAATCTAGATGATTCTTCACTGAGCTTAATTTGCCAATACCCTTCCTTTAAATCTAACACCGTAAAAAACCTTTTATTCGCAAGCTTAGGAGCAATTTCCTCTAGCGTTGGAATTGGGTACTGTTCCTCTTCTAACTGACTATTTAGCGCTTGAGGATCTAAGCAGATCAGTATACTCTTGTTTGGTTTCTCGACCAACACTATGTTTGAAACCCATTCTGAATTTCCTTCCACTCTTTCAATAATATTTCTTTCTATTAATTGATTTAAATGATTCTTAAGAGGTGTCATTAACACCTGAGGAATACGTCTTGCAGGTTTTACGACTGGTACCGCATCAGGTTTCAACTTCATTGTATAATTATCAACAAAACATCCTAACCCATGAAAAAGATTCGCATATTTTTCTAAAAATTGCTGTTCTGTCACGACTTTACATTCTTTTTGTTTCACATAATTAACCCTTTTTATCAATTCTAGATCAATACACGCTTTCAGCCCTAATATCGGTACATTATCTTCGACTATAATAAACTTCTGATATGAAACTTTCCCACTGACAATGCATTCTACTGATATTTCACCTATTGACCGTACTGTACTACCACTATACGCCTGCAATCTTACGTTCGACTCATTTAACTTTATTTACACCTTTCAGTTTTTGAAAAAGAAATTTGGGTAAAAGATTGGCCTCTGCTCCAGTATCGAGCTTAAAATTTATGGCCTTATTCTGCACAATGACACACTTATACCAAGTGTTACTTGAATTTAATTTATTTATCGAATCAATGTATATGTCATTATTATCACTTACTTGATTGCATGAAATAGCTCTTACGCCTTTAGAATGACAACAAACCGCAAAATGATTAAATTTTCCACACCTTTCGCACTTTTGTTTGAATGCAGGACATTTTCCATAATCGTGTTGTCTCGCACAATTTTTGCATGAAGACTTAGAATTAGAAGTCGATTTGACGTATGATTTCTGCTCTGAATTGTTTCTGAAATTATTAGATTTGTTACTCTGATATTGATTATTTTTATGAAAATTATTCTTCCTAACACTATTATACCCCGAACTTTCTGAAACGATACTATTACTTTGACCCAGTTTGTTACCACGATAAAATCCATTATTTTTATTGTTTACTGCAAATACATCCACTCCTTCAGCTGCTGTTCTTACTTCGCCTCCATTTGTACATCTCTGCAACATGCCTGCTTGTGTTCGTGTTATCTCATCAGCTCTAGCCATTTCAATTGCCTTCTCTAATGTTAAATTATCAGCTTCCAGTAATCGTTTCTGTAATCTTTTGTCCTCAACTCCCAGTACTATACGATCTCTTAGCATTCTGTTTGTGTGCTCTTCATACCCACACGTTGTAACCAGCTTTTTTATATCCATTAAAAATGTATTAAATGGTTCACCATTTCGCTGTTTTCGATTCCAGAAAACAAAACTTTCGTATACTTCATTATTTTTAGGTATGCAGAACAATTTAAATGATTCCACAACCTTCACATATTCTTTTTTATCCGCTTCAGATAAATTAAAAGTATTGAACACTTCTATTGCTGCCGGGCCAACTGCATTTAAGAAAATAGCTACTTTCATGGCTACTGCTTTTTTCTCCAATTCGATCGCCGTAGCAAAAATATTAAAATTTTGCTCGAAAACTCGCCGACTTTTCGTAAATATTCCATCGTTTCTTTTATAATAATTTTTGTTTTTGGCGGTCTACCACGTGTTCGATTACTTTTCCGTATTGTGTTTAAACTTTTTACATCTTGTAGCGTTTTATTTAGTCCCATGATTTATCTCATAGGCGATTTATTTACCGCACTTTCCGTAAATACCGACTGCGCCATGTTATGTACTTGTTCAGGGATTTATTAAATAAAAGAATACCAGCCTACCATTTACTTAGACACAACGTACTTTATTCTAAATGATACGAGAGTTACAATCAGACTAAGTTCATCCCGCTGTGATTCAAACTATCTCCATCGATTTTCTGTCATAACCTAACTGTCATTCTTTAGTAATGTAAGTTAGTTCTATGTATGCATATACTTATAAATATATATAGTATCCATATACAACACTTACTTGAAGGTTTCTTAGCAAGGAAATTGTAGATATCAGGATGACATCGCATTGATTTTGCTGGTACTAGCAGCATGCCTTGGTTTTGCTGTTTTCTTTAGAGTGCAAGTTTTAGATATCAGCATGACCTCGTGATGTAGCCTTGGTTTTGCTGTTTTCTTACTTGAAGATTTCTTAGCTGGAGAAGTTGTAGATATCTTCGTGACGTCACCTCGGTTTTGCTGTCCCTAGTGGCATTAGTGAGTACTATAGGCATTTAATGCCCTGATGAAAATTAGCATATTCCATAATTTTTAATCGCGTGCAAACGCCATTTCTGGAGTAAAGTTCCTTAGTGGCATTAGTCGGTACTACCAATATGCCTTGGTTTTGCTGTTTTCTTTTGTTAGCGAGGAAGTTGCAGATATCACGTATGACGTCATCTTGGTTCTTGCTATTTACAGGTGCTGCACCTAAATAAGTTTTATTAGCGCGGAAGTTGTAGATATCAGCATCATTCGAATTTCACAACATGACATCACCTTGGTTTGTGTTTTCTTAGAAAATTATTATTGTTATTATTAGGTTTAGGGGGTGCGTGTATTGCTCTATCGAGGACAAACACCATTTCTTGAGTAAGGTTCCCTAGCGGAATTAGCCGGTACTACATAATGCCATTTCTTGAGTAAGGTTCCCTAGTGGCATTAGTGGGTACTACAGACACTTAATGGTAAGTAATGTGTTTCCCATCCAATGCCCGCTACCGTAAAGGATTTGATACCTTCATTGTACTATAAAAGGATGATACATGCGAAATCTTCATAAGTCGAAGCTGTAACTCAGACAGTAAGCACACCGAATCGTGTGGACCTGCTGAGTAGATTAAAGCTGTTCACCTATTATCAGACCTGTATGAAAAGCTGTTAAGCTGTTATCAAAGCTGTTTGAAAAGCTGTTAAGCTGCTATCAGAGCTGTTTGGAAAGCTGTTAAGCTGTTATCAGAGCTGTTTTAAAAGCTGTTAAGCTGTTATCAGAGCTGTTTGGAAAGCTGTTAAGCTGTTATCAGAGCTGTTTTAATAGCTGTTAAGCTGTTATCAGAGCTGTTTAAAAGCTGTTAAGCTGTTATCAGAGCTGTTTTAAAAGCTGTTAAGCTGTTATCAGAGCTGCTTGAAAAGCTGTTAAGCTGTTATCAGAGCTATTTAAAGGCTGTTAAGCTGTTATCAGAGCTGTTTGGAAAGCTGTTAGGCTGTTATCAGAGCTGTTTTAAAAGCTGTTAAGCTGTTATCAGAGCTGTTTGAAAAGCTGTTAAGCTGTTATCAGAGCTGTTTAAAAGCTGTTAAACTGTTATCAGAGCTGTTTGGAAAGCTGTTAAGCTGTTATCAGAGCTGTTTCGAAAGCTGTTAAGCTGTTATCAGAGCTGTTTGGAAAGCTGTTAAGCTGTTATCAGAGCTGTTTAGAAAGCTGTTAAGCTGTTATCAGATCTGTTTGAAAAGCTGTTAAGCTGTTATCAGAGCTGTTTAAAAGCTGTTAAGCTGTTATCAGAGCTGTTTGGAAAGCTGTTATTGAGTTAATAACGAAGATGAATGAAAATCTATTAAAAGAAATTATCAAGACTAGGAATGCAGTGCGAAGGAAATTAAAAGCCCTAAGGATGGGAAAAATTGAAGCAGAAGCTCGACTTGAAGAAACCTTTAAGCCAATCTCTAAACCCTTAAAAGAGTTTGTTAGAACAGTAAAATACGAGCCGCCGAATATAGTCAAATTTGAGACAAAAGATGTAAAAGAAGAAGAACAAGAAGAAGAAGAACAAGAAGAAGCAGAAGAAGAATCCAATGATGCTGTGGAACCTTTTACCCCTCCAAAACGAAAATATGTTAAAATGGAGGCTAGTAGCACACCTATAAATTATGGAGATTATTCCTTAACATCTGAGGAAGAATTCGCAACACCTGAACATTCAAGAACATTGACAGGAAGGTCTCCTGTCGCCTCCCCCGATACGTCTGGATACATAGTTTCAAACTATTTAAAGCTATTCACTGATAATATCCCTAAAATTGATCCAACCTATGGAGTTTACTATGATGATAGCGGGTGGAGAATCGGTAATTCAACGTTTGATCTTGATGATGTAGGAAATATTGTTATCAAGGGGAAGAGCTATAAAACAACTTTGGGGTTATGTGAGCTGCTATTTATGAAAGATCCCGTAAAAAGTTTATATACTAAAGAGGATTTAACTATTTATGGATCTGTTTTGAGAGATACCAATGCATATAAACGTGACTATGCTGAAGGTGGACAAATAAAGGGTACTAGAGCGGCTAAGTATAAAGCTATAATCAGTAAACTTATACAGCATAAAGGCATGGGTCTAATGCGTCTGCCTAAAGAAAACATTGATCACATTTACTGGGATGATCCAAATGAATTAGTGGATAGACTGCGCCTTCTAATGGCATCAAAGCAGGCTGGAAACACCAGTCACAACAATGAAATTGTATCTATACTGGAGGAGTTGCGAGAAGCAGATATTATAGTTTAAATACTACTCCATTACCATACTTCTACACAATCTACAGATGAGCGTTGACAAGTTTGGAAGTTTCTCTAAGCGAGGATATCTTGGGAAACCAGGTGAACGTGGACCAACAGGAGCTCAGGTGCCAGCCGGTGTGCAAGGAACTCAAGTTCAATCAAAACACAATTCTTGGATTAATAACAAAGATGTTTTATAATATCTTGAAGAAACAATTGACAATTTAATATAAATTTATAGTTATAATTATAATAATTTATACATGTAGCTATAATGCAAATTACTTTAATAAATAAAACTAAAATTATAATACATTTATTATTTACACTGGACTTAGATTCTTTCTGCGGCTGCTACTTGTTGATCTGATGAAATAGAGTAATGCCCCCATGGTAGAGTATCCGTCGCTCCGCTCATAATATGACGCTTATTATCATAGGGACTCAATGCAATCTTTTTTTGATTGATAGTGTATACGTTATGGTGATGAGATCGTATGGAGCTCTGATTAGCAGTTAATATTCGCTCGTTATTTAAGCATTCGACGTAGTCTTCGAAATTGATATGCCTCTGGACTACATTAGTCTTTACTCCTTTCGCTTTTTTTACAGTTTTACCAGCGTTTATACGCAGACTGTACATTTTTGAGCGCAAGCCTACAAATTCGCTCATGATTTTCCCATTCACCTCATCCTTCATTAGCCCGGGAATTTTCAGGATGAGTCCATGTGATAAGCATTGCTTCAAATTTCGGTAGTGTATAACATATTTAGTTTTTGGATGTAATGTAGTCAAAAGCTTTTCTAATTTTGCTCCAGGTGGTGCTACATGCTCAGAGCAAAACTGTAAGTCCTTACGCTTATCATGAAGATGTTGAGGATAATCCAAGTCGACTTCGAATATGTATCCATTTGGAGAATTATCAGGAATTTCGGAAACGTCAATATTGGGAACATCAACCCATTTGAATCCTCCAGTTGGTAAATGTTGTGACATGGCCCATCCATAAAGGTTATTCACATCATAATACATAAAGGTATTTCTCTTTCTCCTCAGGCTTAAAATCATCCATATTTTTGTTATTGGCTTTACTATATCTGTTCGAACATTGACTTATACCACCTCGAATGCCTCTCTCTATGAATATCAGTATATCTACGTCGGTTATCAGCTCTAATTTGACATTAGTGTATTTTAGCATAGCATCCCATGTTAGGCCTGGCATGGTGTAATAATGTGCTGGATCTAAATTGTATGTCTTCATGCACACTTCTCGAAAGTTCTCAAACACATCGGCCAATAGGAGAATATCAGTTTTAAGGTATAGATCTGAATATTCACCAAGTGTTTGTATTTCAAATTTTTGCCAGACCTCTTCAGCATGATTGTAGTCCTCAGGAGATATAGCACTGTCAGTCAGTTTATTGTATAACGCGTCCTGTGTTGGTAAGTTCCTTAAATCCAATTTACCCCAGTCATCAATAAAATCATATGGGAAGACGCCCTTGCGTGTAAGAAGTTTGATAGTGTCATCATCCAATCCCTGCCATACTGATCTTGTAGTGTTTAATTTATCCATCGGCAGCAATGATGATAACTTATCTAAAGATTCAGCCATAAAACGGAAGGAATCGATGAATCCGAATTTTATGTAGCTGCCGTCCATGTGCTTGGTGAACGAAATATATCTTTCCTTGTTTATTGGTAAGAGATCAACTTTGCCTGGGAAAGATGTAGCTATATCCTTAATTATGAAGTGGGCATCATATCCGGATTAATTGTGAAAAATTACTGGAACTATGGAGCAATCTTGATACATCAGATTGCATGCATTGTGCGCTGGCCCTCGGTATTTTCCTGTTAAAAGAATTTATGAAAAGAAATGAATTGAATTATGCTTCTCAGTATTTACCTGTTAGGTGGAAAAGGTCTCGGACTCGTTCCTCATCGGCTGCAAACGTTTTTTCACATATATGGCAGCAAGTATTTTCCATATGTGAACGTCGTTCCTCTTTAGTTAGTGGTTGCATTGGCCTGATGTTCAGCTTCTCCTGTGCAGCTATTGTAGACAGTCCTTGCCTCGATATGCTCTGTAATATGAGAGCTTAGCATCATGTTTGCAGTGGAAATAGAATCCTATGCTGTGAACTTCATGTTCCTGGATTCGCTGTGTATTTTGATCGTTTCCCTGAATCGGCTTCAATATTGATTCAAGATCAGCATACACAGAAAACGGGACTGGATTATTATGGTTATAATTCTTATATTCCAACCATTTCTTTTCCTCTGAGGGAAACATAATTCTGCAGTCGTTTTGCTTCTCACATTCAGGGGTGTGTGATACTAATTTTTCAGCAGAGCGTAAGTACAGCAAGCATCTCTCGCATATATACTTTCTACCATTACGCTTCGAAGTTTGCTTCGATATGAGTCGGGAAAGACCTTTAATCCAGCAGAAATGTTATCTGCTAGCATCATCATCATCATCCATATGACCATCATTATCCTGGTCATAGTCATCTTGAATCATTAAGAGATTTACATGTCGCTCCATCCTGTGTGTTGTAAGTCTAACTGGAACTGTGGTGAAGGAACGCTCTTTCTCTAGGATGAATACGTTTATTGATAAATCGTTCTGGTCTTCAAAGTGCGTTATTTGCTTAAGCGTCATGGGAAATGTTATTCCAGTTAAATCAAGTACGTGAACGATTTAATTTGATCAATACAGCTGTCCAAATGTCGTTTTTTAGCATTCTTATTACACTTTCGAAATGCTGCTTGATATTTACGAATGTTTCTGTTGCACTCTTTAATAATATTGTTTTTATTCACAAAATTTGCATCACTTAAACACTTCAACACATCTTCTCGCAATTTCTTAATTAATGAAAAACTTTCATTTAATAATGTGATAGACATTTTTAATTTTTTATTCAACACTAACACTTTGAATCACTTAGATTGACTGGTGCTCCCCAAGAGTTTGCTTGCGCTTTTATAGCAACAGTTTGTAAACATGAATGATCCTGCTGCTACAATAAACATTGCACAGGATGAATTCCAACGAATTTGCTGACAGGTTGAGATGATATCGAATTACACGATAAAAAATCATTCAAATTAATTTGATTACTTTATTCTGCTGGTCTAATTTGCAAATGAGATTGTTTACATACAAGAAAATGTGAAAATTTGTTTACACTCCAATGAAACGTTTCGATCAGCAAAATTCTTGGAACAATAAAATTTGTGGCTGCCTACAGGAAGTGTGGTATCGAATTACACGAAAAGAATAAATGTGCTGATATTGCTTAAATTTGTTTACAACAGGATGTGAAATTTTGCTTACGAATTCTAATGAAACGTTTCAATCAGTAAAATTCTTGGAATTGAGCTGTTTGCGGTATCAAATTACATTAATCATTCAGCTTAATGTGCTGATATTGCAAATTGGCTTTAAGCAGGATTAAACTTGTTTTGGAATCATGACTATAAATTGAGGAGCTGAAAATCAAGTGTTGATATTACATAAATTGGTTTACTTTATTCTCTTAAGATGATGAAATTACATATAGAAAGATTGTTGGAATGTAGAAAGATTTTATTGAAATAATCAAGTGTTGATATTACCTAAATTTGTTTACTTTATTCTACTCGAGCTGATAGCAAAATTACGTGAAAAAAAGATTAGAGGATTGGTCTGTTGTTCTGGATTTGATTATGATAATATCTAGTGTTTATATAAGAGTTCGAATCATTTGAATTGCAGCTGCAAACTATATGAATTTGTTTACAAGAAGTGTGATGATATTAAATTACATATTGATGCTTTATAAAAATGAAATATTTGCAAGATTTTGCAAACGCACAAAATTACGTGAAAAACGATTAGAGGATTGGTCTGTTGTTCCGAATTTGATTATGATAATATCTAGTGTTTATATAAGAGTTCGTGTCATTTGTATTGCAGCTGCAAACTATATGAATTTGTTTACAAGAACATATTGATGCTTTATAAAAATGAAATATTTGCAAGATTTTGCAAACGCATTATTTTTTTTTTATCAAGATATGCATAGAAGAAGTTCAAATTATCTAAAGAGTTTAGCTCATTCTGAATCGATTTCTGAAGAGCCACAATGTCAGAAGTAAGTTGCTCTGAAATTTATTATAATATTTTTTTAATAATTAATTTTTTTCTCCAAATACAGCAACAACAACAACAGCAGCAGCAGAGTCAGCAGCAGAAGCAGAGCCAGCAGCAGCGGAGTCAGCAGCATCGCGAAGCTGTGAGTAATTTTTTTTTTATAATTTATAAATATATAATAATTTTCTATAACTCCTAGGTGCTTCATGCGATGAATATGTTGCGAGGGTCGCTTTACAGAAGCGAAGGTTTCTATAATGACCTATCGCTAACATTTTCTGCAATAAAAAGGACCATGAAGGCTGAAAAGGTTAGGCTGCGGGCTGCAAAAGCAGAAAAAAAAATGAGCTTCGTCGAATTGAAGAGAAATTGGCGAAGCTAAAAAAAAATATGTGTGTGGTTAAAAAAATTGGAAACCATTCAGGAGTAATAATAATAATTATAATAATTAATAAGTAATAGTATATAATAAAAAAACAAAAATAAAAAAAATAAAAAAATAAAAAAAATACAAAAATTAAATTAAATTAAATTAATAATTAGTAATAATTAGTAATAATAAGTAAAAAAAAAATGATATTATATTAAATTAATAATAAGTAATAATAATAATTATAATAATTAATAAATAATAGTAATAGAAATAAATAAAAATAAATAGTGTCATCATATTGTTTTATTTCATCATTCTGCATATATTTCTCTAGAAAACAACAACAAATCTAGGTACTTATCTACAACTTCCGCTCCACAAAACCAAGGTGATATCAGAAAACAACAAAAAAAACCGAGTCGATTTCAAAACAGCAAAAAAATCGAGGTGATGTCATGCTGATTTCTACAGTTTCCTTCCTTAAGAAATCTTCAAGTAAGAAAACAGCAAAACCGAGGTCACGTCACGAAGATATTTACAACTTCTCCAGCTAAGAAATCTTCAAGTAAGAAAACAGCAAAACCAAGGCTACATCACGAGGTCATGCTGATATCTAAAACTTGCACTCTAAAGAAAACAGCAAAACCAAGGCATGCTGCTAGTACCAACCAGCAAAATCAATGCGATGTCATCCTGATATCTACAATTTCCTTGCTAAGAAACCTTCAAGTAAGAAAACAGCAAAACCAAGGTGATGTCATGCTGATATCTACATCTTCTCCGCTAAGAAATTTATGCGCAATATTTTATGTCGCGTCATGCAGACATCTACAATTTCTCCAGCTAAGAAATCTTCAAGGAAGAAAACAGCAAAACCAAGGCTACATCACGAGGTCATGCCGATATCTAAAACTTCCACTCTAAAGAAAACAGCAAAACTAAGGCATGCTGCTAGTATCGGCAAATGCAGCTCAGGCAACCTCACAATGGTGCATCCAAGACCCAATGGTGCATCCAAGATATAATCCAGTACAGTCAAAAGCCGATGGTGGATCCAGTACAGCAAGAGTCAATGGTGCATCCAAGGCATAAACCAGTACCATCAATACACAAACCCACACAAGCCACCTATCGACGGTGGCGCCATCTGTGGGTGAGGTTATCTCGTATCCCAAAATTCGAGATGAAAAACTTGGAGGCTACGAGTCTGAGATGAAAAATAAGCGAACTCCTGAAACAAAATTGAAATCCTATGCTATTTCCCTATGCTAGAGAGTGCTAAAAGTGGTCTCGTATCCCCAAAATGGTCTCGTATCCCCAAGACTCGAGATGAAAAATAAGCGAACTTCAGAAACAAAATCGAAATCCTATGCTATTTCCCTATGCTGGAGAGTGCTTAAAGTGGTCTCGTATCCCCCAAATTGGTCTCGTATCCCCAACATCCAAGACATAAACCAGTACATCCAAGGCGCAAACCCTCATTTAGTATGGAATCGAACCACCTAGCGACGGTGGCGCCATCTGTGGGGAAATCCTGGAGGCACAAAAAAGTGGTCTGGTACTCTCCTAGTTATACTACTCTCTGTCTGATATTATGCGAAATGATACGCCGAAATATAGATTTGTTTCGTCTAATATTTTTATAACTCCTTTAGTAGTTGTAGTTTTTGTGGGTTTTAGGACTATGAACTTAGTAAAGGAATCTACCATTCGGATTATATATTGGTTTCCTGCTTTATTCTTGGGCAATGGACCCAGATGATCAAAGTGTACTGTATGAAATGGGGTTGGATCTCTGTCCGGTTCATAAATTTGTTGTTTTGTTTCATAATTACCTCGTTTATTATACAAGCAATAAATGCAAGAGTTCGCATACTTTTTAACAGTATGGCTCATATTTTTGAACCAAAACTGTTTACGTGTATTTTCTAGGGTACGAATAATACCACAGTGTCCCATATCATCGTGCGCAGATTTGATTATTGTCCAGCGAACTCCGTGCGACACTACGAGTCTATTGCCATTCTGAGTTTTTTTGTAGATACGTCCTTCATGCAGTAGATAATTTTCTTTAATTCCGTTTTTATCCGGATGGTTTTGTACCGTCCCATCTAAGACCTTTCTAATTTCTGTTAGATTTGGATCCTGGCTCTGGAGCGAACACACCCAATCTTCTTTTGACAGAAGAACTGTCATTACTGTATCCGCTACCGCTTCTATTTCCTTCGCTTTTTCAGATGGTGAACGACTTAAGGCATCTGCATGTACAATTCAAAATTGATTTCCGATATTCGTAACCACCAGTTGAACGGAGTGAATTGTAATCAGTAACAATTACGAACTGTTTATATAATAAATAATATTTGAAACGTTCCAAACTTTCCATCACTACTAACGCCTCTAGGTCATAACTGTGATACTGGGTTTCGGCGGCAGTAGTTGTGCGACTAAAATATGCAACCGGTTTTAGATCCGACAGAAATTCTCGTTTCATAAGAATTCCTGCTAGACCATGACTACTTGCATAAGTACGCAGGTCATGGTCTACGTTCACATCACACAGCGTTAACACAGGCCTTTGGAATAATATCTTTTTTAGTCGTTGGATGGAAAAAAAGCTTGTTTAAGGGTTGTGCGATTAATGAAAATCCTTGAACGAAATTACGAAAATATCTTGTCAGACCCAGGAACTGTCGATCTTCACGAATATTTTCCGGTTTCTTATAATTTTTCACAGCTTGCGTTTTTTTTCATGCCAGGTAGGATTCCATCCCCTGTAGTTTCATGGCCCAAGAGTTCAATTTTATTATCTAGAAAGGAACATTTCTTCACATTTAGTGTAAGTCCTGCCTTCTTAATCTCCTTAAGAAATTCGTCAAGAACTTCAATATTTTCCTGAATTGTCTTCGTTGAAATCAAAATATCATCCATGTATATAATCATCTTACTCTTATCCATTGCTTTGGTGACTTCTGCCATTAGCTTCATAAATACAGCCGGGGAGTTAGTTAATCCGAACGGAACCCGTTGAAACTCATAGTGACCATCTGGTGTAATGAATGATGTATACTGCTGACTGTCTGGGGGTATTGGAACTTGGTAATAACCACTAAGAAGATCAAGTGTTGTGAAAACTTTCTTATGTGCAAGGGAGTTCAAAGTTTCATGTATATTAGGAACTGGGAAATTTTCGCGTTGCGTTATTGAAATTAATTTGCGATAGTCTTGGCAGATACGATATTCCCCATTCTTTTTTGGAATCAAAATTGCTGGACTTGCATATTCAGATATAGATGGTTTTATTATATCTAGGTATAATAATTCTTGAGCACAATTTCTTAACGTATCTCGCAAGCCATATGCTACTTTATAGGGTTGATATTTTATTATTTCCTTTTTCTTTAATTTAATGTTCATATCGATTTAGTGTGTTTTCCCCATATATTTTATATCATCAGCAAAACGGTCTTTATATATTGATATAATTCGAAACAATACATTCTTGTCTTCAATTGTAATTTCAGCATTTACTGAGAAACTCTAAAAGTCATTTGAAGTTAAATAATCAATGTTCACGATAGAAAACTGCCCTTGTTCTTTAATTACCTTAATTACTGGCTTGTCGAAAAAAGTTCTTCCTACTATAATCGGAACATCTTGAGCTGCATCGCTTACAATCATTATACCAACTGTCGCAATTACTTCATCAATGCGAATAGTTTTGCTAATCTTACCCAAGGTTGGGGTTTCTTTGCCTCCAAATCCTCGCAATATTTTATAAAATTTTTCTATTACCCATTTATATTTTTCGGTAATGGAATATGATAAGGTCCAACAGTCACTCCCAAAATCAAGAAAGGCTAATATCGGTTGATTTTCAACATAAATTATTCGATGGTATTCATCTTCAGGGTATGTTGTCTGAAGCACTTTGTTTACTTTGGTGTTTTTTTATTAACGCTTTATTTTGCAAGATGTCCTGTTTGATGGCAGTTGAAACATTTTTTTGTATTAGAGTTTAAAGGACAGATATTAGCATAATTGCCAGGCTCATCACAACGATAACATCTACCTCTACGATTAAAGTCAGTTTCTTTATTTATTTTTTTGCCTGTACGCGGTGTTTTAAAAGGATTTCCTTTTTCAATATGATCAGATACATTTGTTTCAGTTCGAAAAGGATGTTATCTTTGTTGTCGAAAATATTTTGAAGAATTAGGATTTTTTGATAAGGGAATCAACCACGTCGTCGTCCTTGTAACACCATTTCTTCAAAAATTCTTAATTTTTTGAAATAGTTCGGGTAACGTTGCGCATTCAGAGGCCATTAGGACATTTATTAAATTCTGATTTTTCAACCCTGATATTACATGCTTAATTACCTTTTGATCACTTAAATTAATTTTTTTAACCCAAGGCAACGATGTGGTAAAAATATTCCTCAATGCACTCATTATCCAGTTATTCCTCGATAATATTTCATACCAAGTTGAAGCATCATCTCGCCCCGTCGGGAAATTTTTCAAAAATTCTGCCTTGAATTTTTTCCACATATTAAGACTCTCTTGTGTACTTTGGAACCAGTGTTTATCCGCGCCACTCAATTGCAAAGATGCGTATAATAGTGCATCCCCATCCACCCATTTATATACGTTGATTAAGTTTTCGATAGAAGAAACCCAGTTTTCTGCACTTCTTTCTGGGTATTTGGACGGATTAAACTCTGGTATGGTTTCAGAAATTTCCTGCATACTTAATCTCACTGAATGATTTTCTGAGATGTTTTGCACTACGTGGGGAGTCGTCTCTCTCTTAATTAATTCTATTTCCCCTTTTAATAGTTGATTTTACCATATTAGTAAATCTATTGTAGTCAAATTTTCACATACCTTATCTCCGGTTCTTACCTCAGAACCAATTTCATCTTCGCACTGATGGATATCCATAATTTGTGTTCTCACTAATTAACTTTTGTGACACTAATTTAATTCTTTCCACTTTCACCTTTTGAAATATTTTTTTTTTCTTCTTTATACGTTCTAGGAATAAGTTTCACTGTGTACATTTGAAATTATAGTTCACTGCTCCGGTTTCACAATATATATTGACTTACAGTATCTAAGCATTTCCACGACAAGAACTATACCAGTCAATTCGTTCGCGCTGGACCATCGTGCAGAGCCCACACTTGAAATATAAAGATACACGTTTTCTCTTTTTTTTTTAAATTATTCTTGCCTTAAACTCAACTTGATCGCGTGATAGATACTGCATATGCACGTCAACCACTTTTCATGCCATATAAAGATACACGTTTTTTTTTTTTTTTTAATTATTCTTGCCGTAAACTCAACTTGATCGCGTGATATATACTGCATATGCACGTCAATCACTTTTCATTCCCAACAGTAATCTGTTCTGCACGTCAAGCACATTTCCTTTCCATTCACTCTTTTCATAATTCACACAGATATCTCTAATTGCAGGCTCGTTATAACTATCATCTCTCATAACTCACACTCCCTTGAAAAAAGGTCACTTGTAACTAACACTCCAGGTATGTCCAAGCAAATCTACAAGGTCTGCAGATACTGTACTGCGCATATGCCTTTTTCTAAAGTACTTTACGACAATACGCTGGAATTCCAAGTAGCACATTCCGTTTATTATTTTAAGAATTCTTACAGCGTACGCCCTTCATATCACACCCTCTTAACAATTCCTTTATTGAGGGGATTTTCTCGGTATTAATTTATTTTACGTTACATGTGTAGATCTAATTCCTGTGATTTGAAGTGACGTTGAAAAGCCTTTTAGCTGTAATAATTTAAAAGCAGCTTCGGTTATAAAAGAACTTTGTGATCCTAGATCATTCAAAGGTCGCATGGGAATTGTTATCCCACTTCTGTTCCTTACATGTATTATAGCCGTAGCTAATAGTGCTTGTGTGGCTTTCTGCTGATTTGAACAGGCATTGGCCGAAGTTGATGGGACTGAATTTTCTGACTGTCTTGATCGTATGGTCTCAACAGCCTTTGGCTTTGTTGAAGACATATTTTTGCCTTCGTGTAGCCATGTGTGGTGACGATTGTCACACTTGAAGCATCCAATTTTATTTGGACATGCTTCTTTATTGTGTGGTTTTAAGCAATTTGTGCAAAGCTTGTGGTTCATCACAAGATCACGTTTTGCGTTAAAACCCTTTTGTTTACATTGTGTGCATTTGTGGATTATATGTTCTCCTTTGCACACCGGTCACCTTTCACTCATCGTACAAGATCCATTATGTCTTTGTAGATAGCTAAAACAAATATTATATTTCAACAGGATCTTCCGACGAGTGTCAATATGATGCCGTCGGAAATCATCGTTTATGCGATGGTCTCCCTTACATACCACGCAACCATATTGTTCATTGACGTGATAGTTTAATGATTTATTTTGTCCACGTTTATTCATGGCAACATAACCAACCTTACTAGGGTTAATAGCTTCCAAAGTTCGGAAGCGAGGTTCTAGGAAACAAAACAATTCTTTTAAATCCGGAATCTCTGTACTCTTGGAAATTGATTGTACTGTTGTGACTCAGGTGCCCAATGCCCCGAATCACAATCATAATACCGATATATCAATATATCATCCAATACGATATATTGATGTATCATTAATTGACCCTGAAAATAAAAAATCATTTCAATTTAAAATTTCAGTGAAAACTTAAAATGCATTTAGAAATGCATTCCTACATCATAACAAAATGCAATTTAGCATAAATTGCATTTTGTTATCAGACACACATTCCATTCATACGATATGCACACTTACCTACATACAGTGTCTTCTTACTTTCTTTCCGTATGTACGCTGTACTTACGTACATTACTTACTTAATCCAATCTAATTGTATGTATATACATACATACAATTATTACAATTATTCGCGCCCTCTTAAAATCAATATTTCAAGATGGGCGCACAAGTGCATATCGGATTACAGTTTTACATTGATGCATATAGCTCGCATTAAAGAACTTTTGCATTTTCTCACGTACGTTTTTCAACGTCGTGAGAAAACAATAAAAATAACAAAAAAGCTTTTTGAAGATATCGTGGGTACCTGGGTGCAATTTTCCCAAACCTCGAGGAGTTCGTTTTTTCAACCCGTCGAAGTAATACGCAGGAATTAAAGTAAAATTTAGTATATTATTGAAAGTGTGAAATATTAGGAATTAAAACAAAATTTAGTATATTACTGAAAGTGAGAAATATTAGCTAAAATAAAATTTAGTATATTATTGAATGTGTAATGGAATTGAAAATATACACACTTATTACATTATCGGAAGTGTAAACCGAAAATCAGTAAATTATATTATCAGAAGTTTAAATCGAAAACCAATAGATTACATTTTAGTGAAGTGAAATGAAAAAGAAAAAATGAAAGTGAAACAGAAATGAAATTGAAATTAAAAAGAAACGAAATGTGCTAAGAAGTTAAACCAATACTTGTAATTGTTTCAATAAAAATATATACAGATGTTTAAACGAAGATACAGAATAAATGTTTTTTTTCTTGAATTGGCGACCGTTCTCTCCTTTGGAGCACTGAGTGGTGTTTGTAACATAACATTTCGACTAACACTGTCAAGGTTGAGTGCTCTCCTCCCCGAGCACGGCACCTAATTACAACAACTGGTGGCAGCGGTAACCGGTCAAAATATAAAATCAGTGTCTTTACAAAATAAAAGTGTAACAACAATTACAATAAATAAATTAAAATAAAGTTGGATTAAAATTAACACCTCCTAAATCCAATAATAAATTTTAATCTAAAATAAATAAATATAGTGTTTTTTATATATAAAAGAAAAGTAAAAAAATAATACAAAAAAATCAGAAAAAAAAGAAGCCCGGGTACCCTTTATACAGGGTACTTAGAGGAAATAATAAACAAGTTTAGAGTGCCATAGTGCTCCAACGAGGGAATTTAGCGAGGCTTCATCCCTGCCTCAATGAGACGATTCCCAGAAGGAAGACTCCTAGAAATCGTCACCCAGGACGCGTGAAGTATCATCATCATCTTTATCCTCAACAACACCCAGAATCAACCCAACGTATTCATCAGGATAAAACAGCAACGACACGTTCATCCTTAATCTTCAATCACCAAGAAGACGTCAGCCTGGACTCCCCCGATACATCAAACATCTTTTCCTACAAATAAGAGTAAACTGGATAAAAAGCAAGGTAGAAAAATAATTTTTTTTTATGAAAGTTACATATAAAAAACAAAGTGTTTAAAATTGTCTTTAATTAAATTATTTTTATAAAAACCTCTTCTCCATGAAATCTTTATATATATTTTCTCTCATATTAAAATAATTAATAAATTACTAGCATTGGAACACACATGTATACGTAATTTGCATATATATATATATATATATATATATATATACTTATAGAAAAAGAAGGAAAAAGCATATTATAAACAAATATTTAACAATACTGCGACCTTTTTCTAGAATATATTGAGAAATAATTTCTTAGTCCAATAACGTAATATTAATAATTACTGTTCACATATATATCTAATATATTACAGTTTCTAATTTTCGTGTGTTGTAACATTATTCCTCCATGTAGCGACCTCTGCGGTAAGACTACGTGAGCTTGCTGGTCAGAGGACTTCTATAAAATCGATAATCGGCCCCTACGATAGGACCTTGTGAGCCTATTAGGAGAAGGTTACGATTGGAACGAGTGATCTTACTATAAAAATATACGCATTGTGTTTCTACTTTTAAAAAAAAAAAAACAAAAAAAAAAACAAACAAAAACAGAATAATATAAAGATATTGTGTGTGCCTTTTTTTTAACTCGGTACATATGTGTGTACATACATACACGACAAATATCAAATTAAAACGTCTATTACCTATTTTCCATTTTTTTTTGTTATTAAAGTAGTAAAAATTCTCGTTTGCTAAAACCATTTCCTCCTTGCCCTCCCAGTGAACATAAATGTTCTACTTTTTCAACATACATATGTACATACATACATACAAGAAAATATATACTGACATTTTGGTTCTCTTGTACGTCTCCTTTTCTGTTCTTTTCTGTGTGATTAATTTACCAACCCCATCATAATTTCAATTATCATAATTACAAAAAAAAAAAAGATGACAAATGAAACAAAAACGTTCGACGAGCTTTGCATGTCACAAGTCCAAAGAACAGAAGAAATCAGAAAGATATTAAAAGAATATCACAGCACCAATAAAAAATACAGAACTCCAGAATTAGTGTCCGAAAAGATCAAAAAATTAGAAGAGTACTGGGCCGACTTTGAAAAAATAGAAAAGTCATGAATACTTCAAACAATCCTGCTCTGACAAGGCAGAGGATTGGTACAACCTAATCAAAGCAACATTGTCTGACAGATTGAAATCAATTTCTAGCCATGTGGATAACGAAAATAACCCATTTTATTTCCCAGCTCCCAAAATTTCACAAAAGGGTACCAATACTGAGACTATGCAAGAATGTGGAGATAATGATCGCCCCAATACAATACGATTTAGACTGCAAGAAGATAGACAAAAATCTATAACACATATTATTCAGTCTATCAAGCTTAATTCACTACCAACTGCAAGCCAGGCATATTTAACACAAAAACTACACTCGCTGCATGGGTATTGGGAAGATTTCAAAACAACCCATATTGAAATAATTTCAAATGCTTGCCCCGAAGATAAAGGCAGCGAATACTTCACGGAAGATGTTTATATAAAATTGGAAACATCATATTCAGATACTATAATTGCGCTCCAGGAACAGCTAGATTCGCGATTTCAAGGGTTATCAAATACTACAAATGATTTAACAAATCATCACCATAATGTCTCTTTCAGAGATCAATCAAATTTCTCTTTATCAGACGCAAGGTCATTAATTCAGAATTTCAATGGAAATCCGAAAGATCTCCACAAATTTATATCAAGCTGTGACGATTCATACGCAACAGCAACGACGGCGAACGAAAAACACTCCCTCCTTAGTTTAATAAGGAGTAAATTATCTGCAGAAGCGTATGATGTATATAGGTACAATCAAATTTCAGATTGGCCCGAATTAAAATCGTTTTTGACTCAAACGTTTGAAGCCAAAATCCCTAGATCTACCTTCCAGTCTCAGCTAACCAATTCGAGACAAAAAAGAGAAGAAAGTGTGAAAGACTTTCTCCAAAGACTGAATACAACACTGTCCAAGCTAAATGAAGCAACACATTCCTATACAACGGACAAGATGCTCCTACGGTCTTTGTTAAAAGATAATGAGTGTCAGGCTGTGAGAGCAATTGAAGACGGGTTATCCAATACACAATTACAGACCTTAGCATTCCGATAAATCCTTCTCTGCACTAAAATGACATATTCTAGATCACTCATTACGTCTGGAGCAGAAGCAACCCAACTTTCAAACATATAACAAGGTAAATCAAAATTCCTTTCAAAGTAGAAATAACAACCTACGTTGCTTCAAATGTAATAGACTTGGGCATGCTGCTACAAAATTCCCAGTTATACAACGATCTATGGAAAATTTTAACACCATCCAAAGGCCACATTCACAATTACAACATCTTCCAGATTTTAAAAATGCTACATCTCCGTCACAGGTACCATCTTGTCGATATTGTCATAGGATGGGCCATTCTATTGAAGAATGCAGGACAAGAGCTGCAAATAATTCCCGATTTAACGACAATCAGGGAAATCAAAATAATCTCCAAAAGGTGAAAAATACCCCACCAAAAAACACCGCTGACAGACAGCCTCAAAATAGGAACTGGCAGCAGCCAGTATTCCGAGAAAGTCGAACTTCACCGCCGAGATATAATAATGCCAATATCTCGATCACCATCTCCGAACAAGAGGAGAATTAGCAAAAATCCATCGGCATCCAGGCAGGGAAACTGGATGCAGCGGGGGGTCTCATTCGGCAACCCCTTGCATATAGAAACAACGGCGCAAGTCCACAGGAATCCCGAGACAATATCGATGGAAAAGTAAGCAGCAAAAAATTAATTCGTATCCCCGTCCAAATTAATAAAAATTCACTAACGCTTTCTTTGCCTGTTGATATCTGCTGTGCTCCAAAGCTTACATTTTTAATTGATACGGGAGCAGAGATCAGCCTAATAAAACTCCATCGACTGAAACCAGACAGTATCTGGTACAGAGATGCTGTCTGCAATATTAATACATTATTTACCGAGTCCACTTGAACAGAAGGACTCATATTTGCAAAATTGAATTTGAAATCTGCACAAAATAACTCCATCCGAGAGCACCCATTTCAAAAAGTGGGAAATAACGCCATCCTCTCATACGAAGGCCCGCTTGGTCATGATTTTTTATCTCGATACAATGCGAGTATCGACTATAAAAATAAATTCATTTCTCTGGAAGTTAATGAATCTGATTCATCTTATCCATATGAACAATATTATTCCAATTATCCATACGTTTATTTGAAAAGCGAAGACCCAGAAAAGAGGTCTCAAACAAAGAGTCTGTTATATACAGGAATAACAGTCTCTAATAAAGATATAAATAAAAATCTATCTCCATCTATAGCCAGAAAAAAGGCTGAATTAAATAAAATTTTATCTACATCCAAGGCTTCACAAGATATGAAGCAACAACATAAAAGTATATCTCCATATACAGCCGCACAAAAGGCTAAATATAATAAAATTCTATCTCCTTCATTCAGAAATAAATCAGAAAAGAAGTCAAGGAATTTTAATAAAGTATTATCTCCTTCAAATTCTATCGAGTCCTTCCAAATTCCACAAAAGTTGGAATCATATCTCCTTCCTTTTAGAAATCCGAAAGAATCGGATAAATTAAATAAAGTTAAAATTCCGGCTCGATCAGAGTACATCATTGAAATTCCAACTCCTTCTATTCAAAATCAATCGGTCTGTTACAAGAAGGAAATAAGGCCAGGTTTATTTCTTGGAAATTCGATAGTCGAACCAGTCAACGGTATGGCAAAAGTCCTAATCATCAACACAAATGAGGAGGACGCCGATCTGGCACCTTACGAGGTGAACCCAGTTTACCAAGACTTGGACGACTTTGTGGTCATCTCCACAGACTCTGACAGAGATCCAATTAAGGGCAGAATAATTAAACTGCAAGACCTTATAAAATTGGATCACTGTAATTCAGAGGAATCTGAGAGTATTCGCAATATCTGTAGGGAATTCAACGATCTCTTCTTCATAGAAGGGGACTTCCTTACATATACAGATGCGATTACCCACAAAATCGAGACACTCCAAGACAAACCGCCCATCTATAACAAGCCTTATAGACTTCCTGAAGCAAGCCGAATGGAAATAAATCGGCAAATACAAGAAATGCTTGAGTTAGACATCATCAGACCTTTCCATAGTCCCTGGGACTCTCCACTTCTCCTGGTTCCTAAAAAACCAGATAAAAATGGACTCGAAGGACAGGGAGAAAACTGCCTTTAGCACACCCTATGGCCACTACGAATACAATCGTATGCCATTTGGTTTAAAAGGAGCCCCTGCTACTTTTCAACGAGCCATGAATAATGTCTTATCTGGCCTTCAAGGCATCTATTGCTTCGTATACATGGACGATATTGTAGTCCATGGATACAATCTCAAAGACCATAATACAAGACTCAGAGCAGTATTTAGCCGTCTTCGCAATTTCAACCTCAAACTTCAACCCGACAAGTGCCATTTCCTAAGAAAGGAAATTATGTATCTAGGGCACATAATTACAGAAAATGGAGTCAAACCAGACCCAGCAAAAATCAAGTCAGTTCAGTCCTATCCCAGACCCAAGAAGGAGAAAGATATTAAAGCCTTCCGTGGTTTCGTCGGCTATTATCGCCGCTTCATTCCAAATTTTTCAAAAATAGTTAAACCACTTACAAATCTTTAAAAAAAAAATACGCCCTTCAAGTTCGACGCAATTTGCGATGAAGCGTTTTGCGAATTAAGAAATAAATTAATTTCAGCACCAATTCTATCTTATCCTGATTTCGGCAAAGAATTTTTCACGATTCCAAATCAAATTATAAATACAAGAAAAAAAAACACCGGATGAGACGGTTGTTTTTTCTTCTTGTATTTATAATTTGATTTGGAATCGTTTAAAATAAAAATTCTTAAAATTCTTCAATTCTCCATCATTGACCGATTCTAAAAGTGTAGGTTCGATTCCAGTCCGGAATAAATAAAAATTGAATTTACAATTTATTTGTGCGCTTTCATCGTTACTGATTAATGCCAGCTGAAAGCAACGTGGCTTAGTAGGCTAATTACAAATTGATGAATGCAAGAGGGAAAATCATCTGTCTCGTTAGCTCAGTGGTAAGAGCAGTCGCCCGGCAAGCGGAAGGTCCCGGTTTCAAACCCCGGATGAGACGGTTGTTTTTTCTTCTTGTATTTATAATTTGATTTGGAATCGTTAAAAATAAAAATTCTTAAAATTCTTCAATTCTCCATCATTGACCGATTCTAAAAGTGTAGGTTCGATTCCAGTCCGGAAGAAATAAATATTGAATTTACAATTTATTTGTGCGCTTTCATAGTTACTGGTTAATGCCAGCTGAAAGCAACGTGGCTTAGTAGGCTAATTACAAATTGATGAATGCAAGAGGGAAAATCATCTGTCTCGTTAGCTCAGTGGTAAGAGCAGTCGCCCGGCAAGCGGAAGGT
Source organism: Dioctria rufipes (assembly GCA_963924295.1). Lineage (NCBI taxonomy): Eukaryota > Metazoa > Arthropoda > Insecta > Diptera > Asilidae > Dioctria > Dioctria rufipes. The sequence continues at coordinate 141,403,486 of OZ002740.1, forward strand.
CCCGGTTTCAAACCCCGGATGAGATGGTTGTTTTTTCTTCTTGTATTTATAATTTGATTTGGAATCGTTAAAAATAAAAATTCTTAAAATTCTTCAATTCTCCATCATTGACCGATTCTAAAAGTGTAGGTTCGATTCCAGTCCGGAATAAATAAAAATTGAATTTACAATTTATTTGTGCGCTTTCATCGTTACTGGTTAATGCCAGCTGAAAGCAACGTGGCTTAGTAGGCTAATTACAAATTGATGAATGCAAGAGGGAAAATCATCTGTCTCGTTAGCTCAGTGGTAAGAGCAGTCGCCCGGCAAGCGGAAGGTCCCGGTTTTCAAACCCCGGATGAGACGGTTGTTTTTTCTTCTTGTATTTATAATTTGATTTGGAATCGTTAAAAATAAAAATTCTTAAAATTCTTCAATTCTCCATCATTGACCGATTCTAAAAGTGTAGGTTCGATTCCAGTCCGGAATAAATAAAAAAGAATTTTTCGTCACCTCCGATGCCAGTGATTACGCCATCGGAGCTGTTCTTTCACAAATTGATGATCAAGGAGATCATCCAATCGCCTATGTGAGCCGAGTTCTCAATGGTGCAGAGACTCGTTACTCAACAATAGAAAAGGAGCTCTTAGCTATCGTTTTCGCAGTTGAGCAATTCAGACCATACGTTTATGGCAGACAGTTTACAATTATAACTGACCATAAACCATTAGTATGGCTCATGAATCTGAAAGATCAAGACTGATGATATGGAGAATACGTCTTGAGGAATATGACTACAAGATAGTCCACAAATCAGGTAAGCTCAGCACAAATGCAGACGCTCTCAGTAGAGCTATTCCAGATAATAGCGAAAATTTCGCAAAACCTATCATCTGCATAAATGTTGTAACTAGAAATCAAGCCAGAGCTCAGGCGAATATAAATACACCCAACGCAAGTGTAACTACTCCAAACCCAACTCCATCACCTGTAAACAATTCCTCAGTCATAATAACTGAGACTAATTTTCCTCTTTTACTAACTAAAAATGCGAATCCTAAATTTTTCATCTTGCCAATGCAAGATACAGAATTTGAAAGAGTGTTGGATTCGAAACTAAAATTTTCAGATAAATCCCCACTCTCAGAAACTGAACTGAACTTCTTCAAGAAAAAAGACTCATCAATAATTATATCAAAAACTAATTTACCTTGTCGATCGCAAAGAGATAGATCAGACCTCGAAAAGATTTTAACTGAGATCTGCTCATACACAGAAGCAAATCAGTTAAAACAAATTAATATCTCCTTCCCTATATTAGATCCACAGAATCTAATAATTATTAAAACCGTTTTTACCAAAATCTTCGCTAGTAAGCAAATAAGCATAAAACTGCATCAGGATTCAATTAAATATTTATCAGACATTAATGACATCGAACAAGTCTTAAAAGATTTTCACTCATTACCAACGGGAGGCCATCAAGGTATTTCCCGTACTATTAAAAGAATCAAAAAGCAACTCTAGTGGCCTGGCATGTCAGACGACGTGGTCAAATATGTAAGGAAATGTAAACTTTGTCAGGTGAACAAAGTATCCAGAAACCATAAAATTCCAATGAAAATTTCGAGCATTAGCTCCAAACCTTTCGAAAGAGTGTACCTAGATGTTGTAGGACCTCTCCCAATTTCTCATTCTGGAAAAAAATATCTCCTTACATTTCAAGATGACCTTTTAAAATTTTCTGAGGCTATTCCCATAGTCGACACCGAGTCTAAGATATTAGCGGAAGCCTTCACGACAACGATAGTTTGTCGACATGGTATTCCAGAAAGTATCCTCACAGATCAAGGTTCTAACCTCATAAGTGGCATGTTCGCCGAGGTATCTAAATTGCTGAGAATTAAAAGGCTCAAAGCTACTCCATAACACCCTCAAACGAATGGTGCGTTGGAGAGAAGCCACAGAACCTTAGCAGAATATCTCCGATTTTATGTAACAAAAGATCCACAAGACTGGGATACATGGATTCCTTATGCCATGTTTGTATATTATTCAACCCCTCATTCGAGTACTAATTATACTCCCCGCGAACTCCTGTACGGATTCCCAGCCGAAATTCCAAACAATTTGAAATCTTCTCCAACCGTTTGCTATAATTACGACAATTATGCAAACGAGTTAAAAGCGCGTGTACAACATAGCTTCAAAATAGCTAAGGACATAGCCATGGCAAACAAAGAAAGGTCAAAATTGCAATACGATATAACTCCGTCCAAAAATCATTTAATACTGGTGATAAAGTCCTACTTAAGAGCAGAGTTCGGGATAACAAATTCTCACCACTATGGTCAGGTCCGTATGAGATAATGGAGATTAACTCCCCCGAAAATTCCACTATTAAAATCAACAATAAAAACAAAAGAGTCCATAACAATGACCTAAAACTGTTCTCAGAGTAAAAAATTCCTCATCTTCTCATCATAAACTCTTATTTCCAATCCAAAATTCTAAAAATATACAAACTCCGACATAACAATATAGATGAAGCACAGAGGTCCACCTCCATTAGACCCACACTTTAATAAACTCCCACAAAAATAGAATACAGCACAACAGTAAACAACATAACAGTGTGTACACTGATCACAAATAACGAAATATCAAAAATAAAAAAATAGAAATAGCAACTGAAATGAAAAAAAAAGGGGCCAGAAGGTTGAAAGAAAGGAAATCAAATAATAACGAGATTCGGTTTTATGTTAAGATTTTTTTTTTTTTTTATTTATTTATTTTTTCTCGTCGTTTTCACTCCGTACAGGGACATATATATACTTATATAAAAAAAATTATAGGTTAGGGATATATAAAAAGATTAAAAAAAAAAGAGGACGAAATATGATTCTGGCAGCTACTCAGTGTCCGGGCCCATCAAGGGGAAATGGTTGTCTCTGTCACCCAGATTGGCCCCTGAAAAAAAAGAGAAGGGAAAGTAATCATAATACCAAATAACAATCAAAAATTTAAGCTTACCTAGCGCTGACAACGACATGGCATACTGAGGCCCCAGCGAGAAATCAAAGGGGTAGTACCGCCCCGCGCGGGGCTCAGCCCCCCAAACATTAAGGGTGTCCCTCCCGGGACAGCGGAAGGTAATCCTAATAGGGCCCCTCCAACGGACCCAAACAGAGTCCACATAGACCCCACTAATAAGTACAACGTACTCGGCTGGAGCCTGATAAGGCTGATTACTTAAGAACACCACAAAAATCATTTTGCAACTGACCGAACTAAAAAATTTTTTAGTCATCCAAAGCATCGAAAAAATTGCATCCAAAGCAATCTGTACCTAAACAAATCACTGAACAAAAAAAAACAACAAACAAAGCTCGCAAATCTGCGAACAAGATTACACATACCATCCTTATCGCGAAATTTAGTTCATTTTTTTTTATCGTTTCTTCTCAGACTGCCGTCATACCTTCGAGCTAGATTAGATATTTATCGACACACGACTACCACTCTCTTCCCTTTCCCTTCTTCCCTACATTACCCCCTCTCTTCCGTGCGAGTCCCTATTGCTACTACTATAGAAATATAAATAGGTAATAGTTTTTTTTTCCAAATTAACTTCTGCAAATATATGGTAAAATAAATTAAATGAAATATAAAACAAAAGGAATCTATAGACTAGAACTATAAATGAATTGAATATAGCATAAAAATTAATTAAGGTTTTTCTATTTTCATAAATATTTGTTTAGAGCTATTATTTAAGAAATGATTACAAAATTCTATTATGTATTATACATATATTTATAACACAAAAATTTTTTTTGTATAGCCATTTAATAAATTTAAATGAAAAAAAAATTTAAATACTTTCAAACAATAACAAAATTATATACATAGTAGTTATAAACTATTGTAATAGTAATGCTAGAATTACAAATTTTCATTTCTCTCTATCATATAAATAAATATGTATTATAATATACTTAGTATAATATATCCGTTTGTACAACTCCTTAGTTCCGACAAAGAAAGTCTTCTTCTAAAAACAATAAAACTTTCTTTTCCCCAGGGGGGAGGGATGTTGTGACTCAGGTGCCCAATGCCCCGAATCACAACCATAATACCGATACATCAATATATCGTCCAATACGATATATTGATGTATCATTAATTGACCCTGAAATTAAAAAATCATTTCAATTTAAAATTTCAGTTAAAACTTAAAATGCATTTAGAAATGCATTCCCACATTATAACAAAATGCAATTTAGCATAAATTGCATTTTGTTATCAGACACACATTCCACTCACACGATATGCACACTTACCTACATACAGTGTCTTCTTACTTTCTTTCCGTATGTACGCAGTACATACGTACATTACTTACTTAATCCAATCTAATTGTATGTACATACATACATACAATTATTACAATTATTCGCGCCCTCTTAAAATCAATATTTCAAGCCGGGCGCACAAGTGCATATCGGATTACAGTTTTACATTGATGCATATAGCTCGCATCAAAGAACTTTTGCATTACGTACGTTTTTCAACGTCGTGAGAAAACAATAAAAATAACAAAAAAGCTTTTTGAAGATATCGTGGGTACCTGGGTGCAATTTTCCCAAACCTCGAGGAGTTCGTTTTTTCAACCCGTCGAAGTAATACGCAGGAATTAAAGTAAAATTTAATATATTATTGAAAGTGTGAAATATTAGGAATTAAAACAAAATTTAGTATATTACTGAAAGTGAGAAATATTAGCTAAAATAAAATTTAGTATATTATTGAATGTGTAATGGAATTTAAAATATACACACTTATTACATTATCGGAAGTGTAAACCGAAAATCAGTAAATTAGATTATCAGAAGTTTAAATCGAAAACCAATAGATTACATTTTACTGAAGTGAAATGAAAAAGAAAAAATGAAAGTGAAACAGAAATGAAATTCAAATTAAAAAGAAACGAAATGTGCTAAGAAGTTAAACCAATACTTGTAATTGTTTCAATAAAAATATATACAGATATTTAAACGAAGATACAGAATAAATGTTTTTTTTCTTGAATTGGCGACCGTTCTCTCCTTTGGAGCACTGAGTGGTGTTTGTAACATAACATTTTGACTAACACTGTCAAGGTTGAGTGCTCTCCTCCCCGAGCACGGCACCCAATTACAACAGTACCCATAGGGTTCGAGTAATTTTTGAGATATTATGAAAATAATTAGTGGATCCCAGTACTTTGTACCTATTCCAAAGGATTCCAATTCATGGAAACATTCCTTTGTTTTATCATGTAAATTTTTTAGGCTACTTTCATGTTCACCTTTTACTATAGCTTGACTAAATAAGGCTTTGAGTTGTGTGAACACTAACACCTTTTTATTATTGTATCTTTTTGTATACTCTGCTCAAGCTGGTTGATAATTAGTACTAGTTACATCGTATTGTCGCAATATCCTTTCGGGTTCTCCAGATAGATTAGACTTTAAATAGTGCAAATTTTGTACTTTGGGAATTTTATAATCTTTGTGAATCAAAGATTCGAACATATTGTGGATAGATCTCCACTTAGTGTAATCACCATCAAATTTCGGAATTTCAATGCTAAGCAATTTTATTTCCGATTTGTGGTCATTGATTGCACTTGCCTCTGGTTCAGTTACCTTTGGCTCTTGAAACTCTTTTAGCTTTGATAGCTGTTTTTGAAGCTTGTCTAAAAATCCGAAGTATACTCCTTCGCATTCCTCAAAAACACGGCTTGTTTCGTAGTCGTTGAGTGCTGTTTCCTCAAACTCTACTAATAATCTTTGATGATTAGTCAACAATTGTTCCCACAAATCCTCAATGCTTCGGGTTCTTTGCTTCAGATAACCTTAGTTAACTGTTGCCCTGAACCTACTCTCTCTTCATAATTAGAGACAGAATGAGTCAAAGCTTTTTAGAAACTTTTTGTCTCTTTAAAAGTGCTTCAATTTTAGTTAGTCTTCCTTCACCAAAAACAGAAAAATTTGAATTGCTATATTTTTTTTTTTTATTGCTAATTTGAACACTCAATAAACGTATTGTGCTATCGTTTTATCCGGCTCGAAGGACCAATATTACAGCACCTATGGCTGTATATAAAAAAATAATAAAAATGAAAAATAAAATAGGTAAATTGCTGACTGAAAGAATTAACCTGCTTTTAATACGTTTATTGCGTATTCTTACAAACTAGCAATAAATTCTAAAAATAAATATTAAAATAATGATTAAATTCAAACAAAATCAAACAAAAAAAAATTAATAAAAAAAAACTTAAGCTCTATTTAGTGCTAATTATCGGCAATAAGAGAAAAGAATCAAATTAATAATGCTAAAAGAAAGGGTTATAGCAATTCAAATCTTGTCCAAAATGTCAATATAAAATAGAGTTAATTAATATCTTCTTGAAAAAAGGTAGTAAGGTTTATACTTATCAACTCCATGTAATATAATTAACCCTCAATAGTTGATGTAGCTAATCCCTGTCCCTGTTTCTGAACAAATTCTGGACTATGGATTGTACCCCTGAAAATCTCCCAAAGGGTTCAATGTCAAGATATGATCCCTCTCCGGAATCCAAAACCAAATCAGCAAAAAACCCCTGAAAATATCCTAAAAGGCTTTGCCGCTGATTTTGCCTAGATGGTAACTCAATACTGTTGATTTCCCGATTAATTTGATTGACTGGAGTTTCCTGTCACAATTCACTTGGATATGTCCCGAAGTGAAATGTTTTGTGAAACCCTCACGCCAACTTTAGTTAATTGGAAATTTTCCAAATTAACTTTGTTGAATAGTTAGTAACCAAAGAGGAGATAAAAAAAAACTTGAGAAGACAGAATTTTATTCTTAGTTTGTTGATATCCCAAAACTGCGAATTAGTTCTCTAATCTCAATATATAGGAAAGTCGAATGTGGAAGTTTCTGGTAATATCCCAAAAATTTTCGCTTTTTTTTTTATGTGACGAACGAAAATCTGAAGACATAGAAGTGTATTCTCAATTTGGTAATATCCCAAAATCGTGAATTTATTTTATACTTTCAGTGGAATTTTAATTAATAGAAAATTTCTGGTAATATCCCACAAAAGTGCTATTTCTATTACCTATGTGTGTTGAAAAAAAACTGCTTGTGGGAATAACCCTACAAAAATTTGAGGACAAGTGGGCAAAAAATACTAGTGGCAATGATCCATCTGGTTGACCTTTACTGGTGAAATACCGAGCAACAAGTGATTTTTCTTCTGAAATTGCCCCCTTTTTATATGGTTGGGGCCAGCTGCCGTCTATTGTTCTGTGGCTTCGCTTAGTTGCTGGCTATTGTTCTCGACTTTGCGTTCAGCACGGCGCTGTAGATTTTTCGTTTTTTGAGACGACGGGGGCGCCACTATCCACATGATGTTGTTTGATTTTGTCATTAAATGACAAATTTGTTTCAATTTGTGTTGTGGTTTGCTTTCTTATAATAATAATTTATATTTATTGTGAAAAATATAAATGAATTAAAAAATGAAATTGGTGCAACGTAGTGATTATTTATTTGTTAGGACATTAAAGTCCTGCAACAAAAAACCCTGCACTGGTTATTGCAGATGATAAGATAAGTGGCTTAAAAGTTTTTATCAAAACTGTTGCTATTGTGTTTATTTTTAACAAACACTGGTTCTTGTTTAATTTTATTTTTAGTTGTGTTTGCGTAATAGTGTTCTAGTCGGTGTAGGGACAGAGCTGGAAATGTTCGTGTTGGATGAATAGATACATTCAATTTCACCAAGGTGTTCCTTTAAAGGTCATCTTTTTGAAATCTTACATGAGATTCCAATCAGACTTTGATGTATATATATACATGCTACTGTGTTAAAATATAGTAAGACCTGGAACACCTCACAACTATATGGTGAATGTCGTGAATGTTATGCAACTTGGCTGCTGCAAAATCTTCATGTAGTTTCATTTTTTACTTTCTAGTATGAAAATGGAAAAGTGGAGCAGATTTCCGTCCACTTGAAGGTATGTATAGTATAACCTAGTATTTTGATATGTTTTTTAATATTTTATAGTACTTATTTTTATTATATTATGTATACATATATTTGTTACCATTTCTTGGTGTTTGCTAAATACATATTTCGGTTGCTAGTTGCAACAGCTTCTGGCCCCGTTGATGCCCTCCTTGTGCATCAACCAAATGATTGGATCATGTTTTATTTATTAAATTAGAGTAAGCGCTTCCCTCTGGCTTTGGCCAGTGGTAGTTGTACCATACCACCTTGTTTTTTACAAGCCTCAAACGGATGGACCCGCCATCCTTCAAAAATATATTGAATCGTTTCCGTTTTGACAAACGGATATGATCCCATGGAATCGACTGCAACTTCACATATTGAATAAAGATGAGTTGTCCGTCAACTGTGAAAACATGATACATTTTTTCCCGCGAAGTTAGAGCAGTCTTCTCCGTTATCGATGAGGGTCGTTCAGTTGTGAGCTTCTGTGATGAGCCCAAGCTACTTATGTCCCTTATTACTTTATCCACGTGGATTGGAGTGCTGGACCTTGTTTGCTTCAGAGGCAGAGGCATCTTAAACTTGAACTCTGCCTCTCTAGGCGGCTTGTTGAGGTCTGGCATACTTGGCAGCGGTGGTGTCCGAGGCAGTGGGTATACTGCCCGTTCGATTGCAGTATTACCTGACATCTCTGCCTAGGTCTGCTCAAATTCGTCCATTAAGTTGTCGTACATAATGTCGAGGATGTCTTCCATTTTCCATTTTGACCTATTTTAATACTTAGGAAGAATTTTATGTAATGTTTATCTTAATGTAAAAAAATAGAGATATAAAAAACATTAACGGACATCACAACTTACTTTGTAGCATATCTTATTGCGGATTAACTGGTATGGGGCTGATTGAATGGGTCTCTGTAAAACAGTGTTGATATTTTTAGAGATAATACTCTAACTCTGCCGTCCTTACCAGGGTGTAGCTCTTCAATGAGCACCAACACCCATTTGTTTGGTGGTTGCTTTTCATCTTTAATGATGACAAGTTGACCAATATTAATATTATTTTACGTTTTATTCCACTTTTGTCTTTTGTGCAATTCGGTCAAGTATTCTATTGGCTATCTTTTACAGAATTGTTGGCGTAATTGCTTTATCAGCTTCCATCGTCTTAGAAGGTGTAGATTTGGCTCTTCTAGAGTGGGTTCTGGTAGAGCTAGTAGCGGTCTTCCAATTAGGAAGTAAACTGGGGTAGGAGTTTTCAGTTGTTCTGGATCTGCAGTGATAGCGTGCAGCGGTATGGAGTTTAGAAATGCCTCTATTCGAACGACTAATGTATCTAGAACTTCTGTTGTTAATGTTGTTGAACCTAACATTCGACTCAAATTGTGTTTCATACTTTTTACACCTGCCTCCCAAAGTCCACCTTGATGTGGAGCTGCAGGAGGTATAAAATGCCATTTGATCCCCATGGCTGCAGTACTGTGAGCTGCTAGTCCATTTGCTTCAGCGACTGCTTCTTTGTATTCTTGCTGAAGAATTTTGTTCGCCCCAATAAAATTTGTTCCATTATCGGAATATATATTCGCAAATAAACCTCTTCTTGCAACAAATCTTCTTAATGCAGCGAGAAAGGTTTCAGACGTTAAGTCGGAGACTACTTTGATGTGTATGGTTTTTGTTGCCATACACACAAATAAACACAGGTATCCTTTGTAAGTTTTGGATCGCCGATCTTTTGTGGTCTTGACATCAATATGGCTAGTATAGTCTATACCTGTATTTTAAGTGGATCTTACGCAGAGATGGATCCTTTTTTCAACAGCGTGTAGGCCATTAATGATCCAAAACTGGCTTCGTATGGTGTTTAGGACCAGTTGCGATCCACCATGCAAAATTTCTTTCTGGTAGTGATCAATGACTAAATTAGTTAAATGATAATCTTTGAGTGATATCGCTGGGTGTCGTGTTGAGATTGGCAGGTCTGAATTCTGCAACCTGCCAACTACTCTCAAGACTGAATCTTTGTTTAAAAATGGACAAAGCTGTATAATTTTGCTATTTTTGTGAAAATTTTCTACAGCTTTTAACTGCTTGAATTCATTTTCGAATTCTTGCTGTTCTATTTGCTGAATTAATCTTATTTTGGCTGTCTCCATGTCTATGTCTATAATTATAGACGAATCGGAGTCATTGTGCAGTGACAAGCAACAATAGTTTGTATTGCGAAAATCGCTCAATTATTGTTTCGAGCCCATCGCTTGTTTGCATTGCAAGAGCTTTAACTGTCTTTCATTCATAACACGACTCTCTGCAAAGGCTCTTATATCTTGGGTAGTCCTGGCTTGGTTGTCTTAACCAACTAGGTCCTGTTTACCATGGCTCACATATATAAATGCTCTTTGGCTTTAGACCTCGTGATGTCATACCGGAAGGATTATCCTTTGTATGTACATATCTCCATTTATTATTTAGGTTACCTTCCTGTCGGTAACTCTGTTTGCACATAAGTTTTCCATCGATTTGGATGACCTGATAGCCAGGCCAATTTGATTTTTGAATCGCACCATGAAAATTTGCTGACATTGCTCATATGCATGCCAGCTCGAACTTGACTTAGTAGTCTAGTTAACAACACTGCTCCACTTAACTCAAGTCTTGGCAGAGTAATTGGCTTTGCGGGAGCGACTCGAGTTTTTGACATGAGCAATGTTGTTTTTAATGTACCGCCATTGTCTTGAATTCTCATGTAGACGACAGCTGCGTACGCTGAATTTGATGCGTCGCAAAACCCATGCAATTGACAGTTCTCTCTGTCTTGCTTGGTATGTATACAGCGAGGAAGTTTTATTTTCAATATGTGAGGCAGCTATATCTTGAACTGCATCCATAATTTCTGGATGATAATTTTTTCCAAAACTACATAGCGAGCTATCCAACCTAAAGGGCCGAATAGCTTTTGTACTTGCGACAAATTTTTTTTTGTTATTGTGGATTCGGCTTCAAATTCTGAAGCCTTGAAGGCAAACATGTAATTATCGGTGGCTGGATGTCACTGGATTCCTAGAGGTTTGACTTGGTTGTCGCCTTCACAGTGTAATGGCTACTCTAGCTCTATTTTATCCTTAGGTAACCAATCAAGCATTGCATCATGATTCGCTGCTCATTTGCGGAGGTTAAATCCTCCTCCAATTATCAGCTTTATTAGCTTTTTGTGGGTTTCTTTGACTTCTGTTATGGTATTTCCACCTGTTAGCAGATCGTCAACGTAAAAATCCTGCATTGCAATTTCTGACGCCTTAGAATACGTTTCTTTGTCATCCTAGGCTTATTGCTGCAGTGTTTTTATTGCTAGATATGGTGCTGCCTTAGTGGCGAATGTTACGGTGTTGAGTTCGTGTTCTTCTACTGGATCAACTTCACTACTTCGCCAAAGTATTGTCTCATACTTATGGTCATCCTTATGTATCTTAATCATTCGATACATTTTCTCGATATCGGCAGTCACTGCATATCTATGAACACGCCATTGTAGCAATGTGGAGTACAACTTTGGTTGTAATGTGGGAACTGTCAACATTTGTTCGTTTTCCCATTTGATGACTATGCCGATGCATCAAATACTACTCTTAATTTGGTAGTAGTGATGTCCTTAAGAGCAGCATGGTGGGGTAAATAATACCTCTGGGTATTCGCATTTTGTGTGGTTTTATTTACCTTACACATATGCCCCAGGTTTAAATATTCTTGAATAAATTTATTATATTCAGCTCGTTTGTCGGCGGCTCGCTCGATTTTTTTCTCGAGTTGAGCGAATCTTTTTAACGCCATTATCTTTGATTCTCCAAGCTCGCGAACCTTGCCTGATTTGAATGGCAGCCTCACTTCATAACTGACATTATCAAGGCTTTTATGATTCTCACTAAAACATTGTTCATATTGCTCTTTTTCTTTAGTGAGCTTGCGTTTTGGGTTGAGTTCTTCCCATTCCCAAAACTTCCGTTCTAGACTGTTTAGCTGTGCTAAGTCATCAGCACTACTTGTGATGAAAGCAGAAAAAATCTTACTTTTATCCACTTGGTTCTGTGGTGCTGTTGTTTCTCTGAAAAGAATCCACCCTAGCTTTATATTCTGAGCTATGGGGGTATCTTCAGGTCCACTTTTAATTCCTTTGCATAATATTTTTGCATAGGTATACACACCCAACAACAGGTCTATTTTTCCTGCATTTAGGAACTCTGGGTCTGCTAATGTCAAGCATTTTATATGACTCCAATCAGAAGACCTTATTTGTGTTAGTGGAAATATATTAGTTATCTTCTTGATAACATAAGCCCGCAATGGGATTTCAAAATCAGCTAAGGTGGATGTTCTCACATGGAAAGTCGCTTCTTTGTTTACCTTTGCCATTTGTGTATAAAAATACACGTTTTGTTTGTTTATTATTCTTGCCTTAAACTCAACTTGATCCTTGATTCCTTTTATTATTGTAAGAATTTTTACAGTATGCGCCCTTCGTATCACATCCTCTTAACAATTCCTTTATTGAGGGGACTGTCATGTAAATGAAACAAAATTGTCGCTTATAATCGAATTCTTTATCTCCACTGTCTTTAACAGCTCATTCAATAAGTCTTGCTTATTCATTCTAGAATAAATAATTCTCCAACCTACAGTCTTAGGTGTGACCAAACCAACCATGTTAAATTTTTTATTTTAACACCTTTTATTCTTCACATTGACCTTCCGGCACAACACCAGCACATGAGCCAAATATAGTGCAAACAGTAAAGGTCAGTCCTCATTGTCATGTCATTTGCATTGAATGTCGAATGGCCGCCTCAGCAGAGTGTTTTGCAGCAATCATTGATCATTGCCACAACCCGCAACATACGGAGTGCAGTGATTACCTCAACCTTGAATCATACGGATTACATGGAATCACTTTCCAACATTATCAAACGTTTATCAACCATCAATTGAGAGTAATTAATGAAATCATTTAATATAAACTAAATGTATTTATTTGTCACGTTTTTTTTCATTTACTTACACATGTTAACATCCTTACTTCTTTTTCGTCACCTTTCAATTAATGCTTATTCTGTGGTAGTGTTGTTTAGACATTCACCTTCATCCTCCGAGCTGCCATTATCAAAATTGAGATCCTGTAAAATGCACCAGAGCTTAAGATGTTCTGCCGAGTGGACGGATTCGTATGGCTTGCGCGAGATTTGTCTAGTGTCGGTGATAACATATCGGTCGTTCTTTAAGACGGCTTTTATTTCAAATGGCCCTCGATACCTTGGCATAATTGTCGTAGGTTTTCAAGTACTTGTAGGCTCCTGTTTGACAAGAACTAGCTCTCTTTCTTTGTATTGCCTTGGCGGAATATGCGACTTATTGTATGTATGTTTTTCCTTAAGCCTTTGTAGTATTCGCTCTGGTAATTGAGTTAGTGGTATATCATCGTCTTCTTCCTCTCTATCCTGTCACATAGTGCAAATATCAATTTGTTTTGAAGCATACTTTTTGGTTTATATGCCATTAAAATCTCTTGCGGCTATACTGTGTTAGTGGAATGTTTTGAAGAGTTTAATGCGAGTTCAAAGCCCATTGTATTGCTGAGATCTTTGTGTCCCAGTCACGGCCTTCCTCATGTTGAGACATGCTCGCTACTGCAGCTTTAACAGTACGAAAGTGCCTTTCCCTTGTGTGCTTAATATTATACTGTTCACAGTACGTCTTGAATTCCCTGGAAGTACAAGCGGTTGCTCTGTCTGATATTATGCGGAATGATACGCCGAAATATTGATTTGTTTCGTCTAATATTTTTATAACTCCTTTTGTACTCGTAGTTGTGGTTTTTGTGGGTTTTAGGACTACAGACTTAGTAAAGTAATCTACCATTCCGATTATATATTGGGTTCCTACTTTACTCTTGGGCAATGGACCCAGATGATCAATGTGTACTGAATGAAATTGAGTTGGTTCTCTGTCCTGTTCATAGATTTGATGTTTTGTTTCATCATTACCTCGTTTATTATACAAGCAATCAATGCAAGAGTTCACATAATTTTTAACAGTAGGGCTCACATTTTTGAACCAAAACTGTTTACGTATCTTTTCTAGGGTACGAGTAATACCACAGAGTCCCATATCATCGTGCGCAGATTTGATTATTCTCCAGCGAACTCCGTGCGGTACTACGAATCTATTGCCATTCTGATTTTTTTTTGTAGATATGTGCTTCATGAAGTAGATAATTTTCTTTAATTCCATTTTATCCTGATGATTTTGTACCGTCCCATCTAAGACCTTTCTAATTTCTGTTAGATTTGGATCCTGGCTCTGGAGCGAACACACCCAATCTTCTTTTGACAGAAGAACTGTCAGTGCTGTATCCGCCACTGTTTCTATTTCCTTCGCTTTTAAAGATGGTGAACGACTTAAGGCATCTGCATGTACTAATTGCGTTCTTGGGTCGAAAGACTAATTCAGAATTGATTTCCGATATTCGTAACCTCTCTTCAGTTGAACGGAGTGAATTGCAATCAGTAACTATTATGAACTGTTTTTTAAATAAATAATATTTGAAGCGTTCCAAACTTTCCACCACTGCTAATGCCTCTAGCTCATAACTATGATACTGGTGTAGTGATCTCATAATGATCTCATGATTTTATGATATCATGATATCATTACACCACACCACATAAATCACACATAGTGACCCAATAACAAAAACGACAACATAATTTCGTTTTTGTTATCATTACGAATGTCCACACTTTGACTCATCGTTTTATTATTATAAAACTCCATTCACTAGGTCAAGTGTGCAAAAGAAATTGTGTAACATGATTCACCGTGTGTACATTCATGGTCACTCTCTATAGCAATTACATGTTCTAATTTTCAATGAATAAAAATAAAACGAAAGTAGGGTAAGAAACAAAGAATTGCACATTCATGTAAACATTCATAGTAATAATCGATTCTTATGATCAATTTTCTTTGTTTAAATTTGTATAAATTAAGCGAGGCAAAAGAAGTAAATACAGTTTGACTTTACAAGCTAACGCTGCCATACGGCGTGTCTTTCACTAATCAAACTCACCCTTTAGCAATATCGGCGTATCCGCTGCTAGTACAGTGTTGACGCCATTAATCAGTGCGTATACTTTGGTGACGCGCTATAATTAGGAGTGACAACAAACAGTGCGTGCATTTTCTTTACTATATCGCAAGACGTACATTACGCTGGGATTCGGCGACAGTAGTTGTGAGACTAAAATATGCAACCGGTTTTAGATCCGTAAGAAATTCTCGTTGCATAAGAATTCCCGCTAGACTATGACTATTTGCATCAGTATGCAGTTCACGGTCTGCGTTCACATCATACAGCGTTAACACAGTCTTTTGGCATAATTTGTTTTTTAGTCGTTGGAAGAACTCATCGGTTTCATCATTCCATTTAAACTCTGCGTTTTCCGTAGAAGATTATTTAATGGGTGTGCAATTAATGAAAATCCTTGAACGAATTTACGCAAATATCTTGTCAGACCCAGGAACTGTCGAACCTCACGAATATTTTCCGGTTTCTTATAATTTTTCACAGCTTGCGTTTTTTTTTTCATGCTAGGTAGGATACCACACCCTGTAATTTCATGGTCCAAGAATTCAATTTTATTATCTGAAAAGGAACATTTCTTCACATTTATTGTAAGTCCTGCCTTCTTAATCTTCGTAAGAAATTCGTCAAGAACTTCAATATTTTCCTGAATTGTCTTCGTTGAAATCAAAATATCATCCATGTATATAATTATCTTACTCTAATCCATTCCCTTGGTGACTTCTACCATTAGCTTCATGAATACAGTCGGGGAGCTAGTTAATCCGAGCGGAACCCGTTGAAACTCAAAGAGACCATTTGGTGTAATTAATGCTGGATACTGCTGACTGTCTGGGGCTATTGGAACTTGGTAATAACCACTAAGAAGATCAAGCGTTGTGAAAACTTTCTTATGTGCAAGGGAGTTCAAAGTTCCATCTATGCATATTAGGAACTGGGAAATTTTAATTTGCGATAGTCTACGCACATACGATATTCCCCATTCTTTTTTGGAATCAAAATTGCAGGACTTGCATATTCAGAAGTAGATGGTTTTATTATATCTAGGTCTAATAATCCTTGAGCACAATTTCTTAATGTATCTCGTAAGCCATAGGCTACTATATAGGGTTGATATTTTATTATTTCATTTTTCTTTAATTTAATGTTCATCTCAATTAAGTGTGTTTTCCCCATATATTTTATATCATCAGCAAAACGGTCTTTATACGTTGATATAATTCGAACAATGCATTCTTGTTCTCAATTGTAATATCAGCATTCACTGAGAAACTCGGAAAGTTATTTGAAGCTAAATAATCAATTTTTACGATAGAAAACTGCCCTTGTTCTTTAATTACCTTAATTATTGGCTTGTCGAAAAAAGTTCTTCCTACTCTCATCGGAACGTCTTGAGCTGCATCGCTTACAATCATTATACCAACTCTCGCAATTACTTCATCAATGCGAATAGTTTTCCTAATCTTACCCAAGGTTGGGGTTTCTTTGCCTCCAAATCCTCGCAATACTTTTCCAAATTTTTCTATTACCCATTTATATTTTTCGGTAATGGAATATGATAAGGTACAACAGTCACTGCCTAATTCAAGAAAGGCTAATATCGGTTGATTTTCAATATAAATAATTCGATGGTATCCATCTTCAGGGTATGTTGTCTGAATTATTTTGTTGATTTCTGGTGTTTTTTTATTAACGCATTCCTTTGCAAGATGTCCTGTCTGATGGCAGTTGAAATATTTTTTTTTCTTAGAGTTTAAAGGACACATATTAGCATAATGGCCACGCGCATCACATCGATAACATCTGCCTCTACGATTAAAGTCAGTTTCTTTATTTATTTTTTTGTCAGTAAGTTGTGTTTTAAAAGGATTTCCTTTTTCAATATGATTAGACACATTTCTTCCAGTTCGAAAAGGATGATATCTTTGTTGTCGAAAATATTTTGAAGAATTAGGATTCCTTGATAAGAGAATCAACCACGTCGTCGTCCTTGTAACTCCATTTCTTCAAAATTCTTAATTTTTTGAAATAGTTCGGGTAACGTTGCGTATTCAGAGGCCATTATGACATTTATTAATTCTGATTTTTAAACCCTGATATTACATGCTTAATTACCGTTTGATCACTTAAATTAATTCTTTTTTCCCAAGGCAATGATGTGGTAAAACTATTCCCCTATGCACTCATTATCAAGTCTTTTCCTCGATAATATTTCATACCAAGTTGAAGCATCATCGCGCCCCGTTCGGAAATTTTTCAAAACTTCTCCGTTGAATTTTTTCCACGTATTAAGACTGTCTTGTGTACTTTGGAACCAGTGTTTATCCGCGCCACTCAATCGCAAAGATGCGTATAATAGTGTATCCCCATCCACCCGTTTATATACGTTGGTTAAGTTTTCGATAGAAGAAACCCAGTTTTCCGCACTTCTTTCTGGGTATTTGGATGGATTAAACTCTGGTATGGTTTCAGAAATTTCCTGCATACTTAATCTCACTGAATGATTTTCTGAGATGTTTTGCACTACGTGGGGAGTCGTCTCTCTCTTAATTAATTCTATTTCCCCTCTTAATAGCTGATTTTAGTACATTAGTAAATCTATTGTAGTCAAATTTTCACATACCTTATCTCCTGTTCTTACCTCAGAACCACTTTCATCTTCGCATTGAAGGATATCCATAATTTGTGTTCTCACTAATTAACTTTTGTGACACTAATTTAATTCTTTCCATTTTCACCTTTTAAAATAATTTTTTTTCTTCTTTATACGTTCTAGGAAGAAGTTTCACTGTGTACATTTGAAATTATAGTTCACTGCTCCGGTTTCACAATATATATTGACTTACAGTATCTAAACATTTCCACGACAATAATTATACCAGTCAATTCGTTCGCGCTGGACCATCGTACAGACCCCACACTTGAAATATAAAGATACACGTTTTTTTTATTTTTTTTTAAATTATTCTTGCCTTAAACTCAACTTGATCGCGTGATAGATACTGCATATGCACGTCAACCACTTTTCATGCCATATAAAGATACACGTTTTGTTTTTTTTTTTTTAATTATTCTTGCCGTAAACTCAACTTGATCGCGTGATATATACTGCATATGCACGTCAATCACTTTTCATTCCCAACAGTAAACTGTTCTGCACGTCAAGAATATTTCCTTTCCATTCACTCTTTTCATAATTCACACAGATATCCCTAATTGCAGGCTCGTTATAATATCATCTCTTATAACTCATACTCCCTTGAAAAAATGTCACTTGTCCTTGAGATACCGATCTTATCACTCATGAAAAGGGGAAGACTGTATCAGTATAAGACGCCCACTTTGTTTCTCCATTAAGAACCGGCTTTCTTCGTAATGTAGGCAACTAACACTCCAGGTATGTCCAAGCAAATCTACAAGGTCTGCAGATACTGTACTGCGCAAATGCCTTTTTCTAAATTACTTTACGACAATATGCTGGAATTCAAAGTAGCACATTCCGTTTATTATTTTAAGAATTCTTACAGTGTGCGCCCTTCATGTCACATCCTCTTAACAATTCCTTTATTGAGGGGATTTTCTCGGTATTAATTTATTTGACGTTACGTGTGTAGATCCCAATCCAGTGATTTGAAGTGACGTTGAAACGCCCTTCAGTTGTAAGGATTTAAAAGCAGCTTCGGTTATAAAAGAACTTTGTGATCCTACATCAATCAAAGTTCGCATGGGAATTGTTATCCCACTTCTGTTGCTTACATGTGTTATAGCCGTAGCTAATAGTGCTTGTGTGGCTTTCTGCTGATTTGAACAGGCATTGGCCGAAGTTGATGGGACTGAATTTTCTGGCTGTCTTGATTGTATGGTCTCAACAGCCTTTGGCTTTGTTAAAGACATATTTTGGTCTTCATGTAGCCATGTGTGGTGAGGTTTGTCACACTTGAAGCATCCATTTTTATTTGGACATGCTTCTTTATGTGTGATTTTAAGCAATTTGTGCAAACTTGTTGTTCATCACAAGTTCACGTTTTGCATTAAAACCCTTTTGTTTAAATTGTGTGCACTCCTTTGCACACCGGGCACCTTGTACTCATCGTACAAGATCCATTATGTCTTTGTAGACAGCTAAAACAAATATTATGTTTCAACAGGATCTTCCGACGAGTGTCAATATGATGCCGTCGGAAATCATCGCAATTGTTTATGCGATGGTCTCCCTTACATACCACGCAACCGTATTGTTCATTGACGTGATAGTTTATTGATTTATTTTATCCATGTTTATTCATGGCAACATAACCAACCTTACTAGGTAGGGTTAATAGGTTCCAATGTTCGGAAGCGAGATTCTAGGAAAGTAAACATTTCCTTTAAATCCGGAATCTCTGTACTCTTGGAAAATGATTGTTCCCATAGAGTTCGAGTTTCCATAGGTAATTTTTGAGTTATTACGAAAATAATTATTGGATCCCAGGTCTTTGTACCTATTTCAAGGGATTCCAATTCATGTAAACATTCCTTTGTTTTATCATGTAAATTTTTTAGGCTAATTTCATGTTCACCTTTTACTATAGCTTGACTAATTAAGGCTTTGAGTTTGAACACTAATACCTTTTTATTATTGTATCTTTGTGTAAACTCTGCTCAAGCTGGTTGATAATTAGTACTAGTTACATCGTATTGTCGCAATATCCTTTCTTGTTCTCCGGATAGATTGGACTTTAAATAGTGCAACTTTTGAACTAAGGGAATTTGAGAATCTTTGTGAATCAAAGATTCAAACATATCGTGGAAAGATCTCCACTTAATGTAATAACCATCAAATTTCGGAATTTCAATGCTAAGCAATTATATTTCCGTTTTGTGGTCATTGAATACACTTGCCTCTGGTTCAGTTACCTTTGGCTCTTGAAGCTCTTTTAGTTTTGATAGCTGTTTTTGGGGCACCCCTAAAAATCCGAGGTATACTCCTTCACATTCCTCAAAAACACGGCTTGTTTCGTAGTCAAACGCAAACTCAAACTCTACTAATAATCTTTGATGATTAGTCAACAATTGTTCCCACAAATCCTCAATGCTTCGGGTTCTTTGCTTCAGATAACCTTTAGGAAACTGTTCCCCAGAACCTACTCTCTCTTCATAATTAGAGACAGCATGAATCAAAACTTTTTACAAAGCTCGTTGTCTCTTTATAGCTGCTTCCATTCTAGTTAGTCTTCCTTCACCAAAAAGAGAAAATTGCTATATTTTTTGCTTTTTTATTATTAATTTGAACACTTCAATAAACGTATTATGCTACCGGTTTATCCGGCTCGAAGGACCAATGTTACAGCACCTATGGCTCTACATAAAAAATTAATAAAAATGAAAGTTTAAGTAATAAAATAGGTAAATTGCTGATTGAAAGTATTAACCTGCTTTTAATACGTTTATTGCGTATTCTTACAAACTAACAATAAATTCTACAAATAAATATTAAAATAATGATTAAATTCAAACAAAATCAAACAAAAACAGACTAATTAAAAAAAAAACTCAAGCTCTACTTATTGCTAATTATTTGCAATAAGAGAAAAGAATCAAATTGATAATGCTAAAATCAAAGGGTTATAGCAATTCAAATCTTGTTCAAAATTTCAAAATAAAATAGAGTTAATGAATATCTTCTTGAAAAAAGGTTAGTAAATTTTATACTTATCAACTCCCTGTAATATAATCAACCCTCAATGGTTGATGTAGCTAATCCCTGTCCCTGTTTCTGACCAAATTCTGGACTATGGATTGAACCCCTGAAAATCTTCCCAAAGTGGTCAATGCCAAGATAAGGTCACTCCCCTGAATTCAAAACCAAATCAGCAGAAAAACCCTGAAAATATCCCATAAGGCTTTGCCGCTGATTTTGCCTAGATGTTAACTGGGATTTCTATTTAGTATTTAAATCGCCCAATACTATTGATTTCGCGATTAACTTGATTGACTGGAGTTTCCTGCCACATTTCACATGGATATTTTCCGAAATGAAATGTTTTGTGAAACCCTCACGCCAACTTTAGTTAATTGGATATTTCACAAATTAACTTTGTTGAATAGTTAGTAACCAAAAGAGGAGATAAAAAAAACTTGAGATGACAGAATTTTATTCTTAGTTTGGTGATATCCAAAAACTGCGAATAAATTCTCTAATCTCAGTATATAGGAAATTTGAATGTGGAATTTTCCAGAAATTTTTCCCTTTTTCTTTTTATGTGACGAAAGAAGATCTTAAATCATAGAAGTGTATTCTCAATTTGGTAATATCGCAAAATCTTGAACTTATTCTATACTTTCAGTGGTATTTTAATTAAGAGAAAATTTCTGGTAATATCCCAAAAAAAGTGCTATTTCTATTACCTGTGTCTGATGAAAAAAAAACTGTTTGTGGGAATAACCCTACAAAAATTTGAGGACAATTGGGCAAAAAATACTAGTGGCAATGTTCCATCTAGTTGACCTTTATTGGTGAAATACCGAGCAACAAGTGATTTTTCTTCTGAAATTGCCCCCTTTTTATATGGTAGGGGCCAGCTGCCGTCTATTGTTCTGTGGCTTCGGTTAGTTGCTGGCTATTGTTCTCGACTTTGCGCAAGTTCACCACGGCGATGACGGGGGCGCCACTATTCACATGATGCGGTTTGACATTTGTCATTAAATGACAAATTTGTTTCAATTTGTGTTGTGGTTTGCTTTTTTATAATAATAATTTATATTTATTGTGAAAAAAATAAATGTATTAAAAAATAAAAGTTGTGCAACGTAGCGATTATTTATTTGTGAGGACATATACGTCCTGCAACAAAAAACCCTGCACTGGATATTGCAGATGATAAGATAAGTGGCTTAAAAGTTTTTATCAAAACTGTTGCTATTGTGTTTATTTTTAACAAACACTGGTTCTTGTTTAATTTTATTTTTAGTTGTGTTTGCGTAATAGTATTTTAGTCGTTTTAAGGACAGAGGCCTGATGGCAATAAACGTTAGCGTGTATTAGTAGATTTCCGTAAAGTTAACGAGAAATCTATAGGGGATGCCTTTCCATTACTCAGGATAGAGTATATACTGTATCAGCTTGGGCATTCGCGGTATTTTGCTACACTATACCATGCAAACGGATATCACCAAGAATTCGTTGACCCAAGGGATAGACCAAAAACTGCGTTTAGTACCGCTTACAGGCATTATGAATTTAAGAGAATGCCATTTGGCCCGAAAGGCGCACATGCGACTTTTCAGCGCCGGATGAATTATATTATAACGGGTCTCCAAGGATTAGAATGTTTGGTCGATCTCGATGATATTGTAGTATATAGACAAAATTTACAAGATCATAAGGAGAAATTGGCTAAAGTTTTCGACAGACTTCGAGCCCATAATCTTAAATTACAATCCGAAAAGTCTCAGTTCCTTCGCAGAGAAGTAATATACCTCGGACACAAATGCTCAAGCGAAGGTGCACTTCCAGATCCCAGTAAGACAAGCTGTGTCCAAAATTTTCCCCCACCACGAACGATCAGACAAACTCAATCGTTTCTTGGATTGGCAAACTGCTATCGCAAATTCATCCTTAATTTCTCAAATATAGTCAGGCCATTAACAAATGTATTACGGAAAGACGTCAAATGTGATTGGACACAAAAGTTCCAAGACTCTTTCAATGAGATTAAAAATTCCCTTATAAATCCACCTCTACTCAAGTATCCAGATTTTTCCCAACCTTTTAATCTAACAACCGATGCTGGCAATGAGGCATTGGGAGCTGTTTTATCACAACGGGCAATAGGTAAAGACAGGCCAAAAGCGTATACAAGTAGCAGTTTAAATAAGGCGGAACAAAAATACTCCACAATAGAAAAAGAGTTGCTTGCTATTGTGTGGGCCGTCAGAAGCTTCAAGTGTTATTTACAAGGTAGAGCTTTTACTGTTTACAACGACTACCAGCCCCTGGAAGACGTATTCAATGTAAAAGATCTAACTTCAAGACTAGTCAGATTTCACCATAAACTCTCCCAGTTTGACTATAAAATTGAATATAAGCCTGGGAAATTTAACACATATGCAGACGCGCTTAGAATACCTTCCCAAATAAAACAAACAAACCCCAATTCGAACATTGTCGAAGCTCAGGTATATCACCGGCTCGAGTCCGACATAGACGATAATGATTATAGTTCTCCACAGTCATCAAAGCAGCAAGCACATTGCCATATTGTTACAAGAGCCCAAATAAGGGAGGCACAAAATAATATACAAGAAGTAAATCAGAATCAATAAACTCCCCACAAAATCCAAAAATATTCACGGAACTCCCAAAACAGCTCAGTCGAAATCGGGTCAACTAATAGCAATCAATCAGAAAGCAGTGCATCTGAACAGGGCGAATTACCTTGGAACAACAACGTAATAAATTCCCAGCATAAACTAACAGAAACTATCTCCGACCCTGAGGAAATCGAAACAATTTTAAAGGACTATCATGACTTCGCATTTGGTGGTCTCCAAGGAGTAATTAAAACTTATAGAAGAATAAAGAAGAAATATAAGTGGAAAAATATGCTTAGTTCTATCAGAAAGTGCACTAATTGCCAAAAAATGAAGGCTAGCCTGGAGTATGGTATGTCAATGGTCATAACACATACTGCCCTTATGCCGTTCGCCGAAGCTTAGATAGACATAGTAGGCCCTCTTGAGGAAACACACTCAGGAAACAAATATATTCTGACTTCCCAAGACAATCTAACGAAATTCGTAGATTGCTATGCCATGCCAAATGGCGAAGCAGTAACGGTAGCGGGAATATTTTTCGATGAGATAATCACTCGTTCTCGCATTCCTAAAGAGGTAGTAACTGACCAAGGTTCCAACTACTTAAGTGATCTTTTCAAACGAGTATGTAAGCTTACCATACGAAATCCAACGGCGCACTGGAACGAACCCACAGACACCTAATGAAGGATTTGAGAGGTATTGTGGCTGAAAATCCAAAGGCTTGGGATCGATTCCTGAGAACCGCGGATTTTGTATACAATAATAGCCCACATGATGTTTGGATTCACAGCGGATATTCCCATTTACAACCATGAAAGTTACTACCACCTTCTGAGGTACAAAATACAAAAAGCATACGCTACCGCTCGGAAAAATTTGCTGAAAGCCAAAGAAAAGTCAAAAGTCTACTAGGATAAAAGTTCACGTCCGGTAACCTTCAAAACAGGAGATAAAGTTTTACTGAAAACCCCGCCAAAAAGCACAAACTGTCCGAGATATGGCTAGGACCATACCTAGTGGAACGAGTATTTAAAACTGTTAATACTTTTTTTTTATGCAAGAAAGAATTTTTTGGGACATCTCCGGTATATAGCAAAAGCTAAAAAATGTTCTAATTTGTTATTTCATCACACAACCCATTAATTTTTGGTGAAAAGTTTCAAGTATTGGTTTGACTCATCAACAGGTCCCAAATAGTGAAATTGGGTGATTTGAAAAACAAATGAAAAAACGAAAAAAAGAAGAAAGAAATGTAAAGTTCGAGGAAAACAGAAAAAACAATTTTTTATTTATTAAAAAAATTAAAAAAAAAAAAAAAATTAAAGAAACAGATTCATTCGAAGCGAATCGAACCTGTATACGCCACGCAGTGGGCTGAAAAATAAATAAGAAAAGGAAAAAGAAGAAGCGTTTCGTGTCAGCAGAAAACCTTACACTCATCGGTGCAGCTTGGTTTTCTGCCTGCTGCAGACGCTTGAAAATATATCAAAACGATCTCTTCTCATATAAACTCAGAATAAATTTCTGGGTGTGAATTATATGAGAAAAAAACACTCCTATACAAGCCCAGGAGGACAAATAAATAAAAAGATTACTCTTTTTGGAATTTTTACAGGGGTAAACTTAATTTTGTGCAAGAAAGAATTTTTTGGGATATCTCCGGTATATAGCAAAAGCTATAAAATGTTCTAATTTGTTATTTAATCACACAACCCATTAATTTTTGGTGGCAAGTTTCAAGTCTTGGTTTGACTCATCAACAGGTCCCAAATAGCGAAATTGGGTGATTTGAAAAACAAATGAAAAAAATGAAAAAAGAAAAAAGAAATGAAAAGTTTGAGAGAAATAGAAAAAACAAGTTTTATTTATTAAAAATATTAAAAAAAAAAAAATAAATTAAAGAAACAGATTCATTCGAAGCGAATCGAACCTGTATACGCCACGCAGTGGGCTGAAAAATAAATAAGAAAAGGAAAAAGAAGAAGCGTTTCGTGTCAGCAGAAAACCTTACACTCATCGGTGCAGCTTGGTTTTCTGCCTGCTGCAGACGATTGAAAATATATCAAAACGATCTCTTCTCATATAAACTCAGAATAAATTTCTGGGTGTGAATTATATGAGAAAAAAACACTCCTATACAAGCCCAGGAGGACAAATAAATAAAAAGATTACTCTTTTTGGAATTTTTACAGGGGTAAACTTAATTTTGTGCAAGAAAGAATTTTTTGGGATATCTCCGGTATATAGCAAAAGCTATAAAATGTTCTAATTTGTTATTTAATCACACAACCCATTAATTTTTGGTGGCAAGTTTCAAGTATTGGTTTGACTCATCAACAGGTCCCAAATAGTGAAATTGGGTGATTTGAAAAACAAATGAAAAAACGAAAAAAAGAAGAAAGAAATGTAAAGTTTGAGGAAAACAGAAAAAACAATTTTTTATTTATTAAAAAAATTAAAAAAAAAAAAAATTAAAGAAACAGATTCATTCGAAGCGAATCGAACCTGTATACGCCACGCAGTGGGCTGAAAAATAAATAAGAAAAAAGGAAGAAGAAGAAGCGTTTCGCGTCAGCAGAAAACCTTACACTCATCGGTGCAGCTTGGTTTTCTGCCTGCTGCAGACGCTTGAAAATAGATCAAACTAATCTCTTCTCATATAAACTCAGAATAAATTGTGGGTGTGAGTTATATGTCCAAAAAACTCTCCCATACAAGCTCAGGAGGAAAAATAAATAAAAAGATTACTCTTTTTGGACTTTTTACCGGGTTAAACTTAATTTTTTGCAAGAAATAATTTTTTGGGATATCTCCGGTATATAGCAAAAGCTAAAAAATGTTCTAATTTGTTATTTCATCACACAACCCATTAATTTTGGGTGACAAGTTTCAAGTCTTTGTTTGACTCATCAACAGGTCCCAAATAGCGAAATTGGGTGATTTGAAAAACAAGTGAAAAAAGAAGAAAGAAATGAAAAGTTTGAGAAAAATAGAAAAAACAATTTTTTATTTATTAAAAAAATTAAAAAAAAAAAAAAATTTAAGGAAATAGATTCATTCGAAGCGAATCGAACCTGTAAACGCCACGCAGTGGACTGTAAAATAAATAACAAAAGGAAAAAGAAGAAGCGTTTCGCGTCAGCAGAAAACCTTACACTCATCGGTGCAGCTTAGTTTTCTGCCTGCTGCAGACGCTTGAAAATAGATCAAACTGATCTCTTCTCATATAAACTCAGAATAAATTTTGGGTGTGAATTATATGAGGAAAAAACACTCTTATACAAGCCCAGGAGGAAAAATAAATAAAGAAAAGATTACTCTTTTCGGACTTTTTACCAGGTTAAACTTAATTATGTGCAAGAAATAATTTTTTGGGATATCTCCGGTATATAGCAAAAGCTAAAGAATGTTCTAATTTGTTATTTCATCAAACAACCCATTAATTTTTGGTGACAAGTTTTAAGTCTTGGCTTGACTCATCAGCAGTTCCCAAATAGCTAAATTGGGTGATTTGAAAAACAAATGAAAAAAGAAGAAAGAAATGAAAAGTTTGAGAAAAATAGAAAAATGCTTCAGACGCTTGAAAATAGATCAAACTGATCTCTTCTCATATAAACTCAGAATAAATTCTGGGTGTGAATTATATGAGGAAAAATCACTCCTATACAAGACCAGCAGGAAAAATAAATAAAAGATTACTCTTTTTTGACTTTTTGTCGGGTTAAACTTAATTTTGTGCAACAAAGAATTTTTTGGGATATCTGTGGTATATAGCAAAAGCTAAAAAATGTTCTACTTTGTTATTTCATCACACCACCCATTAATTTTTGGTGACAAATTCCAAGTCTTGGTTTGACTCATCAACAGGAAATTGGGTGATTTGAAAAACATATAAAAAAATGAAAAAAGAAAAAAGAAACGAAAAGTTTGAGAAAAATAGAAAAAATAATTTTATATTTATTAAAAAAATTTAAAAAACAATTTTTTTTTAAAGAAACAGATTCATTCAAAGCGAATCGAACCTGTATACGCCATGCAGTGAGCTGAAAAATAAATAAGAAAAGGAAGAAGAAGAAGCGTTTCGTGTCAGCGGAAAACCTTACACTCATCGGTGCAGACTGGAGTTTCCTGCCACATTTCACATGGATATTTTCCGAAATGAAATGTTTTGTGAAACCCTCACGCCAACTTTAGTTAATTGGATATTTCACAAATTAACTTTGTTGAATAGTTAGTAACCAAAAGAGGAGATAAAAAAAAACTTGAGATGACAGAATTTTATTCTTAGTTTGGTGATATCCAAAAACTGCGAATAAATTCTCTAATCTCAGTATATAGGAAATTTGAATGTGGAATTTTCCAGAAATTTTTCCCTTTTTCTTTTTATGTGACGAAAGAAGATCTTAAATCATAGAAGTGTATTCTCAATTTGGTAATATCGCAAAATCTTGAACTTATTCTATACTTTCAGTGGTATTTTAATTAAGAGAAAATTTCTGGTAATATCCCAAAAAAAGTGCTATTTCTATTACCTGTGTCTGATGAAAAAAAAACTGTTTGTGGGAATAACCCTACAAAAATTTGAGGACAATTGGGCAAAAAATACTAGTGGCAATGTTCCATCTAGTTGACCTTTATTGGTGAAATACCGAGCAACAAGTGATTTTTCTTCTGAAATTGCCCCCTTTTTATATGGTAGGGGCCAGCTGCCGTCTATTGTTCTGTGGCTTCGGTTAGTTGCTGGCTATTGTTCTCGACTTTGCGCAAGTTCACCACGGCGATGACGGGGGCGCCACTATTCACATGATGCGGTTTGACATTTGTCATTAAATGACAAATTTGTTTCAATTTGTGTTGTGGTTTGCTTTTTTATAATAATAATTTATATTTATTGTGAAAAAAATAAATGTATTAAAAAATAAAAGTTGTGCAACGTAGCGATTATTTATTTGTGAGGACATATACGTCCTGCAACAAAAAACCCTGCACTGGATATTGCAGATGATAAGATAAGTGGCTTAAAAGTTTTTATCAAAACTGTTGCTATTGTGTTTATTTTTAACAAACACTGGTTCTTGTTTAATTTTATTTTTAGTTGTGTTTGCGTAATAGTATTTTAGTCGTTTTAAGGACAGAGGCCTGATGGCAATAAACGTTAGCGTGTATTAGTAGATTTCCGTAAAGTTAACGAGAAATCTATAGGGGATGCCTTTCCATTACTCAGGATAGAGTATATACTGTATCAGCTTGGGCATTCGCGGTATTTTGCTACACTATACCATGCAAACGGATATCACCAAGAATTCGTTGACCCAAGGGATAGACCAAAAACTGCGTTTAGTACCGCTTACAGGCATTATGAATTTAAGAGAATGCCATTTGGCCCGAAAGGCGCACATGCGACTTTTCAGCGCCGGATGAATTATATTATAACGGGTCTCCAAGGATTAGAATGTTTGGTCGATCTCGATGATATTGTAGTATATAGACAAAATTTACAAGATCATAAGGAGAAATTGGCTAAAGTTTTCGACAGACTTCGAGCCCATAATCTTAAATTACAATCCGAAAAGTCTCAGTTCCTTCGCAGAGAAGTAATATACCTCGGACACAAATGCTCAAGCGAAGGTGCACTTCCAGATCCCAGTAAGACAAGCTGTGTCCAAAATTTTCCCCCACCACGAACGATCAGACAAACTCAATCGTTTCTTGGATTGGCAAACTGCTATCGCAAATTCATCCTTAATTTCTCAAATATAGTCAGGCCATTAACAAATGTATTACGGAAAGACGTCAAATGTGATTGGACACAAAAGTTCCAAGACTCTTTCAATGAGATTAAAAATTCCCTTATAAATCCACCTCTACTCAAGTATCCAGATTTTTCCCAACCTTTTAATCTACCAACCGATGCTGGCAATGAGGCATTGGGAGCTGTTTTATCACAACGGGCAATAGGTAAAGACAGGCCAAAAGCGTATACAAGTAGCAGTTTAAATAAGGCGGAACAAAAATACTCCACAATAGAAAAAGAGTTGCTTGCTATTGTGTGGGCCGTCAGAAGCTTCAAGTGTTATTTACAAGGTAGAGCTTTTACTGTTTACAACGACAACCAGCCCCTGGAAGACGTATTCAATGTAAAAGATCTAACTTCAAGACTAGTCAGATTTCACCATAAACTCTCCCAGTTTGACTATAAAATTGAATATAAGCCTGGGAAATTTAACACATA
Organism: Dioctria rufipes; assembly: GCA_963924295.1. NCBI lineage: Eukaryota > Metazoa > Arthropoda > Insecta > Diptera > Asilidae > Dioctria > Dioctria rufipes. The sequence continues at coordinate 141,433,182 of OZ002740.1, forward strand.
TGCAGACGCGCTTAGAATACCTTCCCAAATAAAACAAACAAACCCCAATTCGAACATTGTCGAAGCTCAGGTATATCACCGGCTCGAGTCCGACATAGACGATAATGATTATAGTTCTCCACAGTCATCAAAGCAGCAAGCACATTGCCATATTGTTACAAGAGCCCAAATAAGGGAGGCACAAAATAATATACAAGAAGTAAATCAGAATCAATAAACTCCCCACAAAATCCAAAAATATTCACGGAACTCCCAAAACAGCTCAGTCGAAATCGGGTCAACTAATAGCAATCAATCAGAAAGCAGTGCATCTGAACAGGGCGAATTACCTTGGAACAACAACGTAATAAATTCCCAGCATAAACTAACAGAAACTATCTCCGACCCTGAGGAAATCGAAACAATTTTAAAGGACTATCATGACTTCGCATTTGGTGGTCTCCAAGGAGTAATTAAAACTTATAGAAGAATAAAGAAGAAATATAAGTGGAAAAATATGCTTAGTTCTATCAGAAAGTGCACTAATTGCCAAAAAATGAAGGCTAGCCTGGAGTATGGTATGTCAATGGTCATAACACATACTGCCCTTATGCCGTTCGCCGAAGCTTAGATAGACATAGTAGGCCCTCTTGAGGAAACACACTCAGGAAACAAATATATTCTGACTTCCCAAGACAATCTAACGAAATTCGTAGATTGCTATGCCATGCCAAATGGCGAAGCAGTAACGGTAGCGGGAATATTTTTCGATGAGATAATCACTCGTTCTCGCATTCCTAAAGAGGTAGTAACTGACCAAGGTTCCAACTACTTAAGTGATCTTTTCAAACGAGTATGTAAGCTTACCATACGAAATCCAACGGCGCACTGGAACGAACCCACAGACACCTAATGAAGGATTTGAGAGGTATTGTGGCTGAAAATCCAAAGGCTTGGGATCGATTCCTGAGAACCGCGGATTTTGTATACAATAATAGCCCACATGATGTTTGGATTCACAGCGGATATTCCCATTTACAACCATGAAAGTTACTACCACCTTCTGAGGTACAAAATACAAAAAGCATACGCTACCGCTCGGAAAAATTTGCTGAAAGCCAAAGAAAAGTCAAAAGTCTACTAGGATAAAAGTTCACGTCCGGTAACCTTCAAAACAGGAGATAAAGTTTTACTGAAAACCCCGCCAAAAAGCACAAACTGTCCGAGATATGGCTAGGACCATACCTAGTGGAACGAGTATTTAAAACTGTTAATACTTTTTTTTTATGCAAGAAAGAATTTTTTGGGACATCTCCGGTATATAGCAAAAGCTAAAAAATGTTCTAATTTGTTATTTCATCACACAACCCATTAATTTTTGGTGAAAAGTTTCAAGTATTGGTTTGACTCATCAACAGGTCCCAAATAGTGAAATTGGGTGATTTGAAAAACAAATGAAAAAACGAAAAAAAGAAGAAAGAAATGTAAAGTTCGAGGAAAACAGAAAAAACAATTTTTTATTTATTAAAAAAATTAAAAAAAAAAAAAAATTAAAGAAACAGATTCATTCGAAGCGAATCGAACCTGTATACGCCACGCAGTGGGCTGAAAAATAAATAAGAAAAGGAAAAAGAAGAAGCGTTTCGTGTCAGCAGAAAACCTTACACTCATCGGTGCAGCTTGGTTTTCTGCCTGCTGCAGACGCTTGAAAATATATCAAAACGATCTCTTCTCATATAAACTCAGAATAAATTTCTGGGTGTGAATTATATGAGAAAAAAACACTCCTATACAAGCCCAGGGGCCGGATTCTGTAGCACGGAGAATTTGGGAATTTGGGAGATGAGAATTGCGTTTTCTTAGAATTCTTAATTCCCTAATTCTCCATTCCCAATTCACTAACATGGTTGGAGAATTAGGGAAAACGTAAGAAATGTGAAAAAGTGCGAATCGCCTGGGACGATTAAGGGTATCAATTTTTGTTCTAGAGGGTTGGACTTTTTTTCATATGTGAGGTACATCTGCCTATTACCTTCCACTGTCGAAATAAATTTAAATTTCTTTTTTGTTGGGGTAGTTTTTGAGGGATGTAGGAGGGTAGGTTTTCTCGAGTTTTTCCGGGATAACGAGAGAATGGAGAGTAGAAGGAGAATGTATGTGGTATCAAAAAAAATGGGAGCTCAGCGCGAACAAGATAGGCTTATGAAAAGGGGCGGGGAGAGTGCGGGGTAGAAATGGGAGCTGATTAAGGGAAATTAAAAAAAAATTAAGACAATATCAGGAGCTGCAATAATTCGCAGCGGTAAGCTCAGCATCTCTAAACCCAATAAAAAAAAAGTAAGAATTCACTTTGGTAATTAGCCATGCATGGGTATTATAGGCTATATTTTATTTCGATTAACGGTAATTTGCAGATTTGAGCGGCCTCGGCGGTCAATTTTGCTATCGCAATATTCACAGGCGCCTAACTCTATGTCGGAGGGCTGTAAAGTATTGGAATTTTTTTGATAGATTAAGGGTTTAGAGTACACAAATATAGGTGAATAATTTTTGGGGCAGGGTGTTTTGGGGGTTGGTGGTCGTACCACCTCTCATAGGGGGTTGCTCAAACTACGTCATGTTTGGTACCAAATTAAAGACGGAGGAGAGGGTAATCGAGTGGTGTAGTTTGTCTTTGATCGTTTTAACGTAATAGCTGACTTTTGACAGCCGAAAAACGATTTTTTTACACTACGGTCATATACACCCCAGTTTCCATATTTTGCATATATTTCTTCCGTTCTTTGTTTCACATCCATTAGTCTTCCGTTGCGAACATTTTTGTAATGGGAAGTAAATTTCCAGGACTTACCAGTTCTTCGCAATAATGAGATGAAAATATGTCAATTTTTGTTCCAAAAACGGCCAATTTTTCACCTTAAAAAGGACTGCTACACTTCTTTTACAGTTGTTTCCAAAACGGTTTATCGTATTCAAAAATTATTTACATATTTAATTAGGGGACAAATTGTAGATGCGATTTCATCCTACACACAAGCTTTACCGTGTATATTTAAAAATTTTACAGCATCTCTTCTGTACTGGACGACGACCAAATTGATCAATTTCGCGTGATTTGTAATTTTTAGCGGGTACTTTGAGAGACAAAATCCTTGTTCCTCTGTTAGTATTGCATGGATTTAAACAATTTGTTTTTTACAATATAGCAAGGATACGCAGTGAATCCATAACTCAATTTGAAATTCCTAGCTACCTAGATACCTTCACAAAACGCAATAAAAGTAGACAATACAATTTTTCTACTTACTTTTCCACTTGCAAAACATCGGAGAATTCACAAGTGGAATGGAGAATTTGGGAATTCTCTACTTACTTTTCGTCTTACTTTTCCACAAGCAAACACCGGAGAATTAATAAGTGGAATGGAGAATTCGGGAATTCCGTACTCACCTCTCAAATTCTCTCTCAATTGAAAATTTTTCGTCTTACTTTTCCACAAGCAAACACCGGAGAATTTGAGAAGTGAAAGTAAGACGAAAAATTCGGAAATTCTGTACTCGCTTCTCAAATCCTCTCAGTTGAGAATTTTTCGTCTTACTTTTTCACAAGCAAACACCGGAACAAGTGGAATGGAGAATTCGGGAATTCCGTACTCGCTTCTCAAATCCTCTCAGTTGAGAATTTTTCGTCTTACTTTTCCACAAGCAAACACCGGAGAACTTGAGAAGTGAAAGTAAGACGAAAAATTTTCAACTGAGAGAGAATTTGAGAAGTGAGTACGGAATTCCCAAATTCTCCATTCCACTTTTAATTCCCAAATTCTCCATTCCACTTGTTAATTCTCCGGTGTTTTGCAAGTGGAAAAGTAAGTGGAAAAATTGTATTGTCTACTTTTATTGCGTTTTGTGAAGGTATCTAGGTAGCTAGGAATTTCAAATTGAGTTATGGATTCACTGCGTATCCTTGCTATATTGTAAAAAACAAATTGTTTAAATCCATGCAATACTAACAGAGGAACAAGGATTTTGTCTCTCAAAGTACCCGCTAAAAATTACAAATCATGCGAAATTGATCAATTTGGTCGTCGTCCAGTACAGAAGAGATGCTGTAAAATTTTTAAATATACACGGTAAAGCTTGTGTGTAGGATGAAATCGCATCTACATTTTGTCCCCTAATTAAATATGTAAATAATTTTTGAATACGATAAACCGTTTTGGAAATAACTGTAAAAGAAGTGTAGCAGTCCTTTTTAAGGTGAAAAATTGGCCGTTTTTGGTACAAAAATTGACATATTTTCATCTCATTATTGCGAAGAACTGGTAAGTCCTGGAAATTTACTTCCCATTACAAAAATGTTCGCAACGGAGGACTAATGGATGTGAAACAAAGAACGGAAGAAATATATGCAAAATATGGAAACTGGGGTGTATATGACCGTAGTGTAAAAAAATCGTTTTTCGGCTGTCAAAAGTCAGCTATCACGTTAAAACGATCAAAGACAAACTACACCACTCGATTACCCTCTCCTCCGTCTTTAATTTGGTACCAAACATGACGTAGTTTGAGCAACCCCCTATGAGGGGTGGTACGACCCCCAACCCCCAAAACACCCTGCCCCAAAAATTATTCACCTATATTTTTGTACTCTAAACCCTTAATCTATCAAAAAAATTCCAATACTCTACAGCCCTCCGACATAGAGTTAGGCGCCCGTGAATATTGCGATAGCAAAATTTACCGCCGAGGCCGCTCAAATCTGCAAATTACCGTTAATCGAAATAAAATACAGCCTATAATGCCCATGCATGGCTAATTACCAAAGTGAATTCTTACTTTTTTTTTATTTGGCTTAGAGATCCTGAGCTTACCCCTGCGAATTATTGCAGCTCCTGATATTGTCTTATTTTTTTTTTAATTTCCCTTAATCAGCTCCCATTTCTACCCCGCACTCTCCCCGCCCCTTTTCCTAAGCCTATCTTGTTCGCGCTGAGCTCCCATTTTTTTTGATACCACATACATTCTCCTTCTACTCTCCATTCTCTCGTTATCCCGGAAAAACTCGAGAAAACCTAAACACCTACATCCCTCAAAAACTACCCCAACAAAAAAGAAATTTAAATTTATTTCGACAGTGGAAGGTAATAGGTAGATGTACCTCACATATGAAAAAAAGTCCAACCCTCTACAGCAAAAATTGATACCCTTAATCGTCCCAGGCGATTCGCACTTTTTCACATTTCTTACGTTTTCCCTATTTCTCCAACCATGTTAGTGAATTGGGAATGGAGAATTAGAGAATTAAAAATTCTAAGAAAACGCAATTCTCATCTCCCAAATTCCCAAATTCTCCGTGCTACAGAATCCGGCCCCAGGAGGACAAATAAATAAAAAGATTACTCTTTTTGGAATTTTTACAGGGGTAAACTTAATTTTGTGCAAGAAAGAATTTTTTGGGATATCTCCGGTATATAGCAAAAGCTATAAAATGTTCTAATTTGTTATTTAATCACACAACCCATTAATTTTTGGTGGCAAGTTTCAAGTATTGGTTTGACTCATCAACAGGTCCCAAATAGTGAAATTGGGTGATTTGAAAAACAAATGAAAAAACGAAAAAAAGAAGAAAGAAATGTAAAGTTTGAGGAAAACAGAAAAAACAATTTTTTATTTATTAAAAAAATTAAAAAAAAAAAAAAAATTAAAGAAACAGATTCATTCGAAGCGAATCGAACCTGTATACGCCACGCAGTGGGCTGAAAAATAAATAAGAAAAAAGGAAGAAGAAGAAGCGTTTCGCGTCAGCAGAAAACCTTACACTCATCGGTGCAGCTTGGTTTTCTGCCTGCTGCAGACGCTTGAAAATAGATCAAACTAATCTCTTCTCATATAAACTCAGAATAAATTGTGGGTGTGAGTTATATGTCCAAAAAACTCTCCCATACAAGCTCAGGAGGAAAAATAAATAAAAAGATTACTCTTTTTGGACTTTTTACCGGGTTAAACTTAATTTTTTGCAAGAAATAATTTTTTGGGATATCTCCGGTATATAGCAAAAGCTAAAAAATGTTCTAATTTGTTATTTCATCACACAACCCATTAATTTTGGGTGACAAGTTTCAAGTCTTTGTTTGACTCATCAACAGGTCCCAAATAGCGAAATTGGGTGATTTGAAAAACAAGTGAAAAAAGAAGAAAGAAATGAAAAGTTTGAGAAAAATAGAAAAAACAATTTTTTATTTATTAAAAAAATTAAAAAAAAAAAAAATTTAAGGAAATAGATTCATTCGAAGCGAATCGAACCTGTAAACGCCACGCAGTGGACTGTAAAATAAATAACAAAAGGAAAAAGAAGAAGCGTTTCGCGTCAGCAGAAAACCTTACACTCATCGGTGCAGCTTAGTTTTCTGCCTGCTGCAGACGCTTGAAAATAGATCAAACTGATCTCTTCTCATATAAACTCAGAATAAATTTTGGGTGTGAATTATATGAGGAAAAAACACTCTTATACAAGCCCAGGAGGAAAAATAAATAAAGAAAAGATTACTCTTTTCGAACTTTTTACCAGGTTAAACTTAATTATGTGCAAGAAATAATTTTTTGGGATATCTCCGGTATATAGCAAAAGCTAAAGAATGTTCTAATTTGTTATTTCATCAAACAACCCATTAATTTTTGGTGACAAGTTTTAAGTCTTGGCTTGACTCATCAGCAGTTCCCAAATAGCGAAATTGGGTGATTTGAAAAACAAATGAAAAAAGAAGAAAGAAATGAAAAGTTTGAGAAAAATAGAAAAATGCTTCAGACGCTTGAAAATAGATCAAACTGATCTCTTCTCATATAAACTCAGAATAAATTCTGGGTGTGAATTATATGAGGAAAAATCACTCCTATACAAGACCAGCAGGAAAAATAAATAAAAGATTACTCTTTTTTGACTTTTTGTCGGGTTAAACTTAATTTTGTGCAACAAAGAATTTTTTGGGATATCTCTGGTATATAGCAAAAGCTAAAAAATGTTCTACTTTGTTATTTCATCACACCACCCATTAATTTTTGGTGACAAATTCCAAGTCTTGGTTTGACTCATCAACAGGAAATTGGGTGATTTGAAAAACATATAAAAAAATGAAAAAAGAAAAAAGAAACGAAAAGTTTGAGAAAAATAGAAAAAATAATTTTATATTTATTAAAAAAATTTAAAAAACAATTTTTTTTTAAAGAAACAGATTCATTCAAAGCGAATCGAACCTGTATACGCCATGCAGTGAGCTGAAAAATAAATAAGAAAAGGAAGAAGAAGAAGCGTTTCGTGTCAGCGGAAAACCTTACACTCATCGGTGCAGCTTGGTTTTCTGCCTGCTGCAGACGCTTGAAAATAGACGAAACTGATCTCTTCTCATATAAACTCAGAATAAATTCTGGGTGTGAAATATATAAGGAATAAACACTCCCATACAAGCTCAGGAGGAAAAATAAATAAAAAGATTACTCTTTTTGGACTTTTTACCGGGATAAACTTAATTTTGTGCAAGAAAGAATTTTTTGGGATATCTCGGGTGTATAGCAAAAGCTAAAAAATGTTCTAATTTGTTATTTCATCACACAACCCATTAATTTTGGGTGACAAGTTTCAAGTCTTTGTTTGACTCATCAACAGGTCTCAAATAGCGAAATTGGGTGATTTGAAAAACAAATGAAAAAATGAAAAAAGGAGAAAGAAAGGAAAATTTTGAGAAAAATAGAAAAAACAATTTTTTATTTATTAAAGAAATTAAAAAAAAAAATTTAAGGAAACAGATTCATTCGAAGCGAATCGTAGCTGTATACGCCACGCAGTGGGCTGAAAAATAAATAAGAAAAGGAAGAAGAAGAATCGTTTCGTGTCAGCAGTAAACATTACACTCATCGGTGCAGCTTGGTTTTCTGCCTGCTGCAGACGCTTGAAAATAGATCAAACTGATCTCTTCTCATATAAACTCAGAATAAATTCTGGGTGTGAATTATATGAGGAAAAAACACTCCCATACAAGCCCAGGAGGAAAAATAAATAAAAAGATTACACTTTTTGCACTTTTTACCAGGGTAAACTTAATTTTTTTGCAAGAAAGAATTTTTTGGGATATCTCCGGTATATAGCAAAAGCTAAAAAATGTTGTAATTTGTTATTTCATCACACAACCCATTAATTTTGGGTGACAAGTTTCAAGTCTTGGTTTGACTCATCAACAGGTCCCAAATAGCGAAATTGGGTGATTTGAAAAACAAATGGAAAAAGAAGAAAGAAATGAAAAGTTTGAGAAAAATAGAAAAAAAAATTTTTTATTTATTAAAAAAAAAAAAAAAAAAAAAAATTTAAGGAAACAGATTCATTCGAAGCGAATCGAAACTGTATACGCCACGCAGTGGGCTGAAAAATAAACAAGAAAAGGAAGAAGAAGAATCGTTTCGTGTCAGCAGAAAACCTTACACTCATCGGTGCAGCTTGGCTTTCTGCCTGCTGCAGACGCTTGAAAATAGTTCAAACTGATCTCTTCTCATATAAACTCAGAATAAATTCTGGGTGTAAGTTATATGTCCAAAAAACTCTCCTATACAAGCCCAGGAGGAAAAATAAATAAAAAGATTACTCTTTTTGGACTTTTTCCCAGGTTAAACTTAATTTTTTCAAGAAAGAATTTTTTGGGATATCTGCGGTATATAGCAAAAACTAAAAAATGTTCTAATTTGTTATTTCATCACACAACCCATTCATTTTTGGTGACAAATTCCAAGTCTTGGTTTGACTCATCAACAGGTCCCAAATAGCGAAATTTTGTGATTTGAAAAACAAATGGAAAAAGAAGAAAGAAATGAAAAGTTTGAGAAAAATAGAAAAAACAATTTTTTTATTTATTAAAAAAAAAAAAAAAAAAAAAAATTTAAGGAAACAGATTAATTCGAAGCGAATCGAAACTGTATACGCCACGCAGTGGGCTAAAAAATAAATAAGAAAAGGAAGAAGCAGAATCGTTTCGTGTCAGCGGAAAACCTTACACTCATCGGTGCAGCTTGGTTTTCTGCCTGCTGCAGACGCTTGAAAATAGACGAAACTGATCTCTTCTCATATAAACTCAGAATAAATTCTGGGTATGAAATATATAAGGAATAAACACTCCCATACAAGCTCAGGAGGAAAAATAAATAAAAAGATTACTCTTTTTGGACTTTATACCGGGTTAAACTTAATTTTTTGCAAGAAATAATTTTTTGGGATATCTCCGGTATATAGCAAAAGCTAAAAAATGTTCTAATTTGTTATTTCATCACACAACCCATTAATTTTGGGTGACAAGTGTCAAGTCTTTGTTTGACTCAACAACAGGTCCCAAATAGCGAAATTGGGTGATTTGAAAAACAAGTGAAAAAAGAAGAAAGAAATGAAAAGTTTGAGAAAAATAGAAAAAACAATTTTTTATTTATTAAAAAAATTTAAAAAAAAAAAATTTAAGGAAATAGATTCATTCGAAGCGAATCGAACCTGTAAACACCACGCAGTGGACTGTAAAATAAATAACAAAAGGAAAAAGAAGAAGCGTTTCGCGTCAGCAGAAAACCTTACACTCATCGGTGCAGCTTAGTTTTCTGCCTGCTGCAGACGCTTGAAAATAGATCAAACTGATCTCTTCTCATATAAACTCAGAATAAATTCTGGGTGTGAATTATATGAGGAAAAAACACTCTTATACAAGCCCAGGAGGAAAAATAAATAAAGAAAAGATTACTCTTTTCGGACTTTTTACCAGGTTAAACTTAATTATGTGCAAGAAATAATTTTTTGGGATATCTCCGGTATATAGCAAAAGCTAAAGAATGTTCTAATTGGTTATTTCATCACACAACCCATTAATTTTTGGTGACAAGTTTCAAGTCTTGGCTTGACTCATCAGCAGTTCCCAAATAGCGAAATTGGGTGATTTGAAAAACAAATGAAAAAAGAAGAAAGAAATGAAAAGTTTGAGAAAAATAGAAAAATGCTGCAGACGCTTGAAAATCGATCAAACTGATCTCTTCTCATATAAACTCAGAATAAATTCTCGGTGTGAATTATATGAGGAAAAAACACTCCTATACAAGACCAGCAGGAAAAATAAATAAAAGATTACTCTTTTTTGACTTTTTGTCGGGTTAAACTTAATTTTGTGCAACAAAGAATTTTTTGGGATATCTCTGGTATATAGCAAAAGCTAAAAAATTTTCTACTTTGTTATTTCATCACACAACCCATTAATTTTTGGTGACAAATTCAATGTCTTGGTTTGACTCATCAACAGGAAATTGGGTGATTTGAAAAACATATGAAAAAATGAAAAAGGAAAAAAGAAACGAAAAGTTTGAGAAAAATAGAAAAAATAATTTTATATTTATTAAAAAAATTTAAAAAACAATTTTTTTTTAAAGAAACAGATTCATTCGAAGCGAATCGAACCTGTATACGCCATGCAGTGGGCTGAAAAATAAATAAGAAAAGGAAGAAGAAGAAGCGTTTCGTGTCAGCGGAAAACCTTACACTCATCGGTGCAGCTTGGTTTTCTGCCTGCTGCAGGCGCTTGAAAATAGACGAAACTGATCTCTTCTCATATAAACTCAGAATAAATTCTGGGTGTGAAATATATAAGGAATAAACACTCCCATACAAGCTCAGGAGGAAAAATAAATAAAAAGATTACTCTTTTTGGACTTTTTACCGGGATAAACTTAATTTTGTGCAAGAAAGAATTTTTTGGGATATCTCGGGTGTATAGCAAAAGCTAAAAAATGTTCTAATTTGTTATTTCATCACACAACCCATTAATTTTGGGTGACAAGTTTCAAGTCTTGGTTTGACTCATCAACAGGTCCCAAATAGCGAAATTGGGTGATTTGAAAAAGAAGTGAAAAAAGAAGAAAGAAATGAAAAGTTTGAGAAAAATAGAAAAAACAATTTTTTATTTATTAAAAAAATTAAAAAAAAAAAAATTTAAGGTAATAGATTCATTCGAAGCGAATCGAACCTGTATACGCCACGCAGTGGACTGTAAAATAAATAACAAAAGGAAGAAGATGAAGTGTTTCGCGTCAGCAGAAAACCTTACACTCATCGGTGAAACTTAGTTTTCTGCCTGCTGCAGACGCTTGAAAATAGATCAAACTGATCTCTTCTCATATAAACTCAGAATAAATTCTGGGTGTGAATTATATGAGGAAAAAACACTCTTATACAAGCCCAGGAGGAAAAATAAATAAAGAAAAGATTACTCTTTTCGGACTTTTTACCAGGTTAAACTTAATTATGTGCAAGAAATAATTTTTTGGGATATCTCCGGTATATAGCAAAAGCTAAAGAATGTTCTAATTGGTTATTTCATCACACAACCCATTAATTTTTGGTGACAAGTTTCAAGTCTTGGCTTGACTCATCAGCAGTTCCCAAATAGCGAAATTGGGTGATTTGAAAAACAAATGAAAAAAGAAGAAAGAAATGAAAAGTTTGAGAAAAATAGAAAAATGCTGCAGACGCTTGAAAATCGATCAAACTGATCTCTTCTCATATAAACTCAGAATAAATTCTTGGTGTGAATTATATGAGGAAAAAATACTCCTATACAAGAACAGCAGGAAAAATAAAAAAAAGATTACTCTTTTTTGACTTTTTGTCCGGTTAAACTTAATTTTGTGCAAGAAAGAATTTTTTGGGATATCTCTGGTATATAGCAAAAGCTAAAAAATGTTCTAATTTGTTATTTCATCACACAACCCATTAATTTTTGGTGACAAATTCCAAGTCTTGGTTTGACTCATCAACAGGAAATTGGGTGATTGGAAAAACATATGAAAAAATGAAAAAAGAAAAAAGAAATGAAAAGTTTGAGAAAAATAGTAAAAACAATTTTATATTTATTAAAAAAATTTAAAAAAAAAATTTTTTTTAAAGAAACAGATTCATTCGAATCGAATCGAACCTGTATACGCCATGCAGTGGGCTGAAAAATAAATAAGAAAAGGAAGAAGAAGAAGCGTTTCTTGTCAGCAGAAAACCTTACACTCATTGATGCAGCTTGGTTTTCTGCCTGCTGCAGACGCTTGAAAACAGATCAAACTGATCTCTTCTCATATAAACTCAGAATAAATTCTGGGTGTAAGTTATATGAGCAGGAAACTCTCCTATACAAGCCCAGGAGGAAAAATAAATAAAAAGATTACTCTTTTTGGACTTTTTACCGGGATAAACTTAATTTTGTGCAAGAAAGAATTTTTTGGGATATCTCGGGTGTATAGCAAAAGCTAAAAAATGTTCTAATTTGTTATTTCATCACACAACCCATTAATTTTGGGTGACAAGTTTGAAGTCTTTGTTTGACTCATCAACAGGTCCCATATAGCGAAATTGGTTGATTTGAAAAACAAATGGAAAAAGAAGAAAGAAATGAAAAGTTTGAGAAAAATAGAAAAAACAATTTTTTATTTATTAAAAAAATTTAAAAAAAAATGAAGGAAACAGATTCATTCGAAGCGAATCGAACCTGTATACGCCACGCAGTGGACTGAAAAATAAATAAGAAAAGGAAGAAGAAGAATCGTTTCGTGTCAGCAGAAAACCTTACACTCATCGGTGCAGCTTGGTTTTCTGCCTACTGCAGACGCTTGAAAATAGATCAAACTGATCTCTTCTCATATAAACTCAGAATAAATTCTGGGTGTGAATTATATGAGGAAAAAACACTCCCATACAAGCCCAGGAGGAAAAATAAATAAAAAGATTACACTTTTTGCACTTTTTATCAGGGTAAACTTAATTTTTTTGCAAGAAAGAATTTTTTGGGATATCTCCGGTATATAGCAAAAGCTAAAAAATGTTGTAATTTGTTATTTCATCACACAACCCATTAATTTTGGGTGACAAGTTTCAAGTCTTGGTTTGACTCATCAACAGCTCCCAAATAGCGAAATTGGGTGATTTGAAAAACAAATGAAAAAATGAAAAAAGGAGAAAGAAATGAAAATTTTGAGAAAAATAGAAAAAACAATTTTTTATTTATTAAAGAAATTAAAAAAAAAAAAAAATTTAAGGAAACAGATTCATTCGAAGCGAATCGAAACTGTATACGCCACGCAGTGGGCTGAAAAATAAACAAGAAAAGGAAGAAGAAGAATCGTTTCGTGTCAGCAGAAAACCTTACACTCATCGGTGCAGCTTGGTTTTCTGCCTGCTGCAGACGCTTGAAAATAGATCAAACTGATCTCTTCTCATATAAACTCAGAGTAAATTCTGGGTGTGAGTTATATATCCAAAAAACTCTCCTATACAAGCCCAGGAGGAAAAATAAATAAAAAGATTACTCTTTTTGGACTTTTTACCAGGTTAAACTTAATTTTTTGCAAGAAAGAATTTTTTGGGATATCTCCGGTATATAGGAAAATCTAAAAAATGTTCTAATTTGTTATTTCATCACACAACCCATTCATTTTTGGTGACAAATTCCAAGTCTTGGTTTGACTCATCAACAGGTCCCAAATAGCGAAATTGGGTGATTTGAAAAACAAATGGAAAAAGAAGAAAGAAATGAAAAGTTTGAGAAAAATAGAAAAAACAATTTTTTATTTATTAAAAAAATATAAAAAAAAAAAAAATTTAAGGAAACAGATTCATTCGAAGCGAATCGAAACTGTCTACGCCACGCAGTGGGCTGAAAAATAAACAAGAAAAGGAAGAAGAAGAATCGTTTCGTGTCAGCAGAAAACCTTACACTCATCGGTGCAGCTTGGTTTTCTGCCTGCTGCAGACGCTTGAAAATAGATCAAACTGATCTCTTCTCATATAAACTCAGAATAAATTCTGGGTGTGAGTTATATGTCCAAAAAACTCTCCTATACAAGCCCAGGAGGAAAAATAAATAAAAAGATTACTCTTTTCGGACGTTTTACCAGGTTAAACTTAATTTTTTGCAAGAAAAAATTTTTTGGGATATCTCCGGTATATAGCAAAAACTAAAAAATGTTCTAATTTGTTATTTCATCACACAACCCATTCATTTTTGGTGACAAATTCCAAGTCTTGGTTTGACTCATCAACAGGTCCCAAATAGCGAAATTGGGTGACTTGAAAAACAAATGGAAAAAGAAGAAAGAAATGAAAAGTTTGAGAAAAATAGAAAAAACAATTTTTTATTTATTAAAAAAATAAAAAAAAAAAAAAAAATTTAAGGAAACAGATTCATTCGAAGCGAATCGAAACTGTATACGCCACGCAGTGGGCTGAAAAATAAATAAGAAAAGGAAGAAGAAGAATCGTTTCGTGTCAGCAGAAAACCTTACACTCATCGGTGCAGCTTGGTTTTCTGCCTGCTGCAGACGCTTGAAAATAGATCAAACTGATCTCTTCTCATATAAACTCAGAATAAATTCTGGGTGTGAGTTATATGTCCAAAAAACTCTCCTATACAAGCCCAGGGGGAAAAATAAATAAAAAGATTACTCTTTTTGGCCTTTTTACCGGGTTAAACTTAATATTTTGCAAGAAATAATTTTTTGGGATATCTCCGGTATATAGCAAAAGCTAAAAAATGTTCTAAATTGTTATTTCATCACACAACCCATTAATTTTGGGTGACAAGTTTCAAGTCTTTGTTTGACTCATCAACAGGTCCCAAATAGCGAAATTGGGTGATTTGAAAAACAAGTGAAAAAAGAAGAAAGAAATGAAAAGTTTGAGAAAAATAGAAAAAACAATTTTTTATTTATTAAAAAAATTAAAAAAAAAAAAATTTAAGGAAATAGATTCATTCGAAGCGAATCGAACCTGTATACGCCACGCAGTGGACTGTAAAATAAATAACAAAAGGAAGAAGAAGAAGCGTTTCGCGTCAGTAGAAAACCTTACACTCATCGGTGCAGCTTAGTTTTCTGCCTGCTGCAGACGCTTGAAAATAGATCAAACTGATCTCTTCTCATATAAACTCGGAATAAATTCTGGGTGTGAATTATATGAGGAAAAAATACTCTTATACAAGCCCAAGAGGAAAAATAAATAAAGAAAAGATTACTCTTTTCGGACTTTTTACCAGGTTAAACTTAATTATGTGCAAGAAATAATTTTTTGGGATATCTCCGGTATATAGAAAAAAGCTAAAGAATGTTCTAATTTGTTATTTCATCACACAACCCATTAATTTTTGGTGACAAGTTTCAAGTCTTGGCTTGACTCATCAGCAGTTCCCAAATAGCGAAATTGGGTGATTTGAAAAACAAATGAAAAAAGAAGAAAGAAATGAAAAGTTTGAGAAAAATAGAAAAATGCTGCAGACGCTTGAAAATAGATCAAACTGATCTCTTCTCATATAAACTCAGAATAAATTCTGGGTGTGATTTATATGAGGAAAAAACACTCCCATACAAGACCAGCAGGAAAAATAAATAAAAGATTACTCTTTTTTGACTTTTTGTCGGGTTAAACTTAATTTTGTGCAAGAAAGAATTTTTTGGGATATCTCTGGTATATAGCAAAAGCTAAAAAATGTTCTAATTTGTTATTTCATCACACAACCCATTAATTTTTGGTGACAAATTCCAAGTCTTGGTTTGACTCATCAACAGGTCCCAAATAGCGAAATTGGGTGCTTTGAAAAACATATGAAAAAATGAAAAAAGAAAAAAGAAATGAAAAGTTTGAGAAAAATAGAAAAAAACAATTCTATATTTATTAAAAAAATTTAAAAAAAATTTTTTTTTTAAAGAAACAGATTCATTCGAAGCGAATCGAACCTGTATACGCCATGCAGTGGGCTGAAAAATAAATAAGAAAAGGAAGAAGAAGAAGCGTTTCTTGTCAGCAGAAAACCTTACACTCATTGATGCAGCTTGGTTTTCTGCCTGCTGCAGACGCTTGAAAACAGATCAAACTGATCTCTTCTCATATAAACTCAGAATAAATTCTGGGTGTAAGTTATATGAGCAAGAATCTCTCCTATACAAGCGCAGGAGGAAAAATAAATAAAAAGATTACTCTTTTCGGACTTTTTACCAGGTTAAACTTAATTTTTTGCAAGAAAGAATTTTTTGGGATATCTCCGGTATATAGCAAAAACTAAAAAATGTTCTAATTTGTTATTTCATCACACAACCCATTCATTTTTGGTGACAAATTCCAAGTCTTGTTTTGACTCATCAACAGGTCCCAAATAGCGAAATTGGGTGATTTGAAAAACAAATGGAAAAAGAAGAAAGAAATGAAAAGTTTGAGAAAAATAGAAAAAACAATTTTTTATTTATTAAAAAAATAAAAAAAAAAAATAAATTTAAGGAAACAGATTCATTCGAAGCGAATCGAAACTGTATACGCCACGCAGTGGGCTCAAAAATAAATATGAAAAGGAAGAAGAAGAATCGTTTCGTGTCAGCAGAAAACCTTACACTCATCGGTGCAGCTTGGTTTTCTGCCTGCTGCAGACGCTTGAAAATAGATCAAACTGATCTCTTCTCATATAAACTCAGAATAAATTCTGGGTGTGAGTTATATGTTCAAAAAACTCTCCTATACAAGCCCAGGAGGAAAAATAAATAAAAAGATTACCCTTTTTGGCCTTTTTACCGGGTTAAACTTAATTTTTTGCAAGAAATAATTTTTTGGGATATCTCCGGTATATAGCAAAAGCTAAAAAATGTTCTAATTTGTTATTTCATCACACAACCCATTAATTTTGGGTGACAAGTTTCAAGTCTTGGTTTGACTCATCAACAGGTCCCAAATAGCGAAATTGGGTGATTTGAAAAACAAGTGAAAAAAGAAGAAAGAAATGAAAAGTTTGAGAAAAATAGAAAAAACAATTTTTTATTTATTAAAAAAATTAAAAAAAAAAAATTTAAGGAAATAGATTCATTCGAAGCGAATCGAACCTGTATACGCCACGCAGTGGACTGTAAAATAAATAACAAAAGGAAGAAGAAGAATCGTTTCGTGTCAGCAGAAAACCTTACACTCATCGGTGCAGCTTGGTTTTCTGCCTACTGCAGACGCTTGAAAATAGATCAAACTGATCTCTTCTCATATAAACTCCGAATAAATTCTGGGTGTGAATTATATGAGGAAAAAACACTCTTATACAAGCCCAGGAGGAAAAATAAATAAAGAAAAGATTACTCTTTTCGGACTTTTTCCCAGGTTAAACTTAATTATGTGCAAGAAATAATTTTTTGGGATATCTCCGGTATATAGCAAAAGCTAAAGGATGTTCTAATTTGTTATTTCATCACACAACCCATTAATTTTTGGTGACAAGTTTCAAGTCTTGGCTTGACTCATCAGCAGTTCCCAAATAGCGAAATTGGGTGATTTGAAAAACAAATGAAAAAAGAAGAAAGAAATGAAAAGTTTGAGAAAAATAGAAAAATGCTGCAGACGCTTGAAAATAGATCAAATTGATCTCTTCTCATATAAACTCAGAATAAATTCTGGGTGTGAATTATATGAGGAAAAAACACTCCTATACAAGACCAGCAGGAAAAATAAATAAAAGATTACTCTTTTTTGACTTTTTGTCGGGTTAAACTTAATTTTGTGCAAGAAAGAATTTTTTGGGATATCTCTGGTATATAGCAAAAGCTAAAAAATGTTCTAATTTGTTATTTCATCACACAACCCATTAATTTTTGGTGCAAAATTTCAAGTCTTGGTTTGACTCATCAACTGGTCCCAAATAGCGAAATTGGGTGATTTGAAAAACATATGAAAAAATGAAAAAAGAAAAAAGAAATGAAAAGTTTGAGAAAAATAGAAAAAAACAATTCTATATTTATTAAAAAAATTTAAAAAAATTTTTTTTTTTAAAGAAACAGATTCATTCGAAGCGAATCGAACCTGTATACGCCATGCAGTAGGCTGAAAAATAAATAAGAAAAGGAAGAAGAAGAATCGTTTCGTGTCAGCAGAAAACCTTACACTCATCGGTGCAGCTTGGTTTTCTGCCTGCTGCAGACGCTTGAAAATAGATTAAACTGATCTCTTCTCATATAAACTCAGAATAAATTCTGGGTGTAAGTTATATGAGCAAGAATCTCTCCTATACAAGCCCAGGAGGAAAAATAAATAAAAAGATTACTCTTTTTGGACTTTTTACCGGGATAAAATTAATTTTGTGCAAGAAAGAATTTTTTGGGATATCTCCGGTGTATAGCAAAAGCTAAAAAATGTTCTAATTTGTTATTTCATGACACAACCCATTAATTTTGGGTGACAAGTTTCAAGTCTTGGTTTGACTCATCAACAGGTCCCATATAGCAAAATTGGTTGATTTGAAAAACAAACGGAAAAAGAAGAAAGAAATGAAAAGTTTGAGAAAAATAGAAAAAACAATTTTTTATTTATTAAAAAAATTTAAAAAAAAAAAAATTAAGGAAACAGATTCATTCGAAGCGAATCGAACCTGTATACGCCACGTAGTGGACTGAAAAATAAATAAGAAAAGGAAGAAGAAGAATCGGTTCGTGTCAGCAGAAAACCTTACACTCATCGGTGCAGCTTGGTTTTCTGCCTACTGCAGACGCTTGAAAATAGATCAAACTGATCTCTTCTCATATAAACTCAGAATAAATTCTGGGTGTGAATTATATGAGGAAAAAACACTCCCATACAAGCCCAGGGGGAAAAATAAATAAAAAGATTACACTTTTTGCACTTATTACCAGGCTAAACTAAATTTTTTTGCAAGAAAGAATTTTTTGGGATATCTCCGGTATAAAGCAAAAGCTAAAAAATGATCTAATTTGTTATTTCATCGCACAATCCATTATTTTGTGTGACAAGTTTCAAGTGTTGGTTTGACTCATCAACAGGTCCCAAATAGCGAAATTGGGTGATTTGAAAAACAAATGGAAAAAGAAGAAAGAAATGAAAAGTTTGAGAAAAATAGAAAAAACAATTTTTTATTTATTAAAAAAATAAAAAAAAAAAATAAATTTAAGGAAACAGATTCATTCGAAGCGAATCGAAACTGTATACGCCACGCAGTGGGCTGAAAAATAAATATGAAAAGGAAGAAGAAGAATCGTTTCGTGTCAGCAGAAAACCTTACACTCATCGGTGCAGCTTGGTTTTCTGCCTGCTGCAGACGCTTGAAAATAGATCAAACTGATCTCTTCTCATATAAACTCAGAATAAATTCTGGGTGTGAGTTATATGTCCAAAAAACTCTCCTATACAAGCCCAGGAGGAAAAATAAATAAAAAGATTACTCTTTTTGGCCTTTTTACCGGGTTAAACTTAATTTTGTGCAAGAAAGAATTTTTTGGGATATCTCTGGTATATAGCAAAAGCTAAAGAATGTTCTAATTTGTTATTTCATCACACAACCCATTAATTTTTGGTGACAAGTTTCAAGTCTTGGCTTGACTCATCAGCAGTTCCCAAATAGCGAAATTGGGTGATTTGAAAAACAAATGAAAAAAGAAGAAAGAAATGAAAAGTTTGAGAAAAATAGAAAAATGCTGCAGACGCTTGAAAATAGATCAAACTGATCTCTTCTCATATAAACTCAGAATAAATTCTGGGTGTGATTTATATGAGGAAAAAACACTCCTATACAAGACCAGCAGGAAAAATAAATAAAAGATTACTCTTTTTTGACTTTTTGTCGGGTTAAACTTAATTTTGTGCAAGAAAGAATTTTTTGGGATATCTCTGGTATATAGCACAAGCTAAAAAATGTTCTAATTTGTTATTTCATCACACAACCCATTAATTTTTGGTGACAAATTCCAAGTCTTGGTTTGACTCATCAACAGGTCCCAAATAGCGAAATTGGGTGCTTTGAAAAACATATGAAAAAATGAAAAAAGAAAAAAGAAATGAAAAGTTTGAGAAAAATAGAAAAAAACAATTCTATATTTATTAAAAATATTTAAAAAAAAATTTTTTTTTAAAGAAACAGATTCATTCGAAGCGAATCGAACCTGTATACGCCATGCAGTGGGCTGAAAAATATATAAGAAAAGGAAGAAGAAGAAGCGTTTCTTGTCAGCAGAAAACCTTACACTCATTGATGCAGCTTGGTTTTCTGCCTGCTGCAGACGCTTGAAAACAGATCAAACTGATCTCTTCTCATATAAACTCAGAATAAATTCTGGGTGTAAGTTATATGAGCAAGAATCTCTCCTATACAAGCGCAGGAGGAAAAATAAATAAAAAGATTACTCTTTTCGGACTTTTTACCAGGTTAAACTTAATTTTTTGCAAGAAAGAATTTTTTGGGATATCTCCGGTATATAGCAAAAACTAAAAAATGTTCTAATTTGTTATTTCGTCACACAACCCATTCATTTTTGGTGACAAATTCCAAGTCTTGGTTTGACTCATCAACAGGTCCCAAATAGCGAAATTGGGTGATTTGAAAAACAAATGGAAAAAGAAGAAAGAAATGAAAAGTTTGAGAAAAATAGAAAAAACAATTTTTTATTTATTAAAAAAATAAAAAAAAAAAAAATAAATTTAAGGAAACAGATTCATTCGAAGCGAATCGAAACTGTATACGCCACGCAGTGGGCTGAAAAATAAATATGAAAAGGAAGAAGAAGAATCGTTTCGTGTCAGCAGAAAACCTTACACTCATCGGTGCAGCTTGGTTTTCTGCCTGCTGCAGACGCTTGAAAATAGATCAAACTGATCTCTTCTCATATAAACTCAGAATAAATTCTGGGTGTGAGTTATATGTCCAAAAAACTCTCCTATACAAGCCCAGGAGGAAAAATAAATAAAAAGATTACTCTTTTTGGCCTTTTTACCGGGTTAAACTTAATTTTTTGCAAGAAATAATTTTTTGGGATATCTCCGGTATATAGCAAAAGCTAAAAAATGTTCTAATTTGTTATTTCATCACACAACCCATTAATTTTGGGTGACAAGTTTCAAGTCTTGGTTTGACTCATCAACAGGTCCCAAATAGCGAAATTGGGTGATTTGAAAAACAAGTGAAAAAAGAAGAAAGAAATGAAAAGTTTGAGAAAAATAGAAAAAACAATTTTTTATTTATTAAAAAAATTAAAAAAAAAAAATTTAAGGAAATAGATTCATTCGAAGCGAATCGAACCTGTATACGCCACGCAGTGGACTGTAAAATAAATAACAAAAGGAAGAAGAAGAATCGTTTCGTGTCAGCAGAAAACCTTACACTCATCGGTGCAGCTTGGTTTTCTGCCTACTGCAGACGCTTGAAAATAGATCAAACTGATCTCTTCTCATATAAACTCAGAATAAATTCTGGGTGTGAATTATATGAGGAAAAAACACTCTTATACAAGCCCAGGAGGAAAAATAAATAAAGAAAAGATTACTCTTTTCGGACTTTTTCCCAGGTTAAACTTAATTATGTGCAAGAAATAATTTTTTGGGATATCTCCGGTATATAGCAAAAGCTAAAGAATGTTCTAATTTGTTATTTCATCACACAACCCATTAATTTTTGGTGACAAGTTTCAAGTCTTGGCTTGACTCATCAGCAGTTCCCAAATAGCGAAATTGGGTGATTTGAAAAACAAATGAAAAAAGAAGAAAGAAATGAAAAGTTTGAGAAAAATAGAAAAATGCTGCAGACGCTTGAAAATAGATCAAATTGATCTCTTCTCATATAAACTCAGAATAAATTCTGGGTGTGAATTATATGAGGAAAAAACACTCCTATACAAGACCAGCAGGAAAAATAAATAAAAGATTACTCTTTTTTGACTTTTTGTCGGGTTAAACTTAATTTTGTGCAAGAAAGAATTTTTTGGGATATCTCTGGTATATAGCAAAAGCTAAAAAATGTTCTAATTTGTTATTTCATCACACAACCCATTAATTTTTGGTGCAAAATTTCAAGTCTTGGTTTGACTCATCAACAGGTCCCAAATAGCGAAATTGGGTGATTTGAAAAACATATGAAAAAATGAAAAAAGAAAAAAGAAATGAAAAGTTTGAGAAAAATAGAAAAAAACAATTCTATATTTATTAAAAAAATTTAAAAAAAAATTTTTTTTTAAAGAAACAGATTCATTCGAAGCGAATCGAACCTGTATACGCCATGCAGTAGGCTGAAAAATAAATAAGAAAAGGAAGAAGAAGAATCGTTTCGTGTCAGCAGAAAACCTTACACTCATCGGTGCAGCTTGGTTTTCTGCCTGCTGCAGACGCTTGAAAATAGATTAAACTGATCTCTTCTCATATAAACTCAGAATAAATTCTGGGTGTAAGTTATATGAGCAAGAATCTCTCCTATACAAGCCCAGGAGGAAAAATAAATAAAAAGATTACTCTTTTTGGACTTTTTACCGGGATAAAATTAATTTTGTGCAAGAAAGAATTTTTTGGGATATCTCCGGTGTATAGCAAAAGCTAAAAAATGTTCTAATTTGTTATTTCATGACACAACCCATTAATTTTGGGTGACAAGTTTCAAGTCTTGGTTTGACTCATCAACAGGTCCCATATAGCAAAATTGGTTGATTTGAAAAACAAACGGAAAAAGAAGAAAGAAATGAAAAGTTTGAGAAAAATAGAAAAAACAATTTTTTATTTATTAAAAAAATTTAAAAAAAAAAAAATTAAGGAAACAGATTCATTCGAAGCGAATCGAACCTGTATACGCCACGTAGTGGACTGAAAAATAAATAAGAAAAGGAAGAAGAAGAATCGTTTCGTGTCAGCAGAAAAACCTTACACTCATCGGTGCAGCTTGGTTTTCTGCCTACTGCAGACGCTTGAAAATAGATCAAACTGATCTCTTCTCATATAAACTCAGAATAAATTCTGGGTGTGAGTTATATGTCCAAAAAAACTCTCCTATACAAGCCCAGGAGGAAAAATAAATAAAAAGATTACTCTTTTTGGCCTTTTTACCGGGTTAAACTTAATTTTGTGCAAGAAAGAATTTTTTTGGGATATCTCTGGTATATAGCAAAAGCTAAAGAATGTTCTAATTTGTTATTTCATCACACAACCCATTAATTTTTGGTGACAAGTTTCAAGTCTTGGCTTGACTCATCAGCAGTTCCCAAATAGCGAAATTGGGTGATTTGAAAAACAAATGAAAAAAGAAGAAAGAAATGAAAAGTTTGAGAAAAATAGAAAAATGCTGCAGACGCTTGAAAATAGATCAAACTGATCTCTTCTCATATAAACTCAGAATAAATTCTGGGTGTTATTTATATGAGGAAAAAACACTCCTATACAAGACCAGCAGGAAAAATAAATAAAAGATTACTCTTTTTTGACTTTTTGTCGGGTTAAACTTAATTTTGTGCAAGAAAGAATTTTTTGGGATATCTCTGGTATATAGCAAAAGCTAAAAAATGTTCTAATTTGTTATTTCATCACACAACCCATTAATTTTTGGTGACAAATTCCAAGTCTTGGTTTGACTCATCAACAGGTCCCAAATAGCGAAATTGGGTGCTTTGAAAAACATATGAAAAAATGAAAAAAGAAAAAAGAAATGAAAAGTTTGAGAAAAATAGAAAAAAACAATTCTATATTTATTAAAAAAATTTAAAAAAAATTTTTTTTTTAAAGAAACAGATTCATTCGAAGCGAATCGAACCTGTATACGCCATGCAGTGGGCTGAAAAATAAATAAGAAAAGGAAGAAGAAGAAGCGTTTCTTGTCAGCAGAAAACCTTACACTCATTGATGCAGCTTGGTTTTCTGCCTGCTGCAGACGCTTGAAAACAGATCAAACTGATCTCTTCTCATATAAACTCAGAATAAATTCTGGGTGTAAGTTATATGAGCAAGAATCTCTCCTATACAAGCGCAGGAGGAAAAATAAATAAAAAGATTACTCTTTTCGGACTTTTTACCAGGTTAAACTTAATTTTTTGCAAGAAAGAATTTTTTGGGATATCTCCGGTATATAGCAAAAACTAAAAAATGTTCTAATTTGTTATTTCATCACACAACCCATTCATTTTTGGTGACAAATTCCAAGTCTTGGTTTGACTCATCAACAGGTCCCAAATAGCGAAATTGGGTGATTTGAAAAACAAATGGAAAAAGAAGAAAGAAATGAAAAGTTTGAGAAAAATAGAAAAAACAATTTTTTATTTATTAAAAAAATAAAAAAAAAAAAATAAATTTAAGGAAACAGATTCATTCGAAGCGAATCGAAACTGTATACGCCACGCAGTGGGCTGAAAAATAAATATGAAAAGGAGGAAGAAGAATCGTTTCGTGTCAGCAGAAAACCTTACACTCATCGGTGCAGCTTGGTTTTCTGCCTGCTGCAGACGCTTGAAAATAGATCAAACTGATCTCTTCTCATATAAACTCAGAATAAATTCTGGGTGTGAGTTATATGTCCAAAAAACTCTCCTATACAAGCCCCGGGAGGAAAAATAAATAAAAAGATTACTCTTTTTGGCCTTTTTACCGGGTTAAACTTAATTTTTTGCAAGAAATAATTTTTTGGGATATCTCCGGTATATAGCAAAAGCTAAAAAATGTTCTAATTTGTTATTTCATCACACAACCCATTAATTTTGGGTGACAAGTTTCAAGTCTTGGTTTGACTCATCAACAGGTCCCAAATAGCGAAATTGGGTGATTTGAAAAACAAGTGAAAAAAGAAGAAAGAAATGAAAAGTTTGAGAAAAATAGAAAAAACAATTTTTTATTTATTAAAAAAATTAAAAAAAAAAAATTTAAGGAAATAGATTCATTCGAAGCGAATCGAACCTGTATACGCCACGCAGTGGACTGTAAAATAAATAACAAAAGGAAGAAGAAGAATCGTTTCGTGTCAGCAGAAAACCTTACACTCATCGGTGCAGCTTGGTTTTCTGCCTACTGCAGACGCTTGAAAATAGATCAAACTGATCTCTTCTCATATAAACTCAGAATAAATTCTGGGTGTGAATTATATGAGGAAAAAACACTCTTATACAAGCCCAGGAGGAAAAATAAATAAAGAAAAGATTACTCTTTTCGGACTTTTTCCCAGGTTAAACTTAATTATGTGCAAGAAATAATTTTTTGGGATATCTCCGGTATATAGCAAAAGCTAAAGAATGTTCTAATTTGTTATTTCATCACACAACCCATTAATTTTTGGTGACAAGTTTCAAGTCTTGGCTTGACTCATCAGCAGTTCCCAAATAGCGAAATTGGGTGATTTGAAAAACAAATGAAAAAAGAAGAAAGAAATGAAAAGTTTGAGAAAAATAGAAAAATGCTGCAGACGCTTGAAAATAGATCAAATTGATCTCTTCTCATATAAACTCAGAATAAATTCTGGGTGTGAATTATATGAGGAAAAAACACTCCTATACAAGACCAGCAGGAAAAATAAATAAAAGATTACTCTTTTTTGACTTTTTGTCGGGTTAAACTTAATTTTGTGCAAGAAAGAATTTTTTGGGATATCTCTGGTATATAGCAAAAGCTAAAAAATGTTCTAATTTGTTATTTCATCACACAACCCATTAATTTTTGGTGCAAAATTTCAAGTCTTGGTTTGACTCATCAACAGGTCCCAAATAGCGAAATTGGGTGATTTGAAAAACATATGAAAAAATGAAAAAAGAAAAAAGAAATGAAAAGTTTGAGAAAAATAGAAAAAAACAATTCTATATTTATTAAAAAAATTTAAAAAAAATTTTTTTTGAAGAAACAGATTCATTCGAAGCGAATCGAACCTGTATACGCCATGCAGTAGGCTGAAAAATAAATAAGAAAAGGAAGAAGAAGAATCGTTTCGTGTCAGCAGAAAACCTTACACTCATCGGTGCAGCTTGGTTTTCTGCCTGCTGCAGACGCTTGAAAATAGATTAAACTGATCTTCTCTCATATAAACTCAGAATAAATTCTGGGTGTAAGTGATATGAGCAAGAATCTCTCCTATACAAGCCCAGGAGGAAAAATAAATAAAAAGATTACTCTTTTTGGACTTTTTACCGGGATAAAATTAATTTTGTGCAAGAAAGAATTTTTTGGGATATCTCCGGTGTATAGCAAAAGCTAAAAAATGTTCTAATTTGTTATTTCATGACACAACCCATTAATTTTGGGTGACAAGTTTCAAGTCTTGGTTTGACTCATCAACAGGTCCCATATAGCAAAATTGGTTGATTTGAAAAACAAACGGAAAAAGAAGAAAGAAATGAAAAGTTTGAGAAAAATAGAAAAAACAATTTTTTATTTATTAAAAAAATTTAAAAAAAAAAAAATTAAGGAAACAGATTCATTCGAAGCGAATCGAACCTGTATATGCCACGTAGTGGACTGAAAAATAAATAAGAAAAGGAAGAAGAAGAATCGTTTCGTGTCAGCAGAAAACCTTACACTCATCGGTGCAGCTTGGTTTTCTGCCTACTGCAGACGCTTGAAAATAGATCAAACTGATCTCTTCTCATATAAACTCAGAATAAATTCTGGGTGTGAATTATATGAGGAAAAAACACTCCCATACAAGCCCAGGGGGAAAAATAAATAAAAAGATTACACTTTTTGCACTTATTACCAGGCTAAACTAAATTTTTTTGCAAGAAAGAATTTTTTGGGATATCTCCGGTATAAAGCAAAAGCTAAAAAATGATCTAATTTGTTATTTCATCGCACAATCCATTATTTTGTGTGACAAGTTTCAAGTGTTGGTTTGACTCATCAACAGGTCCCAAATAGCGAAATTGGGTGATTTGAAAAACAAATGGAAAAAGAAGAAAGAAATGAAAAGTTTGAGAAAAATAGAAAAAAACAATTTTTTATTTATTAAAAAAATTTAAAAAATAAAAAAAAATAATTTAAAGAAACAGATTCATTCGATGCGAATCGAAGCTGTATACGCCACGCAGTGGGCTAAAAAATAAATTAGAAAAGGAAGAAGAAGAAGCGTTTAGATCAAAATGATCTCTTCTCATATAAACTCAGAATAAATTCTGGGTGTGAATTATATGAGTAAAAAACACTCCTATACAAGCCCACGATGAAAAATAAATAAAAGGATTACTTTTTTTGGACTTTTTACCCGGTTAAACTTAATTTTGTGCAAGAAAGCATTTTTTGGGATACCTCCGGTGTATAGCAAACGAAACGAAACTGATCTCTTCTAATATAAACTCAGAATAAATTCTGGGTGTGAATTATATAAGGAAAAAACACTCCCATACAAGCTCAGGAGGAAAAATAAATAAAAAAATTACTCTTTTTGGACTTTTTACCAGGCTAAACTTAATTTATTGCAAGAAAGAATTTTTTGGGATATCTCCGGTATATAGCAAAAGCTAAAAAATGTTCTAATTTGTTATTTCATCACACAACCCATTAATTTTGGGTGACAAGTTTCAAGTCTTGGTTTGACTCATCAACAAGTCCCAAATAGCGAATTTGGGTGATTTAAAAAAAAAATGAAAAAAGAAATGAAAAGTTTGAGAAAAATAGAAACACAATTTTTTATTTATTAAAAAAATTTAAAAAATTAAGGAAATAGATTCATTCGAAGCGATTCGAAGCTGTATACGCCACGCAGTTGGCTAAAAAATAAATAAGAAAAGGAAGAAGAAGAAGCGTTTCGTGTCAGCAGAAAACCTTACACTCATCGGTGCAGCTTGGTTTTCTGCCTGCTGCAGACGCTTGAAAATAGATCAAACTGATCTCTTCTCAGAATATATTCTGGGTGTGAATTATATGAGGAAAAAACACTCCTATACAAGCCCAGGATGAAAAATGAATAAAAAGAAGAAAGAAATGAAAAGTTTGAGAAAAATAGAACAAAATTTTTTTATTTATTAAAAAAATTAAAAAAAAAAAATTTTTTTAAAGAAACAGATTCCCTCGAAACGAATCGAACCTGTATACGCCACGCAGTGTGCTGAAAAATAAATAAGAAAAGGAAGAAGAAGAAGCGTTTCTTGTCAGCAGAAAACCTTACACTAATCGGTGCAGCTTGGTTTTCTACCTGCTGCAGACGCTTGAAAATAGACGAAACTGATCTCTTCTCATATAAACTCAGAATAAATTCTGGGTGTAAGTTATATGAGCAAGAATCTCTCCTATACAAGCCCAGGAGGAAAAATAAATAAAAAGATTACTCTTTTTGGACTTTTTACCGGGATAAAATTAATTTTGTGCAAGAAAGAATTTTTTGGGATATCTCCGGTGTATAGCAAAAGCTAAAAAATGTTCTAATTTGTTATTTCATGACACAACCCATTAATTTTGGGTGACAAGTTTCAAGTCTTGGTTTGACTCATCAACAGGTCCCATATAGCAAAATTGGTTGATTTGAAAAACAAACGGAAAAAGAAGAAAGAAATGAAAAGTTTGAGAAAAATAGAAAAAACAATTTTTTATTTATTAAAAAAATTTAAAAAAAAAAAAATTAAGGAAACAGATTCATTCGAAGCGAATCGAACCTGTATACGCCACGTAGTGGACTGAAAAATAAATAAGAAAAGGAAGAAGAAGAATCGTTTCGTGTCAGCAGAAAACCTTACACTCATCGGTGCAGCTTGGTTTTCTGCCTACTGCAGACGCTTGAAAATAGATCAAACTGATCTCTTCTCATATAAACTCAGAATAAATTCTGGGTGTGAATTATATGAGGAAAAAACACTCCCATACAAGCCCAGGGGGAAAAATAAATAAAAAGATTACACTTTTTGCACTTATTACCAGGCTAAACTAAATTTTTTTGCAAGAAAGAATTTTTTGGGATATCTCCGGTATAAAGCAAAAGCTAAAAAATGATCTAATTTGTTATTTCATCGCACAATCCATTATTTTGTGTGACAAGTTTCAAGTGTTGGTTTGACTCATCAACAGGTCCCAAATAGCGAAATTGGGTGATTTGAAAAACAAATGGAAAAAGAAGAAAGAAATGAAAAGTTTGAGAAAAATAGAAAAAAACAATTTTTTATTTATTAAAAAAATTTAAAAAATAAAAAAAAATAATTTAAAGAAACAGATTCATTCGATGCGAATCGAAGCTGTATACGCCACGCAGTGGGCTAAAAAATAAATTAGAAAAGGAAGAAGAAGAAGCGTTTAGATCAAAATGATCTCTTCTCATATAAACTCGGAATAAATTCTGGGTGTGAATTATATGAGTAAAAAACACTCCTATACAAGCCCACGATGAAAAATAAATAAAAGGATTACTTTTTTTGGACTTTTTACCCGGTTAAACTTAATTTTGTGCAAGAAAGCATTTTTTGGGATACCTCCGGTGTATAGCAAAAGCTAAGGAATGTTCTCATTTGTTATTAATTTTTGGTGAGAAGTTTCAAGTCTTGGTTTGACTCATCAGCAGGTCCGAAAGAGCGAAATTGGGAGATTTGAAAAACAAATGAAAAAAGAAGAAAGAAATGAAAAGTTTGAGAAAAATAGAAAAATGCTGCAGACGCTTGAAAATAGATCAAACTGATCTCTTCTCATATAAATTCAGAATAAATGCTGGGTGTGAATTATATGAGGAAAAAACCCTCCTATACAAGACCAGCAGGAAAAATAAATAAAAAGATTACTCTTTTTTGACTTTTTACCGGGTTAAACTTAATTTTGTGCAAGAAAGAATTTTTTGGGATATCTCCGGTATATAGCAAAAGCTAAAAAATGTTCTACTTTGTTATTTCATCACACAACCCATTAATTTTTGGTGACAAATTTCAAGTCTTGGTTTGACTCATCAACAGGTCCCAAATAGAGAAATTGGGTGATTTGAAAAACAAATGAAAAAATGAGAAAACAAAGGAATGAAAAGTTTGAGAAAAAGAGAAAAAAAATTTTATTTTTAAAAAAAAAATTTAAAAAAAAATTTTTTTTTTAAAGAAACAGATTCATTCGAAGCGGATCGAACCTCTATACGCCACGCACTGGGCTGAAAAATAAATAAGGAAAGGAAGAAGAAGAACGGTTTCGTGTCAGCAGAAAACCTTACACTCGTCGGTGCAGCTTGGTTTTCTGCCTGCTGCAGACGCTTGAAAATAAATCAAACTAATCTCTTCTCATATAAACTCAGAATAAATTCTGGGTGTGAGTTATATGTGCAAAAAACTCTCCTATACAAGCCCAGGTGGAAAAATAAATAAAAAGATTACTCTTTTTGGACTTTTTACAAGGTTAAACTTAATTTTTTGCAAGAAAGAATTTTTTGGGATATCTCCGGTATATAGCAAAAGCTAAAAAATGTTCTAATTTGTTATTTCATCACACAACCCATTAATTTTGGGTGACAAGTTTCAAGTCTTTGTTTGACTCATCAACAGGTCCCAAATAGCGAAAGTGGGTGATTTGAAAAACAAATGGAAAAAGAAGAAAGAAATGAAAAGTTTGAGAAAAATAGAAAAAACAATTTTTTATTTATTAAAAAAATTAAAAAAAAAATTTAAGGAAACAGATTCATTCGAAGCGAATCGAAACTGTATACGCCACGCAGAGGGCTGAAAAATAAATAAGAAAGGGAAGAAGAAGAATCGTTTCGTGTCAGCAGAAAAACTTTCACTCATCGGTGCAGCTTGGTTTTCTGCCTGCTGCAGACGCTTGAAAATAGACGAAACTGATCTCTTCTAATATAAACTCAGAATAAATTCTGGGTGTGAATTATATAAGGAAAAAACACTCCCATATAAGCTCAGGAGGAAAATAAATAAAAAAATTACTCTTTTTGGACTTTTTACCAGGCTAAACTTAATTTATTGCAAGAAAGAATTTTTTGGGATATCTCCGGTATATAGCAAAAGCTAAAAAATGTTCTAATTTGTTATTTCATCACACAACCCATTAATTTTGGGTGACAAGTTTCAAGTCTTGGTTTGACTCATCAACAAGTCCCAAATAGCGAATTTGGGTGATTTAAAAAAAAAATGAAAAAAGAAATGAAAAGTTTGAGAAAAATAGAAACACAATTTTTTATTTATTAAAAAAATTTAAAAAATTAAGGAAATAGATTCATTCGAAGCGATTCGAAGCTGTATACGCCACGCAGTTGGCTAAAAAATAAATAAGAAAAGGAAGAAGAAGAAGCGTTTCGTGTCAGCAGAAAACCTTACACTCATCGGTGCAGCTTGGTTTTCTGCCTGCTGCAGACGCTTGAAAATAGATCAAACTGATCTCTTCTCAGAATATATTCTGGGTGTGAATTATATGAGGAAAAAACACTCCTATACAAGCCCAGGATGAAAAATGAATAAAAAGAAGAAAGAAATGAAAAGTTTGAGAAAAATAGAAAAAAATTTTTTTATTTATTAAAAAAATTAAAAAAAAAAATTTTTTTTAAAGAAACAGATTCCCTCGAAACGAATCGAACCTGTATACGCCACGCAGTGTGCTGAAAAATAAATAAGAAAAGGAAGAAGAAGAAGCGTTTCATGTCAGCAGAAAACCTTACACTAATCGGTGCAGCTTGGTTTTCTACCTGCTGCAGACGCTTGAAAATAGACGAAACTGATCTCTTCTATTATAAACTCAGAATAAATTCTGGGTGTGAATTATATCAGGAATAAACACTCCCATACAAGCTCAGGAGGAAAAATACATAAAAAAATTACTCTTTTTGGACTTTTTACCAGGATAAACTTAATTTATTGCAAGAAAGAATTTTTTGGGATATCTCCGGTATATAGCAAAATCTAAAAAATGTTCTAATGTGTTATTTCATCACACAACCCATTAATTTTGGGTGACAAGTTTCAAGTCTTGGTTTGACTCATCAACAGGTCCCAAATAGCGAAATTGGGTGATTTAAAAAAAATGAAAAAAGAAATGAAAAGTTTGAGAAAAATAGAAAAACAATTTTTTATTTATTAAAAAAATTTAAAAAATAAAAAAAAAATAAATTTAAGGAAACAGATTCATTCGAAGCGATTCGAAGCTGTATACGCCACGCAGTTGGCTAAAAAATAAATAAGAAAAGGAAGAAGAAGAAGCATTTCGTGTCAGCAGAAAACCTTACAATCATCGGTGCAGCTTGGTTTTCTGCCTGCTGCAGACGCTTGAAAATAGATCAAACTGATCTCTTCTCAGAATATATTCTGGGTGTGAATTATATGAGGAAAAAACACTCCTATACAAGCCCAGGATGAAAAATGAATAAAAAGAAGAAAGAAATGAAAAGTTTGAGAAAAATAGAAAAAATTTTTTTTATTTATTAAAAAAATTAAAAAAAAAAATTTTTTTTAAAGAAACAGATTCCCTCGAAACGAATCGAACCTGTATACGCCACGCAGTGTGCTGAAAAATAAATAAGAAAAGGAAGAAGAAGAAGCGTTTCATGTCAGCAGAAATCCTTACACTAATCGGTGCAGCTTGGTTTTCTACCTGCTGCAGACGCTTGAAAATAGATCAAACTGATCTCTTCTCAAATAAACTCAGAATAAATTCTGGGTGTGAATTATATGAGGAAAAAACACTCCTATACAAGCCCAGTAGGAAAATAAATAAAAAGATTACTCTTTTTGGACTTTTTAGCAGGCTAAACTTAATTTTTTGCAAGAAAGAATTTTTTGGGATATCTCCGGTATATAGCAAAAGCTAAAAAATGTTCTAATTTGTTATTTCATCACACAACCCATTAATTTTGGGTGACAAGTTTCAAGTCTTTGTTTGACTCATCAACACGTCCCAAATAGCGAAATTGGGTGATTTGAAAAACAAATGAAAAAATGAAAAAAGAAGAAAGAAATGAAAAGTTGACAAGTTTCAAGTCTTTGTTTGACTCATCAACAGGTCCCAAATAGCGAAATTGGGTGATTTGAAAAACAAATGAAAAAATGACAAAAGAAAACAGAAATGAAAAGTTTGAGAAAAATAGAAAAAACAATTTTTTATTTATTAAAAAAATTAAAAAAAAAAAAACAAAAATTTAAGGAAACAGATTCATTCGAAGCGAATCGAAACTGTGTACGCCACGCAGTGGGCTGAAAAATAAATAAGAAAAGAAAGAAGAAGAATCGTTTCGCGTCAGCAGAAAACCTTACACTCATCGGTGCAGCTTAGTTTTCTGCCTGCTGCAGACGCTTGAAAATAGATCAAACTGATCTCTTCTCATATAAACTCAGAATAAATTCTGGGTGTGAATTTTATGAGGAAAAAACACTCTTATACAAGCCCAGGAGGAAAAATAAATAAAGAAAAGATTACTCTTTTCGGACTTTTTACCAGGTTAAACTTAATTTTGTGCAAGAAATAATTTTTTGGGATATCTCCGGTATATAGCAAAAGCTAAAGAATGTTCTAATTTGTTATTTCATCACACAACCCATTAATTTTTGGTGACAAGTTTCAAGTCTTGGCTTGACTCATCAGCAGTTCCCAAATAGCGAAATTGGGTGATTTGAAAAACAAATAGAAAAAAGAAGAAAGAAATGAAAAGTTTGAGAAAAATAGAAAAATGCTGCAGACGCTTGAAAATAGATCAAACTGATCTCTTCTCATATAAACTCAGAATAAATTCTGGGTGTGAATTATATGAGGAAAAAACACTCCTATACAAGACCAGTAGGAAAAGTAAATAAAAAGATTACTATTTTTTGACTTTTTATCGGGTTAAACTTAATTTTGTGCAAGAAAGAATTTTTTGGGATATCTCCGGTATTTAGCAAAAGCTAAAAAATGTTCTAATTTGTTATTTCATCACACATCCCATCAATTTTTGGTGACAAATTCCAAGTCTTGGTTTGACTCATCAACAGGTCCCAAATAGCGAAATTGAGTGACTTGAAAAACAAATGAAAAAATGAAAAAAGAAAAAAGAAATGAAAAGTTTGAGAAAAATAGAAAAAACAATTTTATATTTATTAATAAAAATTTAAAAAATTAATTTTTTTTAAAGAAACAGATTCATTCGAAGCGAATCGAACCTGTATACGCCATTCAGTGGGCTGAAAAATAAATAAGAAAAGGAAGAAGAAGAAGCGTTTCTTGTCAGCAGAAAACCTTACACTCATTGATGCAGCTTGGTTTTCTGCCTGCTGCATACGCTTGAAAATAGATCAAACTGATCTCTTCTCATATAAACTCAGAATAAATTCTGGGTGTGAGTTATATGAGCAAAAAACTCTCCTATACAAGCCCAGGAGGAAAAATAAATAAAAAGATTACTCTTTTTGGACTTTTTACCGGGATAAACTTAATTTTGTGCAAGAAAGAATTTTTTGGGATATCTCCGGTGTATAGCAAAAGCTAAAAAATG
The DNA here is from genome assembly GCA_963924295.1 of Dioctria rufipes. NCBI lineage: Eukaryota > Metazoa > Arthropoda > Insecta > Diptera > Asilidae > Dioctria > Dioctria rufipes. The sequence goes on from OZ002740.1 coordinate 141,467,323, forward strand.
TTCTAATTTGTTATTTCATCAAACAACCCATTAATTTTGGGTGACAAATTTCAAGTCTTGGTTTGACTCATCAACAGGTCCCAAATAGCGAAATTGGGTCATTTGAAAAACAAATGAAAAAATGAAAAAAGGAGAAAGAAATGAAAAGTTTGAGAAAAATAGAAAAAACAATTTTTTATTTATTAAAGAAATTAAAAAAAAAAAAAATTTTAAGGAAACAGATTCATTCGAAGCGAATCGAACATGTATACGCCACGCAGTGGGCTGAAAAATAAATAAGAACACGAAGGAGAAGAATCGTTTCGTGTCAGCAGAAAACCTTACACTCATCGGTGCAGCTTGGTTTTCTGCCTGCTGCAGACGCTTGAAAATAGATCAAACTGGTCTCTTCTCATATAAACTCTGAATAAATTCTGGGTGTGAGTTATATGAGCAAAAAACACTCCTATACAAGCCCAGGAGGAAAATAAATAAAAAGATTACTCTTTTTAGATTTTTACCAGGCTAAACTTAATTTTTTGCAAGAAAGAATTTTTTGGGATATCTCCGGTATATAGCAAAAGCTAAAAAATGTTCTAATTTGTTATTTCATCACACAACCCATTAATTTTGGGTGACAAGTTTCAAGTCTTGGTTTGACTCGTCAACAGGTCCCAAGTAGCGAAATTGGGTGATTTGAAAAACAAATGAAAAAATGAAAAAAGGAGAAAGAAATGAAAAGTTTGAGAAAAATAGAAAAAACAATTTTTTATTTATTAAAGAAATTAAAAAAAAAAAAATTTTAAGGAAACAGATTCATTCGAAGCGAATCGAACATATATACGCCACGCAGTGGGCTGAAAAATAAATAAGAACAGGAAGGAGAAGAATCGTTTCGTGTCAGCAGGAAACCTTACACTCATCGGTGCAGCTTGGTTTTCTGCCTGCTGCAGACGCTTGAAAGTAGATCAAAATGATCTCTTCTCATATAAACTCAGAATAAATTCTGGGTGTGAATTATATGAGTAAAAGACACTCCTATACAAGCCCACGATGAAAAATAAATAAAAAGATTAATTTTTTTGGATTTTTTACCGGGTTAAACTTAATTTTGTGCAAGAAAGAATTTTTTGGGATATCTCCGGTATATAGCAAAAGCTAAAAAATGTTCTAATTTGTTATTTCATCACACAACCCATTAATTTTGGGTGACAAGTTTGAAGTCTTTGTTTGACTCATCAACAGGTCCCAAATAGCGAAATTGGGTGATTTAAAAAAAATTACAAAATGTAAAAAGAAATTAAAAGTTTGAGAAAAATAGAAAAACAATTTTTTTTTATTAAACAAATTTAAATAAAAAAAAAATAAATTTAAAGAAACAGATTCATTCGAAGCCAATCGAAGCTGTATACGCCACGCAGTTGGCTAAAAAATAAATAAGAAAAGGAAGAAGAATAAGCGTTTCGTGTCAGCAGAAAATCTTACACTCATCGGTGCAGCTTGGTTTTCTGCCTGCTGCAGACGCTTGAAAATAGATCAAACTGATTTCTTCTCATATAAACTCAGAATATATTCTGGGTGCGAATTATATGAGGAAAAAACACTCCTATACAAGCCCAGGATGAAAAATAAATAAAAAGAAGAAAGAAATGAAAAGTTTGAGAAAAATATAATTTTTTTTTTTTATTTATTAAAAAAATTAAAAAAAAAAAATTTTTGTTAAAGAAACAGATTCACTCGAAACGAATCGAACCTGTATACGCCACGCAGTGTGCTGAAAAATAAATAAGCAAAGGAAGAAGAAGAAGCGTTTCATGTCAGCAGAAAACCTTACACTAATCGGTGCAGCTTGGTTTTCTACCTGCTGCAGACGCTTGAAAATAGATCAAACTGATCTCTTCTCATATAAACTCAGAATAAATTCTGGGTGTGAATTATATGAGGAAAAAACACTCCTATACAAGCCCAGGAGGAAAATAAATAAAAAGATTACTCTTTTTGGACTTTTTACCAGGTTAAACTTAATTTTTTGCAAGAAAGAATTTTTTGGGATATCTCCGGTATATAGCAAAAGATAAAAAATGTTCCAATTTGTTATTTCATGACACAACCCATTAATTTTGGGTGACAAGTTTCAAGTCTTGGTTTGACTCATCAACAGGTCCCAAATAGCGAAATTGGGTGATTTGAAAAACAAATGAAAAAATGAAAAAAGAAGAAAGAAATGAAAAGTTGACAAGTTTCAAGAAGAAGAATCGTTTCGTGTCAGCAGAAAACCTTACACTCATCGGTGCAGCTTGGTTTTCTGCCTGCTGCAGACGCTTGAAAATCGACGAAACTGATCTCTTCTCATATAAACTCAGAATAAATTCTGGGTGTGAATTATATAAGGAATAAACACTCCCATACAAGCTCAGGAGGAAAAATAAATAAAAAGATTACTCTTTTTGGACTTTTTACCGGGTTAAACTTAATTTTTTGCAAGAAATAATTTTTTGGGATATATCCGGTATATACCAAAAGCTAAAAAATGTTGTAATTTGTTATTTCATCACACAACCCATTAATTTTGGGTGACAAGTTTCAAGTCTTTGTTTGACTCATCAACAGGTCCTAAATAGCGAAATTGGGTGATTTGAAAAACAAATGGAAAAAGAAGAAAGAAATGAAAAGTTTGAGAAAAATAGAAAAAACAATTTTTTATTTATTAAAAAAATTAAAAAAAAAAAAATTTAAGGAAACAGATACATTCGAAGCGAATCGAAACTGTGTACGCCACGCACTGGGCTGAAAAATAAACAAGAAAAGGAAGAAGAAGAACGGTTTCGTGTCAGCAGAAAACCTTACACTCATCGGTGCAGCTTGGTTTTCTGCCTGCTGCAGACGCTTGAAAATAGATCAAACTAATCTCCTCTCATATAAACTCAGAATAAATTCTGGGTGTGAGTTATATGTGCAAAAAACTCTCCTATACAAGCCCAGGAGGAAAAATAAATAAAAAGATTACTCTTTTTGGACTTTTTACCAGGTTAAACTTAATTTTTTGCAAGAAAGAATTTTTTGGGATATCTCCGGTATATAGCAAAACCTAAAAAATGTTCTAATTTGTTATTTCATCACACAACCCATTAATTTTGGGTGACAAGTTTCAAGTCTTTGTTTGACTCATCAACAGGTCCCAAATAGCGAAATTGGGTGACTTGAAAAACAAATGGAAAAAGAAGAAAGAAACGAAAAGTTTGAGAAAAATAGAAAAAACAATTTTTTATTTATTAAAAAAATTAAAAAAAAAAAAATTTAAGGAAAGAGATTAATTCGAAGCGAATCGAAACTGTATACGCCACGCAGTGGGCTGAAAAATAAATAAGAAAGGGAAGAAGAAGAATCGTTTCGTGTCAGCAGAAAAACTTTCACTCATCGGTGCAGCTTGGTTTTCTGCCTGCTGCAGACGCTTGAAAATAGACGAAACTGATCTCTTCTCATATAAACTCAGAATAAATTCTGGGTGTGAATTATATAAGGAATAAACACTCCCATACAAGCTCAGGTGGAAAAATAAATAAAAAGATTACTCTTTTTGGACTTTTTACCGGGTTAAACTTAATTTTTTGCAAGAAATAATTTTTTGGGATATCTCCGGTATATACCAAAAGCTAAAAAATGTTGTAATTTGTTATTTCATCACACAACCCATTAATTTTGGGTGACAAGTTTCAAGTCTTTGTTTGACTCATCAACAGGTCCCAAATAGCGAAATTGGGTGATTTGAAAAACAAATGAAAAAAGAAGAAAAAAATGAAAAGTTTGAGAAAAATAGAAAAAACAATTTTTTATTTATTAAAAAAATTAAAAAAAAAAAAAATTTAAGGAAACAGATTCATTCGAAGCGAATCGAAACTGTATACGCCACGCAGTGGGCTGAAAAATAAATAAGAAAGGGAAGAAGAAGAATCGTTTCGTGTCAGCAGAAAAACTTTCACTCATCGGTGCAGCTTGGTTTTCTGCCTGTTGCAGACACTTGAAAATAGACGAAACTGATCTCTTCTCATATAAACTCAGAATAAATCTCTTCTCATATAAACTCAGAATAAATTCTGGGTGTGAATTATATAAGGAATAAACACTCCCATACAAGCTCAAGAGGAAAAATAAATAAAAAGATTACTCTTTTTGGACTTTTTACCAGGTTAAACTTAATTTTTTGCAAGAAATAATTTTTTGGGATATCTCCGGTATATACCAAAAGCTAAAAAATGTTGTAATTTGTTATTTCATCACACAACCCATTAATTTTGGGTGACAAGTTTCAAGTCTTTGTTTGACTCATCAACAGGTCCCAAATAGCGAAATTGGGTGATTTGAAAAACAAATGAAAAAAGGAGAAAGAAATGAAAAGTTTGAGAAAAATAGAAAAAACAATTTTTTATTTATTAAAAAAATTAAAAAAAAAAAAAAATTTAAGGAAACAGATTCATTCGAAGCGAATCGAAACTGTTTCATGTCAGCAGAAAACCTTACACTAATCGGTGCAGCTTGGTTTTCTACCTGCTGCAGACGCTTGAAAATAGATCAAACTGATCTCTTCTCATATAAACTCAGAATAAATTCTGGGTGTGAATTATATGTGGAAAAAAACACTCCTATACAAGCCCAGGAGGAAAATAAATAAAAAGATTACTCTTTTTGGACTTTTTACCAGGCTAAACTTAATTTTTTGCAAGAAAGAATTTTTTGGGATATCTCCGGTATATAGCAAAAGATAAAAAATGTTCCAATTTGTTATTTCATGACACAACCCATTAATTTTGGGTGACAAGTTACAAGTCTTGGTTTGACTCATCAACAGGTCCCAAATAGCGAAATTGGGTGATTTGAAAAACAAATGAAAAAATGAAAAAAGAAGAAAGAAATGAAAAGTTGACAAGTTTCAAGAAGAAGAATCGTTTCGTGTCAGCAGAAAACCTTACACTCATCGGTGCAGCTTGGTTTTCTGCCTGCTGCAGACGCTTGAAAATAGACGAAACTGATCTCTTCTCATATAAACTCAGAATAAATTCTGGGTGTGAATTATATAAGGAATAAACACTCCCATACAAGCTCAGGTGGAAAAATAAATAAAAAGATTACTCTTTTTGGACTTTTTACCGGGTTAAACTTAATTTTTTGCAAGAAATAATTTTTTGGGATATCTCCGGTATATACCAAAAGCTAAAAAATGTTGTAATTTGTTATTTCATCACACAACCCATTAATTTTGGGTGACAAGTTTCAAGTCTTTGTTTGACTCATCAACAGGTCCCAAATAGCGAAATTGGGTGATTTGAAAAACAAATGAAAAAAGAAGAAAAAAATGAAAAGTTTGAGAAAAATAGAAAAAACAATTTTTTATTTATTAAAAAAATTAAAAAAAAAAAAAATTTAAGGAAACAGATTCATTCGAAGCGAATCGAAACTGTATACGCCACGCAGTGGGCTGAAAAATAAATAAGAAAGGGAAGAAGAAGAATCGTTTCGTGTCAGCAGAAAAACTTTCACTCATCGGTGCAGCTTGGTTTTCTGCCTGTTGCAGACACTTGAAAATAGACGAAACTGATCTCTTCTCATATAAACTCAGAATAAATCTCTTCTCATATAAACTCAGAATAAATTCTGGGTGTGAATTATATAAGGAATAAACACTCCCATACAAGCTCAAGAGGAAAAATAAATAAAAAGATTACTCTTTTTGGACTTTTTACCAGGTTAAACTTAATTTTTTGCAAGAAATAATTTTTTGGGATATCTCCGGTATATACCAAAAGCTAAAAAATGTTGTAATTTGTTATTTCATCACACAACCCATTAATTTTGGGTGACAAGTTTCAAGTCTTTGTTTGACTCATCAACAGGTCCCAAATAGCGAAATTGGGTGATTTGAAAAACAAATGAAAAAAGGAGAAAGAAATGAAAAGTTTGAGAAAAATAGAAAAAACAATTTTTTATTTATTAAAAAAATTAAAAAAAAAAAAAAATTTAAGGAAACAGATTCATTCGAAGCGAATCGAAACTGTTTCATGTCAGCAGAAAACCTTACACTAATCGGTGCAGCTTGGTTTTCTACCTGCTGCAGACGCTTGAAAATAGATCAAACTGATCTCTTCTCATATAAACTCAGAATAAATTCTGGGTGTGAATTATATGTGGAAAAAACACTCCTATACAAGCCCAGGAGGAAAATAAATAAAAAGATTACTCTTTTTGGACTTTTTACCAGGCTAAACTTAATTTTTTGCAAGAAAGAATTTTTTGGGATATCTCCGGTATATAGCAAAAGATAAAAAATGTTCCAATTTGTTATTTCATGACACAACCCATTAATTTTGGGTGACAAGTTACAAGTCTTGGTTTGACTCATCAACAGGTCCCAAATAGCGAAATTGGGTGATTTGAAAAACAAATGAAAAAATGAAAAAAGAAGAAAGAAATGAAAAGTTGACAAGTTTCAAGAAGAAGAATCGTTTCGTGTCAGCAGAAAACCTTACACTCATCGGTGCAGCTTGGTTTTCTGCCTGCTGCAGACGCTTGAAAATAGACGAAACTGATCTCTTCTCATATAAACTCAGAATAAATTCTGGGTGTGAATTATATAAGGAATAAACACTCCCATACAAGCTCAGGAGGAAAAATAAATAAAAAGATTACTCTTTTTGGACTTTTTACCGGGTTAAACTTAATTTTTTGCAAGAAATAATTTTTTGGGATATCTCCGGTATATACCAAAAGCTAAAAAATGTTGTAATTTGTTATTTCATCACACAACCCATTAATTTTGGGTGACAAGTTTCAAGTCTTTGTTTGACTCATCAACAGGTCCTAAATAGCGAAATTGGGTGATTTGAAAAACAAATGGAAAAAGAAGAAAGAAATGAAAAGTTTGAGAAAAATAGAAAAAACAATTTTTTATTTATTAAAAAAATTAAAAAAAAAAAAAATTTAAGGAAACAGATACATTCGAAGCGAATCGAAACTGTGTACGCCACGCACTGGGCTGAAAAATAAACAAGAAAAGGAAGAAGAAGAACGGTTTCGTGTCAGCAGAAAACCTTACACTCATCGGTGCAGCTTGGTTTTCTGCCTGCTGCAGACGCTTGAAAATAGATCAAACTAATCTCCTCTCATATAAACTCAGAATAAATTCTGGGTGTGAGTTATATGTGCAAAAAACTCTCCTATACAAGCCCAGGAGGAAAAATAAATAAAAAGATTACTCTTTTTGGACTTTTTACCAGGTTAAACTTAATTTTTTGCAAGAAAGAATTTTTTGGGATATCTCCGGTATATAGCAAAACCTAAAAAATGTTCTAATTTGTTATTTCATCACACAACCCATTAATTTTGGGTGACAAGTTTCAAGTCTTTGTTTGACTCATCAACAGGTCCCAAATAGCGAAATTGGGTGACTTGAAAAACAAATGGAAAAAGAAGAAAGAAACGAAAAGTTTGAGAAAAATAGAAAAAACAATTTTTTATTTATTAAAAAAATTAAAAAAAAAAAAATTTAAGGAAAGAGATTAATTCGAAGCGAATCGAAACTGTATACGCCACGCAGTGGGCTGAAAAATAAATAAGAAAGGGAAGAAGAAGAATCGTTTCGTGTCAGCAGAAAAACTTTCACTCATCGGTGCAGCTTGGTTTTCTGCCTGCTGCAGACGCTTGAAAATAGACGAAACTGATCTCTTCTAATATAAACTCAGAATAAATTCTGGGTGTGAATTATATAAGGAATAAACACTCCCATACAAGCTCAAGAGGAAAAATAAATAAAAAGATTACTCTTTTTGGACTTTTTACCAGGTTAAACTTAATTTTTTGCAAGAAATAATTTTTTGGGATATCTCCGGTATATACCAAAAGCTAAAAAATGTTGTAATTTGTTATTTCATCACACAACCCATTAATTTTGGGTGACAAGTTTCAAGTCTTTGTTTGACTCATCAACAGGTCCCAAATAGCGAAATTGGGTGATTTGAAAAACAAATGAAAAAAGGAGAAAGAAATGAAAAGTTTGAGAAAAATAGAAAAAACAATTTTTTATTTATTAAAAAAATTAAAAAAAAAAAAAATTTAAGGAAACAGATTCATTCGAAGCGAATCGAAACTGTTTCATGTCAGCAGAAAACCTTACACTAATCGGTGCTGCTTGGTTTTCTACCTGCTGCAGACGCTTGAAAATAGATCAAACTGATCTCTTCTCATATAAACTCAGAATAAATTCTGGGTGTGAATTATATGTGGAAAAAACACTCCTATACAAGCCCAGGAGGAAAATAAATAAAAAGATTACTCTTTTTGGACTTTTTACCAGGCTAAACTTAATTTTTTGCAAGAAAGAATTTTTTGGGATATCTCCGGTATATAGCAAAAGATAAAAAATGTTCCAATTTGTTATTTCATGACACAACCCATTAATTTTGGGTGACAAGTTACAAGTCTTGGTTTGACTCATCAACAGGTCCCAAATAGCGAAATTGGGTGATTTGAAAAACAAATGAAAAAATGAAAAAAGAAGAAAGAAATGAAAAGTTGACAAGTTTCAAGAAGAAGAATCGTTTCGTGTCAGCAGAAAACCTTACACTCATCGGTGCAGCTTGGTTTTCTGCCTGCTGCAGACGCTTGAAAATAGACGAAACTGATCTCTTCTCATATAAACTCAGAATAAATTCTGGGTGTGAATTATATAAGGAATAAACACTCCCATACAAGCTCAGGTGGAAAAATAAATAAAAAGATTACTCTTTTTGGACTTTTTACCGGGTTAAACTTAATTTTTTGCAAGAAATAATTTTTTGGGATATCTCCGGTATATACCAAAAGCTAAAAAATGTTGTAATTTGTTATTTCATCACACAACCCATTAATTTTGGGTGACAAGTTTCAAGTCTTTGTTTGACTCATCAACGGGTCCCAAATAGCGAAATTGGGTGATTTGAAAAACAAATGAAAAAAGAAGAAAAAAATGAAAAGTTTGAGAAAAATAGAAAAAACAATTTTTTATTTATTAAAAAAATTAAAAAAAAAAAAAATTTAAGGAAACAGATTCATTCGAAGCGAATCGAAACTGTATACGCCACGCAGTGGGCTGAAAAATAAATAAGAAAGGGAAGAAGAAGAATCGTTTCGAGTCAGCAGAAAAACTTTCACTCATCGGTGCAGCTTGGTTTTCTGCCTGTTGCAGACACTTGAAAATAGACGAAACTGATCTCTTCTCATATAAACTCAGAATAAATCTCTTCTCATATAAACTCAGAATAAATTCTGGGTGTGAATTATATAAGGAATAAACACTCCCATACAAGCTCAAGAGGAAAAATAAATAAAAAGATTACTCTTTTTGGACTTTTTACCAGGTTAAACTTAATTTTTTGCAAGAAATAATTTTTTGGGATATCTCCGGTATATACCAAAAGCTAAAAAATGTTGTAATTTGTTATTTCATCACACAACCCATTAATTTTGGGTGACAAGTTTCAAGTCTTTGTTTGACTCATCAACAGGTCCCAAATAGCGAAATTGGGTGATTTGAAAAACAAATGAAAAAAGGAGAAAGAAATGAAAAGTTTGAGAAAAATAGAAAAAACAATTTTTTATTTATTAAAAAAATTAAAAAAAAAAAAAAATTTAAGGAAACAGATTCATTCGAAGCGAATCGAAACTGTTTCATGTCAGCAGAAAACCTTACACTAATCGGTGCAGCTTGGTTTTCTACCTGCTGCAGACGCTTGAAAATAGATCAAACTGATCTCTTCTCATATAAACTCAGAATAAATTCTGGGTGTGAATTATATGTGGAAAAAACACTCCTATACAAGCCCAGGAGGAAAATAAATAAAAAGATTACTCTTTTTGGACTTTTTACCAGGCTAAACTTAATTTTTTGCAAGAAAGAATTTTTTGGGATATCTCCGGTATATAGCAAAAGATAAAAAATGTTCCAATTTGTTATTTCATGACACAACCCATTAATTTTGGGTGACAAGTTACAAGTCTTGGTTTGACTCATCAACAGGTCCCAAATAGCGAAATTGGGTGATTTGAAAAACAAATGAAAAAATGAAAAAAGAAGAAAGAAATGAAAAGTTGACAAGTTTCAAGAAGAAGAATCGTTTCGTGTCAGCAGAAAACCTTACACTCATCGGTGCAGCTTGGTTTTCTGCCTGCTGCAGACGCTTGAAAATAGACGAAACTGATCTCTTCTCATATAAACTCAGAATAAATTCTGGGTGTGAATTATATAAGGAATAAACACTCCCATACAAGCTCAGGAGGAAAAATAAATAAAAAGATTACTCTTTTTGGACTTTTTACCGGGTTAAACTTAATTTTTTGCAAGAAATAATTTTTTGGGATATCTCCGGTATATACCAAAAGCTAAAAAATGTTGTAATTTGTTATTTCATCACACAACCCATTAATTTTGGGTGACAAGTTTCAAGTCTTTGTTTGACTCATCAACAGGTCCTAAATAGCGAAATTGGGTGATTTGAAAAACAAATGGAAAAAGAAGAAAGAAATGAAAAGTTTGAGAAAAATAGAAAAAACAATTTTTTATTTATTAAAAAAATTAAAAAAAAAAAAAATTTAAGGAAACAGATACATTCGAAGCGAATCGAAACTGTGTACGCCACGCACTGGGCTGAAAAATAAACAAGAAAAGGAAGAAGAAGAACGGTTTCGTGTCAGCAGAAAACCTTACACTCATCGGTGCAGCTTGGTTTTCTGCCTGCTGCAGACGCTTGAAAATAGATCAAACTAATCTCCTCTCATATAAACTCAGAATAAATTCTGGGTGTGAGTTATATGTGCAAAAAACTCTCCTATACAAGCCCAGGAGGAAAAATAAATAAAAAGATTACTCTTTTTGGACTTTTTACCAGGTTAAACTTAATTTTTTGCAAGAAAGAATTTTTTGGGATATCTCCGGTATATAGCAAAACCTAAAAAATGTTCTAATTTGTTATTTCATCACACAACCCATTAATTTTGGGTGACAAGTTTCAAGTCTTTGTTTGACTCATCAACAGGTCCCAAATAGCGAAATTGGGTGACTTGAAAAACAAATGGAAAAAGAAGAAAGAAACGAAAAGTTTGAGAAAAATAGAAAAAACAATTTTTTATTTATTAAAAAAATTAAAAAAAAAAAAATTTAAGGAAAGAGATTAATTCGAAGCGAATCGAAACTGTATACGCCACGCAGTGGGCTGAAAAATAAATAAGAAAGGGAAGAAGAAGAATCGTTTCGTGTCAGCAGAAAAACTTTCACTCATCGGTGCAGCTTGGTTTTCTGCCTGCTGCAGACGCTTGAAAATAGACGAAACTGATCTCTTCTAATATAAACTCAGAATAAATTCTGGGTGTGAATTATATAAGGAATAAACACTCCCATACAAGCTCAAGAGGAAAAATAAATAAAAAGATTACTCTTTTTGGACTTTTTACCAGGTTAAACTTAATTTTTTGCAAGAAATAATTTTTTGGGATATCTCCGGTATATACCAAAAGCTAAAAAATGTTGTAATTTGTTATTTCATCACACAACCCATTAATTTTGGGTGACAAGTTTCAAGTCTTTGTTTGACTCATCAACAGGTCCCAAATAGCGAAATTGGGTGATTTGAAAAACAAATGAAAAAAGGAGAAAGAAATGAAAAGTTTGAGAAAAATAGAAAAAACAATTTTTTATTTATTAAAAAAATTAAAAAAAAAAAAAATTTAAGGAAACAGATTCATTCGAAGCGAATCGAAACTGTTTCATGTCAGCAGAAAACCTTACACTAATCGGTGCAGCTTGGTTTTCTACCTGCTGCAGACGCTTGAAAATAGATCAAACTGATCTCTTCTCATATAAACTCAGAATAAATTCTGGGTGTGAATTATATGTGGAAAAAACACTCCTATACAAGCCCAGGAGGAAAATAAATAAAAAGATTACTCTTTTTGGACTTTTTACCAGGCTAAACTTAATTTTTTGCAAGAAAGAATTTTTTGGGATATCTCCGGTATATAGCAAAAGATAAAAAATGTTCCAATTTGTTATTTCATGACACAACCCATTAATTTTGGGTGACAAGTTACAAGTCTTGGTTTGACTCATCAACAGGTCCCAAATAGCGAAATTGGGTGATTTGAAAAACAAATGAAAAAATGAAAAAAGAAGAAAGAAATGAAAAGTTGACAAGTTTCAAGAAGAAGAATCGTTTCGTGTCAGCAGAAAACCTTACACTCATCGGTGCAGCTTGGTTTTCTGCCTGCTGCAGACGCTTGAAAATAGACGAAACTGATCTCTTCTCATATAAACTCAGAATAAATTCTGGGTGTGAATTATATAAGGAATAAACACTCCCATACAAGCTCAGGTGGAAAAATAAATAAAAAGATTACTCTTTTTGGACTTTTTACCGGGTTAAACTTAATTTTTTGCAAGAAATAATTTTTTGGGATATCTCCGGTATATACCAAAAGCTAAAAAATGTTGTAATTTGTTATTTCATCACACAACCCATTAATTTTGGGTGACAAGTTTCAAGTCTTTGTTTGACTCATCAACAGGTCCCAAATAGCGAAATTGGGTGATTTGAAAAACAAATGAAAAAAGAAGAAAAAAATGAAAAGTTTGAGAAAAATAGAAAAAACAATTTTTTATTTATTAAAAAAATTAAAAAAAAAAAAAAATTTAAGGAAACAGATTCATTCGAAGCGAATCGAAACTGTATACGCCACGCAGTGGGCTGAAAAATAAATAAGAAAGGGAAGAAGAAGAATCGTTTCGTGTCAGCAGAAAAACTTTCACTCATCGGTGCAGCTTGGTTTTCTGCCTGTTGCAGACACTTGAAAATAGACGAAACTGATCTCTTCTCATATAAACTCAGAATAAATCTCTTCTCATATAAACTCAGAATAAATTCTGGGTGTGAATTGTATAAGGAATAAACACCCCCATACAAGCTCAAGAGGAAAAATAAATAAAAAGATTACTCTTTTTGGACTTTTTACCGGGTTAAACTTAATTTTTTGCTAGAAATAATTTTTTGGGACATCTCCGGTATATACCAAAAGCTAAAAAATGTTGTAATTTGTTACTTCATCACACAACCCATTAATTTTGGGTGACAAATTTCAAGTCTGTGTTTGACTCATCAACAGGTCCCAAATAGCGAAATTGGGTGATTTGAAAAACAAATGGAAAAAGAAGAAAGAAATGAAAAGTTTGAGAAAAATAGAAAAACCAATTTTTTATTTATTAAAAAAATTAAAAAAAAAAAAAATTTAAGGAAACAGATTCATTCGAAGCGAATCGAAACTGTGTACGCCCCGCACTGGGCTGAAAAATAAATAAGAAAAGGAAGAAGAAGAACGGTTTCGTGTCAGCAGAAAACCTTACACTCATCGGTGCAGCTTGGTTTTCTGCCTGCTGCAGACGCTTGAAAATAGATCAAACTAATCTCCTCTCATATAAACTCAGAATAAATTCTGGGTGTGAGTTATATGTGCAAAAAACTCTCCTATACAAGCCCAGGAGGAAAAATAAATAAAAAGATTACTCTTTTTGGACTTTTTACCAGGTTAAACTTAATTTTTTGCAAGAAAGAATTTTTTGGGATATCTCCGGTATATAGCAAAACCTAAAAAATGTTCTAATTTGTTATTTCATCACACAACCCATTAATTTTGGGTGACAAGTTTCAAGTCTTTGTTTGACTCATCAACAGGTCCCAAATAGCGAAATTGGGTGACTTGAAAAACAAATGGAAAAAGAAGAAAGAAACGAAAAGTTTGAGAAAAATAGAAAAAACAATTTTTTATTTATTAAAAAAATTAAAAAAAAAAAATTTAAGGAAAGAGATTAATTCGAAGCGAATCGAAACTGTATACGCCACGCAGTGGGCTGAAAAATAAATAAGAAAGGGAAGAAGAAGAATCGTTTCGTGTCAGCAGAAAAACTTTCACTCATCGGTGCAGCTTGGTTTTCTGCCTGCTGCAGACGCTTGAAAATAGACGAAACTAATCTCTTCTAATATAAACTCAGAATAAATTCTGGGTGTGAATTATATAAGGAATAAACACTCCCATACAAGCTCAAGAGGAAAAATAAATAAAAAGATTACTCTTTTTGGACTTTTTACCAGGTTAAACTTAATTTTTTGCAAGAAATAATTTTTTGGGATATCTCCGGTATATACCAAAAGCTAAAAAATGTTGTAATTTGTTATTTCATCACACAACCCATTAATTTTGGGTGACAAGTTTCAAGTCTTTGTTTGACTCATCAACAGGTCCCAAATAGCGAAATTGGGTGATTTGAAAAACAAATGAAAAAAGGAGAAAGAAATGAAAAGTTTGAGAAAAATAGAAAAAACAATTTTTTATTTATTAAAAAAATTAAAAAAAAAAAAAAATTTAAGGAAACAGATTCATTCGAAGCGAATCGAAACTGTTTCATGTCAGCAGAAAACCTTACACTAATCGGTGCAGCTTGGTTTTCTACCTGCTGCAGACGCTTGAAAATAGATCAAACTGATCTCTTCTCATATAAACTCAGAATAAATTCTGGGTGTGAATTATATGTGGAAAAAACACTCCTATACAAGCCCAGGAGGAAAATAAATAAAAAGATTACTCTTTTTGGACTTTTTACCAGGCTAAACTTAATTTTTTGCAAGAAAGAATTTTTTGGGATATCTCCGGTATATAGCAAAAGATAAAAAATGTTCCAATTTGTTATTTCATGACACAACCCATTAATTTTGGGTGACAAGTTACAAGTCTTGGTTTGACTCATCAACAGGTCCCAAATAGCGAAATTGGGTGATTTGAAAAACAAATGAAAAAATGAAAAAAGAAGAAAGAAATGAAAAGTTGACAAGTTTCAAGAAGAAGAATCGTTTCGTGTCAGCAGAAAACCTTACACTCATCGGTGCAGCTTGGTTTTCTGCCTGCTGCAGACGCTTGAAAATAGACGAAACTGATCTCTTCTCATATAAACTCAGAATAAATTCTGGGTGTGAATTATATAAGGAATAAACACTCCCATACAAGCTCAGGTGGAAAAATAAATAAAAAGATTACTCTTTTTGGACTTTTTACCGGGTTAAACTTAATTTTTTGCAAGAAATAATTTTTTGGGATATCTCCGGTATATACCAAAAGCTAAAAAATGTTGTAATTTGTTATTTCATCACACAACCCATTAATTTTGGGTGACAAGTTTCAAGTCTTTGTTTGACTCATCAACAGGTCCCAAATAGCGAAATTGGGTGATTTGAAAAACAAATGAAAAAAGAAGAAAAAAATGAAAAGTTTGAGAAAAATAGAAAAAACAATTTCTTATTTATTAAAAAAATTAAAAAAAAAAAAAATTTAAGGAAACAGATTCATTCGAAGCGAATCGAAACTGTATACGCCACGCAGTGGGCTGAAAAATAAATAAGAAAGGGAAGAAGAAGAATCGTTTCGTGTCAGCAGAAAAACTTTCACTCATCGGTGCAGCTTGGTTTTCTGCCTGTTGCAGACATTTGAAAATAGACGAAACTGATCTCTTCTCATATAAACTCAGAATAAATCTCTTCTCATATAAACTCAGAATAAATTCTGGGTGTGAATTATATAAGGAATAAACACCCCCATACAAGCTCAAGAGGAAAAATAAATAAAAAGATTACTCTTTTTGGACTTTTTACCGGGTTAAACTTAATTTTTTGCAAGAAATAATTTTTTGGGACATCTCCGGTATATACCAAAAGCTAAAAAATGTTGTAATTTGTTACTTCATCACACAACCCATTAATTTTGGGTGACAAGTTTCAAGTCTGTGTTTGACTCATCAACAGGTCCCAAATAGCGAAATTGGGTGATTTGAAAAACAAATGGAAAAAGAAGAAAGAAATGAAAAGTTTGAGAAAAATAGAAAAACCAATTTTTTATTTATTAAAAAAATTAAAAAAAAAAAAATTTAAGGAAACAGATTCATTCGAAGCGAATCGAAACTGTGTACGCCACGCACTGGGCTGAAAAATAAATAAGAAAAGGAAGAAGAAGAACGGTTTCGTGTCAGCAGAAAACCTTACACTCATCGGTGCAGCTTGGTTTTCTGCCTGCTGCAGACGCTTGAAAATAGATCAAACTAATATCCTCTCATATAAACTCAGAATAAATTCTGGGTGTGAGTTATATGTGTAAAAACCTCTCCTATACAAGCCCAGGAGGAAAAATAAATAAAAAGATTACTCTTTTTGGACTTTTTACCAGGTTATACTTAATTTTTTGCAAGAAAGAATTTTTTGGGATATCTCCGGTATATAGCAAAAGCTAAAAAATGTTCTAATTTGTTATTTCATCACACAACCCATTAATTTTGGGTGACAAGTTTCAAGTCTTTGTTTGACTCATCAACAGGTCCCAAATAGCGAAATTGGGTGACTTGAAAAACAAATGGAAAAAGAAGAAAGAAACGAAAAGTTTGAGAAAAATAGAAAAAACAATTTTTTATTTATTAAAAAAATTAAAAAAAAAAAAAATTTAAGGAAACAGATTAATTCGAAGCGAATCGAAACTGTATACGCCACGCAGTGGGCTGAAAAATAAATAAGAAAGGGAAGAAGAAGAATCGTTTCGTGTCAGCAGAAAACTTTCACTCATCGGTGCAGCTTGGTTTTCTGCCTGTTGCAGACACTTGAAAATACACGAAACTGATCTCTTCTCATATAAACTCAGAATAAATCTCTTCTCATATAAACTCAGAATAAATTCTGGGTGTGAATTATATAAGGAATAAACACCCCCATACAAGCTCAAGAGGAAAAATAAATAAAAAGATTACTCTTTTTGGACTTTTTACCGGGTTAAACTTAATTTTTTGCAAGAAATAATTTTTTGGGACATCTCCGGTATATACCAAAAGCTAAAAAATGTTGTAATTTGTTATTTCATCACACAACCCATTAATTTTGGGTGACAAGTTTCAAGTCTGTGTTTGACTCATCAACAGGTCCCAAATAGCGAAATTGGGTGATTTGAAAAACAAATGGAAAAAGAAGAAAGAAATGAAAAGTTTGAGAAAAATAGAAAAACCAATTTTTTATTTATTAAAAAAATTAAAAAAAAAAAAAATTTAAGGAAACAGATTCATTCGAAGCGAATCGAAACTGTGTACGCCACACACTGGGCTGAAAAATAAATAAGAAAAGGAAGAAGAAGAACGGTTTCGTGTCAGCAGAAAACCTTACACTCATCGGTGCAGCTTGGTTTTCTGCCTGCTGTAGACGCTTGAAAATAGATCAAACTAATCTCCTCTCATATAAACTCAGAATAAATTCCGGGTGTGAGTTATATGTGTAAAAAACTATCCTATACAAGCCCAGGAGGAAAAATAAATAAAAAGATTACTCTTTTTGGACTTTTTACCAGGTTATACTTAATTTTTTGCAAGAAAGAATTTTTTGGGATATCTCCGGTATATAGCAAAAGCTAAAAAATGTTCTAATTTGTTATTTCATCACACAACCCATTAATTTTGGGTGACAAGTTTCAAGTCTTTGTTTGACTCATCAACAGGTCCCAAATAGCGAAATTGGGTGACTTGAAAAACAAATGGAAAAAGAAGAAAGAAACGAAAAGTTTGAGAAAAATAGAAAAAACAATTTTTTATTTATTAAAAAAATTAAAAAAAAAAAAAAATTTAAGGAAACAGATTAATTCGAAGCGAATCGAAACTGTATACGCCACGCAGTGGGCTGAAAAATAAATAAGAAAGGGAAGAAGAAGAATCGTTTCGTGTCAGCAGAAAAACTTTCACTCATCGGTGCAGCTTGGTTTTCTGCCTGCTGCAGACGCTTGAAAATAGACGAAACTGATCTCTTCTAATACAAACTCAGAATAAATTCTGGGTGTGAATTATATAAGGAATAAACACTCCCATACAAGCTCAAGAGGAAAAATAAATAAAAAGATTACTCTTTTTGGACTTTTTACCGGGTTAAACTTAATTTTTTGCAAGAAATAATTTTTTGGGACATCTCCGGTATATACCAAAAGCTAAAAAATGTTGTAATTTGTTATTTCATCACACAACCCATTAATTTTGGGTGACAGGTTTCAAGTCTTTGTTTGACTCATCAACAGGTCCCAAATAGCGAAATTGGGTGATTTGAAAAACAAATGAAAAAAGAAGAAAGAAATGAAAAGTTTGAGAAAAATAGAAAAAACAATTTTTTATTTATTAAAAAAAATTAAAAAAAAAAAAAATTTAAGGAAACAGATTCATTCGAAGCGAATCGAAACTGTATACGCCACGCAGTGGGCTGAAAAATAAATAAGCAAAGGAAGAAGAAGAAGCGTTTCATGTCAGCAGAAAACCTTACACTATTCGGTGCAGCTTGGTTTTCTACCTGCTGCAGACGCTTGAAAATAGATCAAACTGATCTCTTCTCATATAAACTCAGAATAAATTCTGGGTGTGAATTATATGAGGAAAAAACCCTCCTATACAAGCCCAGGAGGAAAATAAATAAAAAGATTACTCTTTTTGGACTTTTTACCAGGCTAAACTTAATTTTTTGCAAGAAAGAATTTTTTGGCATATCTCCGGTATATAGCAAAAGATAAAAAATGTTCCAATTTGTTATTTCATGACACAACCCATTAATTTTGGGTGACAAGTTTCAAGTCTTGGTTTGACTCATCAACAGGTCCCAAATAGCGAAATTGGGTGATTTGAAAAACAAATGAAAAAATGAAAAAAGAAGAAAGAAATGAAAAGTTGACAAGTTTCAAGAAGAAGAATCGTTTCGTGTCAGCAGAAAACCTTACACTCATCAGTGCAGCTTGGTTTTCTGCCTGCTGCAGACGCTTGAAAATCGACGAAACTGATCTCTTCTCATATAAACTCAGAATAAATTCTGGGTGTGAATTATATAAGGAATAAACACTCCCATACAAGCTCAGGAGGAAAAATAAATAAAAAGATTACTCTTTTTGGACTTTTTACCGGGTTAAACTTAATTTTTTGCAAGAAATAATTTTTTGGGATATCTCCGGTATATACCAAAAGCTAAAAAATGTTGTAATTTGTTATTTCATCACACAACCCATTAATTTTGGGTGACAAGTTTCAAGTCTTTGTTTGACTCATCAACAGGTCCCAAATAGCGAAATTGGGTGATTTGAAAAACAAATGAAAAAAGAAGAAAGAAATGAAAAGTTTGAGAAAAATAGAAAAAACAATTTTTTATTTATTAAAAAAATTAAAAAAAAAAAAAATTTAAGGAAACAGATTCATTCGAAGCGAATCGAAACTGTATACGCCACGCAGTGGGCTGAAAAATGAATAAGAAAGGGAAGAAGAAGAATCGTTTCGTGTCAGCAGAATAACTTTCACTCATCGGTGCAGCTTGGTTTTCTGCCTGCTGCAGACCCTTGAAAATAGACGAAACTGATCTCTTCTCATATAAACTCAGAATAAATTCTGGGTGTGAATTATATAAGGAATAAACACTCCCATACAAGCTCAGGTGGAAAAATAAATAAAAAGATTACTCTTTTTGGACTTTTTACCGGGTTAAACTTAATTTTTTGCAAGAAATAATTTTTTGGGATATCTCCGGTATATACCAAAAGCTAAAAAATGTTGTAATTTGTTATTTCATCACACAACCCATTAATTTTGGGTGACAAGTTTCAAGTCTTTGTTTGACTCATCAACAGGTCCCAAATAGCGAAATTGGGTGATTTGAAAAACAAATGAAAAAAGAAGAAAAAAATGAAAAGTTTGAGAAAAATAGAAAAAACAATTTTTTATTTATTAAAAAAATTAAAAAAAAAAAAATTTAAGGAAACAGATTCATTCGAAGCGAATCGAAACTGTATACGCCACGCAGTGGGCTGAAAAATAAATAAGAAAGGGAAGAAGAAGAATCGTTTCGTGTCAGCAGAAAAACTTTCACTCATCGGTGCAGCTTGGTTTTCTGCCTGTTGCAGACATTTGAAAATAGACGAAACTGATCTCTTCTCATATAAACTCAGAATAAATCTCTTCTCATATAAACTCAGAATAAATTCTGGGTGTGAATTATATAAGGAATAAACACCCCCATACAAGCTCAAGAGGAAAAATAAATAAAAAGATTACTCTTTTTGGACTTTTTACCGGGTTAAACTTAATTTTTTGCAAGAAATAATTTTTTGGGACATCTCCGGTATATACCAAAAGCTAAAAAATGTTGTAATTTGTTACTTCATCACACAACCCATTAATTTTGGGTGACAAGTTTCAAGTCTGTGTTTGACTCATCAACAGGTCCCAAATAGCGAAATTGGGTGATTTGAAAAACAAATGGAAAAAGAAGAAAGAAATGAAAAGTTTGAGAAAAATAGAAAAACCAATTTTTTATTTATTAAAAAAATTAAAAAAAAAAAAATTTAAGGAAACAGATTCATTCGAAGCGAATCGAAACTGTGTACGCCACGCACTGGGCTGAAAAATAAATAAGAAAAGGAAGAAGAAGAACGGTTTCGTGTCAGCAGAAAACCTTACACTCATCGGTGCAGCTTGGTTTTCTGCCTGCTGCAGACGCTTGAAAATAGATCAAACTAATATCCTCTCATATAAACTCAGAATAAATTCTGGGTGTGAGTTATATGTGTAAAAACCTCTCCTATACAAGCCCAGGAGGAAAAATAAATAAAAAGATTACTCTTTTTGGACTTTTTACCAGGTTATACTTAATTTTTTGCAAGAAAGAATTTTTTGGGATATCTCCGGTATATAGCAAAAGCTAAAAAATGTTCTAATTTGTTATTTCATCACACAACCCATTAATTTTGGGTGACAAGTTTCAAGTCTTTGTTTGACTCATCAACAGGT
Source organism: Dioctria rufipes (assembly GCA_963924295.1). NCBI lineage: Eukaryota > Metazoa > Arthropoda > Insecta > Diptera > Asilidae > Dioctria > Dioctria rufipes. The sequence continues at coordinate 141,488,195 of OZ002740.1, forward strand.
CCCAAATAGCGAAATTGGGTGACTTGAAAAACAAATGGAAAAAGAAGAAAGAAACGAAAAGTTTGAGAAAAATAGAAAAACAATTTTTTATTTATTAAAAAAATTAAAAAAAAAAAAAATTTAAGGAAACAGATTAATTCGAAGCGAATCGAAACTGTATACGCCACGCAGTGGGCTGAAAAATAAATAAGAAAGGGAAGAAGAAGAATCGTTTCGTGTCAGCAGAAAAACTTTCACTCATCGGTGCAGCTTGGTTTTCTGCCTGTTGCAGACACTTGAAAATACACGAAACTGATCTCTTCTCATATAAACTCAGAATAAATCTCTTCTCATATAAACTCAGAATAAATTCTGGGTGTGAATTATATAAGGAATAAACACCCCCATACAAGCTCAAGAGGAAAAATAAATAAAAAGATTACTCTTTTTGGACTTTTTACCGGGTTAAACTTAATTTTTTGCAAGAAATAATTTTTTGGGACATCTCCGGTATATACCAAAAGCTAAAAAATGTTGTAATTTGTTATTTCATCACACAACCCATTAATTTTGGGTGACAAGTTTCAAGTCTGTGTTTGACTCATCAACAGGTCCCAAATAGCGAAATTGGGTGATTTGAAAAACAAATGGAAAAAGAAGAAAGAAATGAAAAGTTTGAGAAAAATAGAAAAACCAATTTTTTATTTATTAAAAAAATTAAAAAAAAAAAAAATTTAAGGAAACAGATTCATTCGAAGCGAATCGAAACTGTGTACGCCACGCACTGGGCTGAAAAATAAATAAGAAAAGGAAGAAGAAGAACGGTTTCGTGTCAGCAGAAAACCTTACACTCATCGGTGCAGCTTGGTTTTCTGCCTGCTGTAGACGCTTGAAAATAGATCAAACTAATCTCCTCTCATATAAACTCAGAATAAATTCCGGGTGTGAGTTATATGTGTAAAAAACTCTCCTATACAAGCCCAGGAGGAAAAATAAATAAAAAGATTAATCTTTTTGGACTTTTTACCAGGTTATACTTAATTTTTTGCAAGAAAGAATTTTTTGGGATATCTCCGGTATATAGCAAAAGCTAAAAAATGTTCTAATTTGTTATTTCATCACACAACCCATTAATTTTGGGTGACAAGTTTCAAGTCTTTGTTTGACTCATCAACAGGTCCCAAATAGCGAAATTGGGTGATTTAAAAAACAAATGGAAAAAGAAGAAAGAAATGAAAAGTTTGAGAAAAATAGAAAAAACAATTTTTTATTTATTAAAAAAATTAAAAAAAAAAAAATTAAGGAAACAGATTCATTCGAAGCGAATCGAAACTGTGTACGCCACGCACTGGGCTGAAAAATAAATAAGAAAAGGAAGAAGAAGAACGGTTTCGTGTCAGCAGAAAACCTTACACTCATCGGTGCAGCTTGGTTTTCTGCCTGCTGCAGACGCTTGAAAATAGATCAAACTAATCTCCTCTCATATAAACTCAGAATAAATTCTGGGTGTGAGTTATATGTGCAAAAAACTCTCCTATACAAGCCCAGGAGGAAAAATAAATAAAAAGATTACTCTTTTTGGACTTTTTACCAGGTTAAACTTAATTTTTTGCAAGAAAGAATTTTTTGGGATATCTCCGGTATATAGCAAAAGCTAAAAAATGTTCTAATTTGTTATTTCATCACACAACCCATTAATTTTGGGTGACAAGTTTCAAGTCTTTGTTTGACTCATCAACAGGTCCCAAATAGCGAAATTGGGTGACTTGAAAAACAAATGGAAAAAGAAGAAAGAAACGAAAAGTTTGAGAAAAATAGAAAAAACAATTTTTTATTTATTAAAAAAATTAAAAAAAAAAAAAAATTTAAGGAAACAGATTAATTCGAAGCGAATCGAAACTGTATACGCCACGCAGTGGGCTGAAAAATAAATAAGAAAGGGAAGAAGAAGAGTCGTTTCGTGTCAGCAGAAAAACTTTCAATCATCGGTGCAGCTTGGTTTTCTGCCTGCTGCAGACGCATGAAAATAGACGAAACTGATCTCTTCTAATATAAACTCAGAATAAATTCTGGGTGTGAATTATATAAGGAATAAACACTCCCATACAAGCTCAAGAGGAAAAATAAATAAAAAGATTACTCTTTTTGGCCTTTTTACCAGGTTAAACTTAATTTTTTGCAAGAAATAATTTTTTGGGATATCTCCGGTATATACCAAAAGCTAAAAAATGTTGTAATTTGTTATTTCATCACACAACCCATTAATTTTGGGTGACAAGTTTCAAGTCTTTGTTTGACTCATCAACAGGTCCCAAATAGCGAAATTGGGTGATTTGAAAAACAAATGAAAAAAGAAGAAAGAAATGAAAAGTTTGAGAAAAATAGAAAAAACAATTTTTTATTTATTAAAAAAAATTAAAAAAAAAAAAAATTTAAGGAAACAGATTCATTCGAAGCGAATCGAAACTGTATACGCCACGCAGTGGGCTGAAAAATAAATAAGCAAAGGAAGAAGAAGAAGCGTTTCATGTCAGCAGAAAACCTTACACTAATCGGTGCAGCTTGGTTTTCTACCTGCTGCAGACGCTTGAAAATAGATCAAACTGATCTCTTCTCATATAAACTCAGAATAAATTCTGGGTGTGAATTATATGAGGAAAAAACACTCCTATACAAGCCCAGGAGGAAAATAAATAAAAAGATTACTCTTTTTGGACTTTTTACCAGGCTAAACTTAATTTTTTGCAAGAAACAATTTTTTGGGATATCTCCGGTATATAGCAAAAGATAAAAAATGTTCCAATTTGTTATTTCATGACACAACCCATTAATTTTGGGTGACAAGTTTCAAGTCTTGGTTTGACTCATCAACAGGTCCCAAATAGCGAAATTGGGTGATTTGAAAAACAAATGAAAAAATGAAAAAAGAAGAAAGAAATGAAAAGTTGACAAGTTTCAAGAAGAAGAATCGTTTCGTGTCAGCAGAAAACCTTACACTCATCGGTGCAGCTTGGTTTTCTGCCTGCTGCAGACGCTTGAAAATAGACGAAACTGATCTCTTCTCATATAAACTCAGAATAAATTCTGGGTGTGAATTATATAAGGAATAAACACTCCCATACAAGCTCAGGAGGAAAAATAAATAAAAAGATTACTCTTTTTGGACTTTTTACCGGGTTAAACTTAATTTTTTGCAAGAAATAATTTTTTGGGATATCTCCGGTATATACCAAAAGCTAAAAAATGTTGTAATTTGTTATTTCATCACACAACCCATTAATTTTGGGTGACAAGTTTCAAGTCTTTGTTTGACTCATCAACAGGTCCCAAATAGCGAAATTGGGTGATTTGAAAAACAAATGAAAAAAGAAGAAAGAAATGAAAAGTTTGAGAAAATTAGAAAAAACAATTTTTTATTTATTAAAAAAATTAAAAAAAAAAAAAATTTAAGGAAACAGATTCATTCGAAGCGAATCGAAACTGTATACGCCACGCAGTGGGCTGAAAAATAAATAAGAAAGGGAAGAAGAAGAATCGTTTCGTGTCAGCAGAAAAACTTTCACTCATCGGTGCAGCTTGGTTTTCTGCCTGCTGCAGACGCTTGAAAATAGACGAAACTGATCTCTTCTAATATAAACTCAGAATAAATTCTGGGTGTGAATTATATAAGGAATAAACACTCCCATACAAGCTCAAGAGGAAAAATAAATAAAAAGATTACTCTTTTTGGACTTTTTACCGGGTTAAACTTAATTTTTTGCAAGAAATAATTTTTTGGGACATCTCCGGTATATACCAAAAGCTAAAAAATGTTGTAATTTGTTATTTCATCACACAACCCATTACTTTTGGGTGACAAGTTTCAAGTCTTTGTTTGACTCATCAACAGGTCCCAAATAGCGAAATTGGGTGACTTGAAAAACAAATGGAAAAAGAAGAAAGAAACGAAAAGTTTGAGAAAAATAGAAAAAACAATTTTTTATTTATTAAAAAAATTAAAAAAAAAAAAAAATTTAAGGAAACAGATTAATTCGAAGCGAATCGAAACTGTATACGCCACGCAGTGGGCTGAAAAATAAATAAGAAAGGGAAGAAGAAGAATCGTTTCGTGTCAGCAGAAAAACTTTCACTCATCGGTGCAGCTTGGTTTTCTGCCTGCTGCAGACGCATGAAAATAGACGAAACTGATCTCTTCTGATATAAACTCAGAATAAATTCTGGGTGTGAATTATATAAGGAATAAACACTCCCATACAAGCTCAAGAGGAAAAATAAATAAAAAGATTACTCTTTTTGGACTTTTTACCAGGTTAAACTTAATTTTTTGCAAGAAATAATTTTTTGGGATATCTCCGGTATATACCAAAAGCTAAAAAATGTTGTAATTTGTTATTTCATCACACAACCCATTAATTTTGGGTGACAAGTTTCAAGTCTTTGTTTGACTCATCAACAGGTCCCAAATAGCGAAATTGGGTGATTTGAAAAACAAATGAAAAAAGAAGAAAGAAATGAAAAGTTTGAGAAAAATAGAAAAAACAATTTTTTATTTATTAAAAAAATTAAAAAAAAAAAAAATAAATTTAAGGAAACAGATTCATTCGAAGCGAATCGAAACTGTATACGCCACGCAGTGGGCTGAAAAATAAATAAGCAAAGGAAGAAGAAGAAGCGTTTCATGTCAGCAGAAAACCTTACACTAATCGGTGCAGCTTGGTTTTCTACCTGCTGCAGACGCTTGAAAATAGATCAAACTGATCTCTTCTCATATAAACTCAGAATAAATTCTGGGTGTGAGTTATATGTGTAAAAAACTCTCCTATACAAGCCCAGGAGGAAAAATAAATAAAAAGATTACTCTTTTTGGACTTTTTACCAGGTTATACTTAATTTTTTGCAAGAAAGAATTTTTTGGGATATCTCCGGTTTATAGCAAAAGCTAAAAAATGTTCTAATTTGTTATTTCATCACACAACCCATTAATTTTGGGTGACAAGTTTCAAGTCTTTGTTTGACTCATCAACAGGTCCCAAATAGCGAAATTGGGTGCCTTGAAAAACAAATGGAAAAAGAAGAAAGAAACGAAAAGTTTGAGAAAAATAGAAAAAACAATTTTTTATTTATTAAAAAAATTAAAAAAAAAAAAAAAATTAAGGAAACAGATTAATTCGAAGCGAATCGAAACTGTATACGCCACGCAGTGGGCTGAAAAATAAATAAGAAAGGGAAGAAGAAGAATCGTTTCGTGTCAGCAGAAAAACTTTCACTCATCGGTGCAGCTTGGTTTTCTGCCTGCTGCAGACGCTTGAAAATAGACGAAACTGATCTCTTCTAATATAAACTCAGAATAAATTCTGGGTGTGAATTATATAAGGAATAAACACTCCCATACAAGCTCAAGAGGAAAAATAAATAAAAAGATTACTCTTTTTGGACTTTTTACCGGGTTAAACTTAATTTTTTGCAAGAAATAATTTTTTGGGACATCTCCGGTATATACCAAAAGCTAAAAAATGTTGTAATTTGTTATTTCATCACACAACCCATTAATTTTGGGTGACAAGTTTCAAGTCTTTGCTTGACTCATCAACAGGTCCCAAATAGCGAAATTGGGTGATTTGAAAAACAAATGAAAAAAGAAGAAAGAAATGAAAAGTTTGAGAAAAATAGAAAAAACAATTTTTTATTTATTAAAAAAAATTAAAAAAAAAAAAATTTAAGGAAACAGATTCATTCGAAGCGAATCGAAACTGTATACGCCACGCAGTGGGCTGAAAAATAAATAAGCAAAGGAAGAAGAAGAAGCGTTTCATGTCAGCAGAAAACCTTACACTAATCGGTGCAGCTTGGTTTTCTACCTGCTGCAGACGCTTGAAAATAGATCAAACTGATCTCTTCTCATATAAACTCAGAATAAATTCTGGGTGTGAATTATTTGAGGAAAAAACACTCCTATACAAGCCCAGGAGGAAAATAAATAAAAAGATTACTCTTTTTGGACTTTTTACCAGGCTAAACTTAATTTTTTGCAAGAAAGAATTTTTTGGGATATCTCCGGTATATAGCAAAAGATAAAAAATGTTCCAATTTGTTATTTCATGACACAACCCATTAATTTTGGGTGACATCAACAGGTCCCAAATAGCGAAATTGGGTGATTTGAAAAACAAATGAAAAAATGAAAAAAGAAGAAAGAAATGAAAAGTTGACAAGTTTCAAGAAGAAGAATCGTTTCGTGTCAGCAGAAAACCTTACACTCATCGGTGCAGCTTGGTTTTCTGCCTGCTGCAGACGCTTGAAAATAGACGAAACTGAGCTCTTCTCATATAAACTCAGAATAAATTCTGGGTGTGAATTATATAAGGAATAAACACTCCCATACAAGCTCAGGAGGAAAAATAAATAAAAAGATTACTCTTTTTGGACTTTTTACCGGGTTAAACTTAATTTTTTGCAAGAAATAATTTTTTGGGATATCTCCGGTATATACCAAAAGCTAAAAAATGTTGTAATTTGTTATTTCATCACACAACCCATTAATTTTGGGTGACAAGTTTCAAGTCTTTGTTTGACTCATCAACAGGTCCCAAATAGCGAAATTCGGGTGACTTGAAAAACAAATGAAAAAATGAAAAAAGAAGAAAAATGAAAAGTTGACAAGTTTCAAGAAGAAGAATCGTTTCGTGTCAGCAGAAAAACTTTCACTCATCGGTGCAGCTTGGTTTTCTGCCTGCTGCAGACGCTTGAAAATAGACGAAACTGATCTCTTCTAATATAAACTCAGAATAAATTCTGGGTGTGAATTATATAAGGAATAAACACTCCCATACAAGCTCAAGAGGAAAAATAAATAAAAAGATTACTCTTTTTGGACTTTTTACCGGGTTAAACTTAATTTTTTGCAAGAAATAATTTTTTGGGACATCTCCGGTATATACCAAAAGCTAAAAAATGTTGTAATTTGTTATTTCATCACACAACCCATTAATTTTGGGTGACAAGTTTCAAGTCTTTGTTTGACTCATCAACAGGTCCCAAATAGCGAAATTGGGTGACTTGAAAAACAAATGGAAAAAGAAGAAAGAAACGAAAAGTTTGAGAAAAATAGAAAAAACAATTTTTTATTTATTAAAAAAATTAAAAAAAAAAAAATTTAAGGAAACAGATTAATTCGAAGCGAATCCAAACTGTATACGCCACGCAGTGGGCTGAAAAATAAATAAGAAGGGAAGAAGAAGAATCGTTTCGTGTCAGCAGAAAAACTTTCACTCATCGGTGCAGCTTGGTTTTCTGCCTGCTGCAGACGCATGAAAATAGACGAAACTGATCTCTTCTAATATAAACTCAGAATAAATTCTGGGTGTGAATTATATAAGGAATAAACACTCCCATACAAGCTCAAGAGGAAAAATAAATAAAAAGATTACTCTTTTTGGACTTTTTACCAGGTTAAACTTAATTTTTTTGCAAGAAATAATTTTTTGGGATATCTCCGGTATATACCAAAAGCTAAAAAATGTTGTAATTTGTTATTTCATCACACAACCCATTAATTTTGGGTGACAAGTTTCAAGTCTTTGTTTGACTCATCAACAGGTCCCAAATAGCGAAATTGGGTGATTTGAAAAACAAATGAAAAAAGAAGAAAGAAATGAAAAGTTTGAGAAAAATAGAAAAAACAATTTTTTATTTATTAAAAAAATTAAAAAAAAAAAAAAATTTAAGGAAACAGATTCATTCGAAGCGAATCGAAACTGTATACGCCACGCAGTGGGCTGAAAAATAAATAAGCAAAGGAAGAAGAAGAAGCGTTTCATGTCAGCAGAAAACCTTACACTAATCGGTGCAGCTTGGTTTTCTACCTGCTGCAGACGCTTGAAAATAGATCAAACTGATCTCTTCTCATATAAACTCAGAATAAATTCTGGGTGTGAGTTATATGTGTAAAAAACTCTCCTATACAAGCCCAGGAGGAAAAATAAATAAAAAGATTACTCTTTTTGGACTTTTTACCAGGTTATACTTAATTTTTTGCAAGAAATAATATTTGGGATATCTCCGGTATATAGCAAAAGATAAAAAATGTTCCAATTTGTTATTTCATGACACAACCCATTAATTTTGGGTGACATCAACAGGTCCCAAATAGCGAAATTGGGTGATTTGAAAAACAAATGAAAAAATGAAAAAAGAAGAAAGAAATGAAAAGTTGACAAGTTTCAAGAAGAAGAATCGTTTCGTGTCAGCAGAAAAACTTTCACTCATCGGTGCAGCTTGGTTTTCTGCCTGCTGCAGACGCTTGAAAATAGACGAAACTGATCTCTTCTAATATAAACTCAGAATAAATTCTGGGTGTGAATTATATAAGGAATAAACACTCCCATATAAGCTCAAGAAGAAAAATAAATAAAAAGATTACTCTTTTTGGACTTTTTACCGGGTTAAACTTAATTTTTTGCAAGAAATAATTTTTTGGGACATCTCCGGTATATACCAAAAGCTAAAAATGTTGTAATTTGTTATTTCATCACACAACCCATTAATTTTGGGTGACAAGTTTCAAGTCTTTGTTTGACTCATCAACAGGTCCCAAATAGCGAAATTGGGTGACTTGAAAAAACAAATGGAAAAAGAAGAAAGAAACGAAAAGTTTGAGAAAAATAGAAAAAACAATTTTTTATTTATTAAAAAATTAAAAAAAAAAAAATTTAAGGAAACAGATTAATTCGAAGCGAATCGAAACTGTATACGCCACGCAGTGGGCTGAAAAATAAATAAGAAGGGAAGAAGAAGAATCGTTTCGTGTCAGCAGAAAAACTTTCACTCATCGGTGCAGCTTGGTTTTCTGCCTGCTGCAGACGCATGAAAATAGACGAAACTGATCTCTTCTAATATAAACTCAGAATAAATTCTGGGTGTGAATTATATAAGGAATAAACACTCCCATACAAGCTCAAGAGGAAAAATAAATAAAAAGATTACTCTTTTTGGACTTTTTACCAGGTTAAACTTAATTTTTTGCAAGAAATAATTTTTTGGGATATCTCCGGTATATACCAAAAGCTAAAAAATGTTGTAATTTGTTATTTCATCACACAACCCATTAATTTTGGGTGACAAGTTTCAAGTCTTTGTTTGACTCATCAACAGGTCCCAAATAGCGAAATTGGGTGATTTGAAAAACAAATGAAAAAAGAAGAAAGAAATGAAAAGTTTGAGAAAAATAGAAAAAACAATTTTTTATTTATTAAAAAAATTAAAAAAAAAAAAAATTTAAGGAAACAGATTCATTCGAAGCGAATCGAAACTGTATACGCCACGCAGTGGGCTGAAAAATAAATAAGCAAAGGAAGAAGAAGAAGCGTTTCATGTCAGCAGAAAACCTTACACTAATCGGTGCAGCTTGGTTTTCTACCTGCTGCAGACGCTTGAAAATAGATCAAACTGATCTCTTCTCATATAAACTCAGAATAAATTCTGGGTGTGAGTTATATGTGTAAAAAACTCTCCTATACAAGCCCAGGAGGAAAAATAAATAAAAAGATTACTCTTTTTGGACTTTTTACCAGGTTATACTTAATTTTTTGCAAGAAAGAATTTTTTGGGATATCTCCGGTATATAGCAAAAGCTAAAAAATGTTCTAATTTGTTATTTCATCACACAACCCATTAATTTTGGGTGACAAGTTTCAAGTCTTTGTTTGACTCATCAACAGGTCCCAAATAGCGAAATTGGGTGACTTGAAAAACAAATGGAAAAAGAAGAAAGAAACGAAAAGTTTGAGAAAAATAAAAAAAACAATTTTTTATTTATTAAACAAAATTAAAAAAAAAAAAAAAATTTAAGGAAACAGATTCATTCGAAGCGAATCGAAACTGTATACGCCACGCAGTGGGCTGAAAAATAAATAAGCAAAGGAAGAAGAAGAAGCGTTTCATGTCAGCAGAAAACCTTACACTCATCGGTGCAGCTTGGTTTTCTACCTGCTGCAGACGCTTGAAAATAGATCAAACTGATCTCTTCTCATATAAACTCAGAATAAATTCTGGGTGTGAATTATATGTGTAAAAAACTCTCCTATACAAGCCCAGGAGGAAAAATAAATAAAAAGATTACTCTTTTTGGACTTTTTACCAGGTTATACTTAATTTTTTGCAAGAAATAATTTTTTGGGACATCTCCGGTATAAGCCAAAAGCTAAAAAATGTTGTAATTTGTTATTTCATCACACAACCCATTAATTTTGGGTGACAAGTTTCAAGTCTTTGTTTGACTCATCAACAGGTCCCAAATAGCGAAATTGGGTGATTTGAAAAACAAATGAAAAAAGAAGAAAGAAATGAAAAGTTTGAGAAAAATAGAAAAAACAATTTTTTATTTATTAAAAAAAATTAAAAAAAAAAAAATTTAAGGAAACAGATTCATTCGAAGCGAATCGAAACTGTATACGCCACGCAGTGGGCTGAAAAATAAATAAGCAAAGGAAGAAGAAGAAGCGTTTCATGTCAGCAGAAAACCTTACACTAATCGGTGCAGCTTGGTTTTCTACCTGCTGCAGACGCTTGAAAATAGATCAAACTGATCTCTTCTCATATAAACTCAGAATAAATTCTGGGTGTGAATTATATGAGGAAAAAACACTCCTATACAAGCCCAGGAGGAAAATAAATAAAAAGATTACTCTTTTTGGACTTTTTACCAGGCTAAACTTAATTTTTTGCAAGAAACAATTTTTTGGGATATCTCCGGTATATAGCAAAAGATAAAAAATGTTCCAATTTGTTATTTCATGACACAACCCATTAATTTTGGGTGACAAGTTTCAAGTCTTGGTTTGACTCATCAACAGGTCCCAAATAGCGAAATTGGGTGATTTGAAAAACAAATGAAAAAATGAAAAAAGAAGAAAGAAATGAAAAGTTGACAAGTTTCAAGAAGAAGAATCGTTTCGTGTCAGCAGAAAACCTTACACTCATCGGTGCAGCTTGGTTTTCTGCCTGCTGCAGACGCTTGAAAATAGACGAAACTGATCTCTTCTCATATAAACTCAGAATAAATTCTGGGTGTGAATTATATAAGGAATAAACACTCCCATACAAGCTCAGGAGGAAAAATAAATAAAAAGATTACTCTTTTTGGACTTTTTACCGGGTTAAACTTAATTTTTTGCAAGAAATAATTTTTTGGGATATCTCCGGTATATACCAAAAGCTAAAAAATGTTGTAATTTGTTATTTCATCACACAACCCATTAATTTTGGGTGACAAGTTTCAAGTCTTTGTTTGACTCATCAACAGGTCCCAAATAGCGAAATTGGGTGATTTGAAAAACAAATGAAAAAAGAAGAAAGAAATGAAAAGTTTGAGAAAATTAGAAAAAACAATTTTTTATTTATTAAAAAAATTAAAAAAAAAAAAAATTTAAGGAAACAGATTCATTCGAAGCGAATCGAAACTGTATACGCCACGCAGTGGGCTGAAAAATAAATAAGAAAGGGAAGAAGAAGAATCGTTTCGTGTCAGCAGAAAAACTTTCACTCATCGGTGCAGCTTGGTTTTCTGCCTGCTGCAGACGCTTGAAAATAGACGAAACTGATCTCTTCTAATATAAACTCAGAATAAATTCTGGGTGTGAATTATATAAGGAATAAACACTCCCATACAAGCTCAAGAGGAAAAATAAATAAAAAGATTACTCTTTTTGGACTTTTTACCGGGTTAAACTTAATTTTTTGCAAGAAATAATTTTTTGGGACATCTCCGGTATATACCAAAAGCTAAAAAATGTTGTAATTTGTTATTTCATCACACAACCCATTACTTTTGGGTGACAAGTTTCAAGTCTTTGTTTGACTCATCAACAGGTCCCAAATAGCGAAATTGGGTGACTTGAAAAACAAATGGAAAAAGAAGAAAGAAACGAAAAGTTTGAGAAAAATAGAAAAAACAATTTTTTATTTATTAAAAAAATTAAAAAAAAAAAAAATTTAAGGAAACAGATTAATTCGAAGCGAATCGAAACTGTATACGCCACGCAGTGGGCTGAAAAATAAATAAGAAAGGGAAGAAGAAGAATCGTTTCGTGTCAGCAGAAAAACTTTCACTCATCGGTGCAGCTTGGTTTTCTGCCTGCTGCAGACGCATGAAAATAGACGAAACTGATCTCTTCTGATATAAACTCAGAATAAATTCTGGGTGTGAATTATATAAGGAATAAACACTCCCATACAAGCTCAAGAGGAAAAATAAATAAAAAGATTACTCTTTTTGGACTTTTTACCAGGTTAAACTTAATTTTTTGCAAGAAATAATTTTTTGGGATATCTCCGGTATATACCAAAAGCTAAAAAATGTTGTAATTTGTTAATTCATCACACAACCCATTAATTTTGGGTGACAAGTTTCAAGTCTTTGTTTGACTCATCAACAGGTCCCAAATAGCGAAATTGGGTGATTTGAAAAACAAATGAAAAAAGAAGAAAGAAATGAAAAGTTTGAGAAAAATAGAAAAAACAATTTTTTATTTATTAAAAAAATTAAAAAAAAAAAATAAATTTAAGGCAACAGATTCATTCGAAGCGAATCGAAACTGTATACGCCACGCAGTGGGCTGAAAAATAAATAAGCAAAGGAAGAAGAAGAAGCGTTTCATGTCAGCAGAAAACCTTACACTAATCGGTGCAGCTTGGTTTTCTACCTGCTGCAGACGCTTGAAAATAGATCAAACTGATCTCTTCTCATATAAACTCAGAATAAATTCTGGGTGTGAGTTATATGTGTAAAAAACTCTCCTATACAAGCCCAGGAGGAAAAATAAATAAAAAGATTACTCTTTTTGGACTTTTTACCAGGTTATACTTAATTTTTTGCAAGAAAGAATTTTTTGGGATATCTCCGGTTTATAGCAAAAGCTAAAAAATGTTCTAATTTGTTATTTCATCACACAACCCATTAATTTTGGGTGACAAGTTTCAAGTCTTTGTTTGACTCATCAACAGGTCCCAAATAGCGAAATTGGGTGCCTTGAAAAACAAATGGAAAAAGAAGAAAGAAACGAAAAGTTTGAGAAAAATAGAAAAAACAATTTTTTATTTATTAAAAAAATTAAAAAAAAAAAAATTTAAGGAAACAGATTAATTCGAAGCGAATCGAAACTGTATACGCCACGCAGTGGGCTGAAAAATAAATAAGAAAGGGAAGAAGAAGAATCGTTTCGTGTCAGCAGAAAAACTTTCACTCATCGGTGCAGCTTGGTTTTCTGCCTGCTGCAGACGCTTGAAAATAGACGAAACTGATCTCTTCTAATATAAACTCAGAATAAATTCTGGGTGTGAATTATATAAGGAATAAACACTCCCATACAAGCTCAAGAGGAAAAATAAATAAAAAGATTACTCTTTTTGGACTTTTTACCGGGTTAAACTTAATTTTTTGCAAGAAATAATTTTTTGGGACATCTCCGGTATATACCAAAAGCTAAAAAATGTTGTAATTTGTTATTTCATCACACAACCCATTAATTTTGGGTGACAAGTTTCAAGTCTTTGCTTGACTCATCAACAGGTCCCAAATAGCGAAATTGGGTGATTTGAAAAACAAATGAAAAAAGAAGAAAGAAATGAAAAGTTTGAGAAAAATAGAAAAAACAATTTTTTATTTATTAAAAAAAATTAAAAAAAAAAAATTTAAGGAAACAGATTCATTCGAAGCGAATCGAAACTGTATACGCCACGCAGTGGGCTGAAAAATAAATAAGCAAAGGAAGAAGAAGAAGCGTTTCATGTCAGCAGAAAACCTTACACTAATCGGTGCAGCTTGGTTTTCTACCTGCTGCAGACGCTTGAAAATAGATCAAACTGATCTCTTCTCATATAAACTCAGAATAAATTCTGGGTGTGAGTTATATGTGTAAAAAACTCTCCTATACAAGCCCAGGAGGAAAAATAAATAAAAAGATTACTCTTTTTGGACTTTTTACCAGGTTATACTTAATTTTTTGCAAGAAAGAATTTTTTGGGATATCTCCGGTTTATAGCAAAAGCTAAAAAATGTTCTAATTTGTTATTTCATCACACAACCCATTAATTTTGGGTGACAAGTTTCAAGTCTTTGTTTGACTCATCAACAGGTCCCAAATAGCGAAATTGGGTGCCTTGAAAAACAAATGGAAAAAGAAGAAAGAAACGAAAAGTTTGAGAAAAATAGAAAAAACAATTTTTTATTTATTAAAAAAATTAAAAAAAAAAAAAATTTAAGGAAACAGATTAATTCGAAGCGAATCGAAACTGTATACGCCACGCAGTGGGCTGAAAAATAAATAAGAAAGGGAAGAAGAAGAATCGTTTCGTGTCAGCAGAAAAACTTTCACTCATCGGTGCAGCTTGGTTTTCTGCCTGCTGCAGACGCATGAAAATAGACGAAACTGATCTCTTCTGACATAAACTCAGAATAAATTCTGGGTGTGAATTATATAAGGAATAAACACTCCCATACAAGCTCAAGAGGAAAAATAAATAAAAAGATTACTCTTTTTGGACTTTTTACCAGGTTAAACTTAATTTTTTGCAAGAAATAATTTTTTGGGATATCTCCGGTATATACCAAAAGCTAAAAAATGTTGTAATTTGTTATTTCATCACACAACCCATTAATTTTGGGTGACAAGTTTCAAGTCTTTGTTTGACTCATCAACAGGTCCCAAATAGCGAAATTGGGTGATTTGAAAAACAAATGAAAAAAGAAGAAAGAAATGAAAAGTTTGAGAAAAATAGAAAAAACAATTTTTTATTTATTAAAAAAATTAAAAAAAAAAAAAATAAATTTAAGGAAACAGATTCATTCGAAGCGAATCGAAACTGTATACGCCACGCAGTGGGCTGAAAAATAAATAAGCAAAGGAAGAAGAAGAAGCGTTTCATGTCAGCAGAAAACCTTACACTAATCGGTGCAGCTTGGTTTTCTACCTGCTGCAGACGCTTGAAAATAGATCAAACTGATCTCTTCTCATATAAACTCAGAATAAATTCTGGGTGTGAGTTATATGTGTAAAAAACTCTCCTATACAAGCCCAGGAGGAAAAATAAATAAAAAGATTACTCTTTTTGGACTTTTTACCAGGTTATACTTAATTTTTTGCAAGAAAGAATTTTTTGGGATATCTCCGGTTTATAGCAAAAGCTAAAAAATGTTCTAATTTGTTATTTCATCACACAACCCATTAATTTTGGGTGACAAGTTTCAAGTCTTTGTTTGACTCATCAACAGGTCCCAAATAGCGAAATTGGGTGCCTTGAAAAACAAATGGAAAAAGAAGAAAGAAACGAAAAGTTTGAGAAAAATAGAAAAAACAATTTTTTATTTATTAAAAAAATTAAAAAAAAAAAAATTTAAGGAAACAGATTAATTCGAAGCGAATCGAAACTGTATACGCCACGCAGTGGGCTGAAAAATAAATAAGAAAGGGAAGAAGAAGAATCGTTTCGTGTCAGCAGAAAAACTTTCACTCATCGGTGCAGCTTGGTTTTCTGCCTGCTGCAGACGCTTGAAAATAGACGAAACTGATCTCTTCTAATATAAACTCAGAATAAATTCTGGGTGTGAATTATATAAGGAATAAACACTCCCATACAAGCTCAAGAGGAAAAATAAATAAAAAGATTACTCTTTTTGGACTTTTTACCGGGTTAAACTTAATTTTTTGCAAGAAATAATTTTTTGGGACATCTCCGGTATATACCAAAAGCTAAAAAATGTTGTAATTTGTTATTTCATCACACAACCCATTAATTTTGGGTGACAAGTTTCAAGTCTTTACTTGACTCATCAACAGGTCCCAAATAGCGAAATTGGGTGATTTGAAAAACAAATGAAAAAAGAAGAAAGAAATGAAAAGTTTGAGAAAAATAGAAAAAACAATTTTTTATTTATTAAAAAAAATTAAAAAAAAAAAAAATTTAAGGAAACAGATTCATTCGAAGCGAATCGAAACTGTATACGCCACGCAGTGGGCTGAAAAATAAATAAGCAAAGGAAGAAGAAGAAGCGTTTCATGTCAGCAGAAAACCTTACACTAATCGGTGCAGCTTGGTTTTCTACCTGCTGCAGACGCTTGAAAATAGATCAAACTGATCTCTTCTCATATAAACTCAGAATAAATTCTGGGTGTGAATTATTTGAGGAAAAAACACTCCTATACAAGCCCAGGAGGAAAATAAATAAAAGGATTACTCTTTTTGGACTTTTTACCAGGCTAAACTTAATTTTTTGCAAGAAAGAATTTTTTGGGATATCTCCGGTATATAGCAAAAGATAAAAAATGTTCCAATTTGTTATTTCATGACACAACCCATTAATTTTGGGTGACATCAACAGGTCCCAAATAGCGAAATTGGGTGATTTGAAAAACAAATGAAAAAATGAAAAAAGAAGAAAGAAATGACAAGTTGACAAGTTTCAAGAAGAAGAATCGTTTCGTGTCAGCAGAAAACCTTACACTCATCTGTGCAGCTTGGTTTTCTGCCTGCTGCAGACGCTTGAAAATAGACGAAACTGAGCTCTTCTCATATAAACTCAGAATAAATTCTGGGTGTGAATTATATAAGGAATAAACACTCCCATACAAGCTCAGGAGGAAAAATAAATAAAAAGATTACTCTTTTTGGACTTTTTACCGGGTTAAACTTAATTTTTTGCAAGAAATAATTTTTTGGGATATCTCCGGTATATACCAAAAGCTAAAAAATGTTGTAATTTGTTATTTCATCACACAACCCATTAATTTTGGGTGACAAGTTTCAAGTCTTTGTTTGACTCATCAACACGTCCCAAATAGCGAAATTGGGTGATTTGAAAAACAAATGAAAAAAGAAGAAAGAAATGAAAATTTTGAGAAAAATAGAAAAAACAATTTTTTATTTATTAAAAAAATTAAAAAAAAAAAAAAAATTTGAAGAAACAGATTCATTCGAAGCGAATCCAACCTGTATACGCCACGCAGTGGGCTGAAAAATAAATAAGAAAGGGAAGAAGAAGAATCGTTTCGTGTCAGCAGAATAACTTTCACTCATCGGTGCAGCTTGGTTTTCTGCGTGTTGCAGACGCTTGAAAATAGACGAAACTGATCTCTTCTCATATAAACTCTGAATAAATCTCTTCTCATATAAACTCAGAATAAATTCTGGGTGTGAATTATATAAGGAATAAACACCCCCATACAAGCTCAAGAGGAAAAATAAATAAAAAGATTACTCTTTTTGGACTTTTTACCGGGTTAAACTTAATTTTTTGCAAGAAATAATTTTTTGGGACATCTCCGGTATATACCAAAAGCTAAAAAATGTTGTAATTTGTTATTTCATCACACAACCCATTAATTTTGGGTGACAAGTTTCAAGTCTGTGTTTGACTCATCAACAGGTCCCAAATAGCGAAATTGTGTGATTTGAAAAACAAATGGAAAAAGAAGAAAGAAATGAAAAGTTTGAGAAAAATAGAAAAAACAATTTTTTATTTATTAAAAAAATTAAAAAAAAAAAAAAAATTAAAGAAACAGATTCATTCGAAGCGAATCGAAACTGTGTACGCCACGCATTGGGCTGAAAAATAAATAAGAAAAGGAAGAAGAAGAACGGTTTCGTGTCAGCAGAAAACCTTACACTCATCGGTGCAGCTTGGTTTTCTGCCTGCTGCAGACGCTTGAAAATAGATCAAACTAATCTCCTCTCATATAAACTCAGAATAAATTCTGGGTGTGAGTTATATGTGCAAAAAACTCTCCTATACAAGCCCAGGAGGAAAAATAAATAAAAAGATTACTCTTTTTGGACTTTTTACCAGGTTAAACTTAATTTTTTGCAAGAAATAATTTTTTGGGATATCTCCGGTATATACCAAAAGCTAAAAAATGTTGTAATTTGTTATTTCATCACACAACCCATTAATTTTGGGTGACAAGTTTCAAGTCTTTGTTTGACTCATCAACAGGTCCCAAATAGCGAAATTGGGTGATTTGAAAAACAAATGAAAAAATGAAAAAAGAAGAAAGAAATGAAAAGTTGACAAGCTTCAAGAAGAAGAATCGTTTCGTGTCAGCAGAAAACCTTACACTCATCGGTGCAGCTTGGTTTTCTGCCTGCTGCAGACGCTTGAAAATAGACGAAACTGAGCTCTTCTCATATAAACTCAGAATAAATTCTGGGTGTGAATTATATAAGGGATAAACACTCCCATACAAGCTCAGGAGGAAAAATAAATAAAAAGATTACTCTTTTTGGACTTTTTACCGGGTTAAACTTAATTTTTTGCAAGAAATAATTTTTTGGGATATCTCCGGTATATACCAAAAGCTAAAAAATGTTGTAATTTGTTATTTCATCACACAACCCATTAATTTTGGGTGACAAGTTTCAAGTCTTTGTTTGACTCATCAACAGGTCCCAAATAGCGAAATTGGGTGATTTGAAAAACAAATGAAAAAAGAAGAAAGAAATGAAAAGTTTGAGAAAAATAGAAAAAACAATTTTTTATTTATTAAAAAAATTAAAAAAAAAAAAAATTTAAGGAAACAGATTCATTCGAAGCGAATCGAAACTGTATACGCCACGCAGTGGGCTGAAAAATAAATAAGAAAGGGAAGAAGAAGAATCGTTTCGTGTCAGCAGAATAACTTTCACTCATCGGTGCAGCTTGGTTTTCTGCGTGTTGCAGACGCTTGAAAATAGACGAAACTGATCTCTTCTCATATAAACTCAGAATAAATCTCTTCTCATATAAACTCAGAATAAATTCTGGGTGTGAATTATATAAGGAATAAACACCCCCATACAAGCTCAAGAGGAAAAATAAATAAAAAGATTACTCTTTTTGGACTTTTTACCGGGTTAAACTTAATTTTTTGCAAGAAATAATTTTTTGGGACATCTCCGGTATATACCAAAAGCTAAAAAATGTTGTAATTTGTTATTTCATCACACAACCCATTAATTTTGGCTGACAAGTTTCAAGTCTGTGTTTGACTCATCAACAGGTCCCAAATAGCGAAATTGGGTGATTTGAAAAACAAATGGAAAAAGAAGAAAGAAATGAAAAGTTTGAGAAAAATAGAAAAAACAATTTTTTATTTATTAAAAAAATTAAAAAAAAAAAAAATTAAGTAAACAGATTCATTCGAAGCGAATCGAAACTGTGTACGCCACGCACTGGGCTGAAAAATAAATAAGAAAAGGAAGAAGAAGAACGGTTTCGTGTCAGCAGAAAACCTTACACTCATCGGTGCAGCTTGGTTTTCTGCCTGCTGCAGACGCTTGAAAATAGATCAAACTAATCTCCTCTCATATAAACTCAGAATAAATTCTGGGTGTGAGTTATATGTGCAAAAAACTCTCCTATATAAGCCCAGGAGGAAAAATAAATAAAAAGATTACTCTTTTTTGACTTTTTACCAGGTTAAACTTAATTTTTTGCAAGAAAGAATTTTTTGGGATATCTCCGGTATATAGCAAAAGCTAAAAAATGTTCTAATTTGTTATTTCATCACACAACCCATTAATTTTGGGTGACAAGTTTCAAGTCTTTGTTTGACTCATCAACAGGTCCCAAATAGCGAAATTGGGTGACTTGAAAAACAAATGGAAAAAGAAGAAAGAAACGAAAAGTTTGAGAAAAATAGAAAAAACAAATTTTTATTTATTAAAAAAATTAAAAAAAAAAAAAAATTTAAGGAAACAGATTAATTCGAAGCGAATCGAAACTGTATACGCCACGCAGTGGGCTGAAAAATTAAATAAGAAAGGGAAGAAGAAGAATCGTTTCGTGTCAGCAGAAAAACTTTCACTCATCGGTGCAGCTTGGTTTTCTGCCTGCTGCAGACGCTTGAAAATAGACGAAACTGATCTCTTCTAATATAAACTCAGAATAAATTCTGGGTGTGAATTATATGAGGAAAAAACACTCCTATACAAGCCCAGGAGGAAAATAAATAAAAAGATTACTCTTTTTGGACTTTTTACCGGGTTAAACTTAATTTTTTGCAAGAAATAATTTTTTGGGATATCTCCGGTATATACCAAAAGCTAAAAAATGTTGTAATTTGTTATTTCATCACACAACCCATTAATTTTGGGTGACAAGTTTCAAGTCTGTGTTTGACTCATCAACAGGTCCCAAATAGCGAAATTGGGTGATTTGAAAAACAAATGGAAAAAGAAGAAAGAAATGAAAAGTTTGAGAAAAACAGAAAAAACAATTTTTCATTTATTAAAAAAATTAAAAAAAAAAAAATTTAAGGAAACAGATTCATTCGAAGCGAATCGAAACTGTGTACGCCACGCACTGGTCTGAAAAATAAATAAGAAAAGGAAGAAGAAGAACGGTTTCGTTTCAGCAGAAAACCTTACACTCATCGGTGCAGCTTGGTTTTCTGCCTGCTGCAGACGCTTGAAAATAGATCAAACTAATCTCCTCTCATATAAACTCAGAATAAATTCTGGGTGTGAGTTATATGTTCAAAAAACTCTCCTATACAAGCCCAGGAGGAAAAATAAATAAAAAGATTACTCTTTTTGGACTTTTTACCAGGTTAAACTTAATTTTTTGCAAGAAAGAATTTTTTGGGATATCTCCGGTATATAGCAAAAGCTAAAAAATGTTCTAATTTGTTATTTCATCACACAACCCATTAATTTTGGGTGACAAGTTTCAAGTCTTTGTTTGACTCATCAACAGGTCCCAAATAGCGAAATTGGGTGACTTGAAAAACAAATGGAAAAAGAAGAAAGAAACGAAAAATTTGAGAAAAATAGAAAAAACAATTTTTTATTTATTAAAAAAATAAAAAAAAAAAAAAAAATTTAAGGAAACAGATTAATTCGAAGCGAATCGAAACTGTATACGCCACGCAGTGGGCTGAAAAATAAATAAGAAAGGGAAGAAGAAGAATCGTTTCGTGTCAGCAGAAAAACTTTCACTCGTCGGTGCAGCTTGGTTTTCTGCCTGCTGCAGACGCTTGAAAATAGACGGAACTGATCTCTTCTAATATAAACTCAGAATAAATTCTGGGTGTGAATTATATAAGGAATAAACACCCCCATACAAGCTCAAGAGGAAAAATAAATAAAAAGATTACTCTTTTTGGACTTTTTACCGGGTTAAAATTAATTTTTTGCAAGAAATAATTTTTTGCAAGAAATAATTTTTTGGGACATCTCCGGTATATACCAAAAGCTAAAAAATGTTGTAATTTGTTATTTCATCACACAACCCATTAATTTTGGGTGACAAGTTTCAAGTCTGTGTTTGACTCATCAACAGGTCCCAAATAGCGAAATTGGGTGATTTGAAAAACAAATGGAAAAAGAAGAAAGAAATGAAAAGTTTGAGAAAAATAGAAAAAACAATTTTTTATTTATTAAAAAAATTAAAAAAAAAAAAAATTTAAGGAAACAGATTCATTCGAAGCGAATCGAAACTGTGTACGCCACGCACTGGGCTGAAAAATAAATAAGAAAAGGAAGAAGAAGAACGGTTTCGTGTCAGCAGAAAACCTTACACTCATCGGTGCAGCTTGGTTTTCTGCCTGCTGCAGACGCTTGAAAATAGATCAAACTACTCTCCTCTCATATAAACTCAGAATAAATTCTGGGTGTGAGTTATATGTGCAAAAAACTCTCCTATACAAGCCCAGGAGGAAAAATAAATAAAAAGATTACTCTTTTTGGACTTTTTACCAGGTTAAACTTAATTTTTTGCAAGAAAGAATTTTTTGGGATATCTCCGGTATATACCAAAAGCTAAAAAATGTTGTAATTTGTTATATCATCACACAACCCATTAATTTTGGGTGACAAGTTTCAAGTCTTTGTTTGACTTATCAACAGGTCCCAAATAGCGAAATTGGGTGACTTGAAAAACAAATGGAAAAAGAAGAAAGAAACGAAAAGTTTGAGAAAAATAGAAAAAACAATTTTTTATTTATTAAAAAAATTAAAAAAAAAAAAATTTAAGGAAACAGATTAATTCGAAGCGAATCGAAACTGTATACGCCACGCAGTGGGCTGAAAAATAAATAAGAAAGGGAAGAAGAAGAATCGTTTCGTGTCAGCAGAAAAACTTTCAATCATCGGTGCAGCTTGGTTTTCTGCCTGCTGCAGACGCTTGAAAATAGACGAAACTGATCTCTTCTAATATAAACTCAGAATAAATTCTGGGTGTGAATTATATAAGGAATAAACACTCCCATACAAGCTCAAGAGGAAAAATAAATAAAAAGATTACTCTTTTTGGACTTTTTACCAGGTTAAACTTAATTTTTTGCAAGAAATAATTTTTTGGGATATCTCCGGTATATACCAAAAGCTAAAAAATGTTGTAATTTGTTATTTCATCACACAACCCATTAATTTTGGGTGACAAGTTTCAAGTCTTTGTTTGACTCATCAACAGGTCCCAAATAGCGAAATTGGGTGATTTGAAAAACAAATGAAAAAAGAAGAAAGAAATGAAAAGTTTGAGAAAAATAGAAAAAACAATTTTTTATTTATTAAAAAAATTAAAAAAAAAAATTTTTTGTTAAAGAAACAGATTCACTCGAAACGAATCGAACCTGTATACGCCACGCAGTGTGCTGAAAAATAAATAAGAAAAGGAAGAAGAAGAAAGGAATAATTTTTTGGGATATCTCCGGTATATACCAAAAGCTAAAAAATGTTGTAATTTGTTATTTCATCACACAACCCATTAATTTTGGGTGACAAGTTTCAAGTCTTTGCTTGACTCATCAACAGGTCCCAAATAGCGAAATTGGGTGACTTGAAAAACAAATGGAAAAAGAAGAAAGAAACGAAAAGTTTGAGAAAAATAGAAAAAACAATTTTTTATTTATTAAAAAAATTAAAAAAAAAAAATTTAAGGAAAGAGATTAATTCGAAGCGAATCGAAACTGTATACGCCACGCAGTGGGCTGAAAAATAAATAAGAAAGGGAAGAAGAAGAATCATTTCGTGTCAGCAGAAAAACTTTCACTCATCGGTGCAGCTTGTTTTTCTGCCTGCTGCAGATGCTTGAAAATAGACGAAACTGATCTCTTCTAATATAAACTCAGAATAAATTCTGGGTGTGAATTATATCAGGAAAAAACACTCCCATACAAGCTCAGGAGGAAAAATAAATAAAAAAATTACTCTTTTTGGACTTTTTACCAGGCTAAACTTAATTTATTGCAAGAAAGAATTTTTTGGGATATCTCCGATATATAGCAAAAGCTAAAAAATGTTCTAATTTGTTATTTCATCACACAACCCATTAATTTTGGGTGACAAGTTTCAAGTCTTGGTTTGACACATCAACAGGTCCCAAATAGCGAAATTGGGTGATTTGAAAAACAAATGAAAAAATGAAAAAAGAAGAAAGAAATGAAAAGTTGACAAGTTTCAAGTCTTTGTTTGACTAATCAACAGGTCCCAAATAGCGAAATTGGATGATTTGAAAAACAAATGAAAAAATGAAAAAAGAAAACAGAAATGAAAAGTTTGAGAAAAATAGAAAAAAAAATTTTTTATTTATTAAAAAAATTTAAAAAAAAAAAAAATTTTTAAAGAAACAGATTCATTCGAAGCGAATCGAAACTGGGTACGCCACGCGGTGGGCTGAAAAATAAATAAGAAAATGAAGAAGAAGAATCGTATCGTGTCAGCAGAAAACCTTACACTCATCGGTGTAGCTTGGTTTTCTGCCTACTGCAGACGCTTGAAAATAGACGAAACTGATCTCTTCTCACATAAACTCAGAATAAATTCTGGGTGTGAATTATATAAGGAATAAACACTCCCATACAAGCTCAGGAGGAAAAATAAATAAAAAAATTACTCTTTTTGGACTTTTTACCAGGCTAAACTTAATTTATTGCAAGAAAGAATTTTTTGGGATATCTCCGATATATAGCAAAAGCTAAAAAATGTTCTAATTTGTTATTTCATCACACAACCCATTAATTTTGGGTGACAAGTTTCAAGTCTTGGTTTGACACATCAACAGGTCCCAAATAGCGAAATTGGGTGATTTGAAAAACAAATGAAAAAATGAAAAAAGAAGAAAGAAATGAAAAGTTGACAAGTTTCAAGTCTTTGTTTGACTAATCAACAGGTACCAAATAGCGTAATTGGGTGATTTGAAAAACAAATGAAAAAAGAAGAAAGAAATGAAAAGTTTGAGAAAAATAGTAAAAACAATTTTTTATTTACTAAAAAAATTAAAAAAAAAAAAAATTTAAGGAAATAGATTCATTCGAAGCGAATCGAACCTGTATACGCCACGCAGTGGGCTGTAAAATAAATAACAAAAGGAAGAAGAAGAAGCGTTTCGCGTCAGCAGAAAACCTTACACTCATCGGAGCAGCTTAGTTTTCTGCCTGCAGACGCTTGAAAATAGATAAAACTGATCTCTTCTCATATAAACTCAGAATAAATTCTGGGTGTGAATTATATGAGGAAAAAACACTCTTATACAAGCCCGGGAGGATAAATAAATAAAGAAAAGATTACTCTTTTCGGACTTTTTACCAGGTTAAACTTAATTTTGTGCAAGAAATAATTTTTTGGGATATCTCCGGTATATAGCAAAAGCTAAAGAATGTTCTAATTTGTTATTTCATCACACAACCCATTAATTTTTGGTGACAAGTTTCAAGTTTTGGCTTGACTCATCAGCAGCTCCCAAATAGCGAAATTGGGTGATTTGAAAAACAAATGAAAAAAGAAGAAATAAATGAAAAGTTTGCGAAAAATAGAAAAATGCTGCAGACGCTTGAAAATAGATCAAACTGATCTCTTCTCATATAAACTCAGAATAAATTCTGGGTGTAAATTATATGAGGAAAAAACACTCCTATACAAGACCAGCAGGAAAAATAAATAAAAAGATTACCCTTTTTTGACTTTTTATCGGGTTAAACTTAATTTTGTGCAAGAAATATTTTTTTGGGATATCTCCGGTATATAGCAAAAGCTAAAAAATGTTCTAATTTGTTATTTCATCACACAACCCATTAATTTTTGGTGACAAATTCCAAGTCTTGGTTTGACTCATCAACAGGTCCAATATAGCGAAATTGGTTGATTTGAAAAACAAATGGAAAAAGAAGAAAGAAATGAAAAGTTTGAGAAAAATAGAAAAAACAATTTTTTATTTATTAAAATAATTAAAAAAAAAATTAAGGAAACAGATTCATTCGAAGCGAATCGAACCTGTATACGCCACGCAGTGGACTGAAAAATAAATAAGAAAAGGAAGAAGAAGAATTTGTTTCGTGTCAGCAGAAAACCTTACACTCATCGGTGCAGCTTGGTTTTCTGCCTGCTGCAGACGCTTGGAAATAGATCAAACTGATCTCTTCTCATATAAACTCAGAATAAATTCTGGGTGTAAATTATATGAGGAAAAAACACTCCCATACAAGCCCAGAAGGAAAAATAAATAAAAAGATTACTCTTTTTGGACTTTTTACCAGGCTAAACTTAATTTTTTGCAAGAAAGAATTTTTTGGGATATCTCCGGTATATAGCAAAAGCTAAAAAATGTTGTAATTTGTTATTTCATCACACAACCCATTAATTTTGGGTGACAAGTTTCAAGTCTTGGTTTGACTCATCAACAGGTCCCAAGTAGCGAAATTGGGTGATTTGAAAAACAAATGGAAAAAGAAGAAAGAAATGAAAAGTTTGAGAAAAATAGAAAAAACAATTTTTTATTTATTAAAAAAATTAAAAAAAAAAAAATTTAAGGAAACAGATTCATTCGAAGCGAATCGAAGCTGTGTACGCCACGCACTGGTCTGAAAAATAAATAAGAAAAGGAAGAAGAAGAACGGTTTCGTTTCAGCAGAAAACCTTACACTCATCGGTGCAGCTTGGTTTTCTGCCTGCTGCAGACGCTTGAAAATAGATCAAACTAATCTCCTCTCATATAAACTCAGAATAAATTCTGGGTGTGAGTTATATGTTCAAAAAACTCTCCTATACAAGCCCAGGAGGAAAAATAAATAAAAAGATTACTCTTTTTGGACTTTTTACCAGGTTAAACTTAATTTTTTGCAAGAAAGAATTTTTTGGGATATCTCCGGTATATAGCAAAAGCTAAAAAATGTTCTAATTTGTTATTTCATCACACAACCCATTAATTTTGGGTGACAAGTTTCAAGTCTTTGTTTGACTCATCAACAGGTCCCAAATAGCGAAATTGGGTGACTTGAAAAACAAATGGAAAAAGAAGAAAGAAACGAAAAATTTGAGAAAAATAGAAAAAACAATTTTTTATTTATTAAAAAAATAAAAAAAAAAAAAAAAATTTAAGGAAACAGATTAATTCGAAGCGAATCGAAACTGTATACGCCACGCAGTGGGCTGAAAAATAAATAAGAAAGGGAAGAAGAAGAATCGTTTCGTGTCAGCAGAAAAACTTTCACTCGTCGGTGCAGCTTGGTTTTCTGCCTGCTGCAGACGCTTGAAAATAGACGGAACTGATCTCTTCTAATATAAACTCAGAATAAATTCTGGGTGTGAATTATATAAGGAATAAACACCCCCATACAAGCTCAAGAGGAAAAATAAATAAAAAGATTACTCTTTTTGGACTTTTTACCGGGTTAAAATTAATTTTTTGCAAGAAATAATTTTTTGCAAGAAATAATTTTTTGGGACATCTCCGGTATATACCAAAAGCTAAAAAATGTTGTAATTTGTTATTTCATCACACAACCCATTAATTTTGGGTGACAAGTTTCAAGTCTGTGTTTGACTCATCAACAGGTCCCAAATAGCGAAATTGGGTGATTTGAAAAACAAATGGAAAAAGAAGAAAGAAATGAAAAGTTTGAGAAAAATAGAAAAAACAATTTTTTATTTATTAAAAAAATTAAAAAAAAAAAAAATTTAAGGAAACAGATTCATTCGAAGCGAATCGAAACTGTGTACGCCACGCACTGGGCTGAAAAATAAATAAGAAAAGGAAGAAGAAGAACGGTTTCGTGTCAGCAGAAAACCTTACACTCATCGGTGCAGCTTGGTTTTCTGCCTGCTGCAGACGCTTGAAAATAGATCAAACTACTCTCCTCTCATATAAACTCAGAATAAATTCTGGGTGTGAGTTATATGTGCAAAAAACTCTCCTATACAAGCCCAGGAGGAAAAATAAATAAAAAGATTACTCTTTTTGGACTTTTTACCAGGTTAAACTTAATTTTTTGCAAGAAAGAATTTTTTGGGATATCTCCGGTATATACCAAAAGCTAAAAAATGTTGTAATTTGT
Organism: Dioctria rufipes; assembly: GCA_963924295.1. Taxonomy (NCBI): domain Eukaryota; kingdom Metazoa; phylum Arthropoda; class Insecta; order Diptera; family Asilidae; genus Dioctria; species Dioctria rufipes. Next base: position 141,515,470 of record OZ002740.1, read on the forward strand.
TATATCATCACACAACCCATTAATTTTGGGTGACAAGTTTCAAGTCTTTGTTTGACTTATCAACAGGTCCCAAATAGCGAAATTGGGTGACTTGAAAAACAAATGGAAAAAGAAGAAAGAAACGAAAAGTTTGAGAAAAATAGAAAAAACAATTTTTTATTTATTAAAAAAATTAAAAAAAAAAAAATTTAAGGAAACAGATTAATTCGAAGCGAATCGAAACTGTATACGCCACGCAGTGGGCTGAAAAATAAATAAGAAAGGGAAGAAGAAGAATCGTTTCGTGTCAGCAGAAAAACTTTCAATCATCGGTGCAGCTTGGTTTTCTGCCTGCTGCAGACGCTTGAAAATAGACGAAACTGATCTCTTCTAATATAAACTCAGAATAAATTCTGGGTGTGAATTATATAAGGAATAAACACTCCCATACAAGCTCAAGAGGAAAAATAAATAAAAAGATTACTCTTTTTGGACTTTTTACCAGGTTAAACTTAATTTTTTGCAAGAAATAATTTTTTGGGATATCTCCGGTATATACCAAAAGCTAAAAAATGTTGTAATTTGTTATTTCATCACACAACCCATTAATTTTGGGTGACAAGTTTCAAGTCTTTGTTTGACTCATCAACAGGTCCCAAATAGCGAAATTGGGTGATTTGAAAAACAAATGAAAAAAGAAGAAAGAAATGAAAAGTTTGAGAAAAATAGAAAAAACAATTTTTTATTTATTAAAAAAATTAAAAAAAAAAATTTTTTGTTAAAGAAACAGATTCACTCGAAACGAATCGAACCTGTATACGCCACGCAGTGTGCTGAAAAATAAATAAGAAAAGGAAGAAGAAGAAAGAAATAATTTTTTGGGATATCTCCGGTATATACCAAAAGCTAAAAAATGTTGTAATTTGTTATTTCATCACACAACCCATTAATTTTGGGTGACAAGTTTCAAGTCTTTGCTTGACTCATCAACAGGTCCCAAATAGCGAAATTGGGTGACTTGAAAAACAAATGGAAAAAGAAGAAAGAAACGAAAAGTTTGAGAAAAATAGAAAAAACAATTTTTTATTTATTAAAAAAATTAAAAAAAAAAAATTTAAGGAAAGAGATTAATTCGAAGCGAATCGAAACTGTATACGCCACGCAGTGGGCTGAAAAATAAATAAGAAAGGGAAGAAGAAGAATCATTTCGTGTCAGCAGAAAAACTTTCACTCATCGGTGCAGCTTGTTTTTCTGCCTGCTGCAGATGCTTGAAAATAGACGAAACTGATCTCTTCTAATATAAACTCAGAATAAATTCTGGGTGTGAATTATATCAGGAAAAAACACTCCCATACAAGCTCAGGAGGAAAAATAAATAAAAAAATTACTCTTTTTGGACTTTTTACCAGGCTAAACTTAATTTATTGCAAGAAAGAATTTTTTGGGATATCTCCGATATATAGCAAAAGCTAAAAAATGTTCTAATTTGTTATTTCATCACACAACCCATTAATTTTGGGTGACAAGTTTCAAGTCTTGGTTTGACACATCAACAGGTCCCAAATAGCGAAATTGGGTGATTTGAAAAACAAATGAAAAAATGAAAAAAGAAGAAAGAAATGAAAAGTTGACAAGTTTCAAGTCTTTGTTTGACTAATCAACAGGTCCCAAATAGCGAAATTGGATGATTTGAAAAACAAATGAAAAAATGAAAAAAGAAAACAGAAATGAAAAGTTTGAGAAAAATAGAAAAAAAAATTTTTTATTTATTAAAAAAATTTAAAAAAAAAAAAAATTTTTAAAGAAACAGATTCATTCGAAGCGAATCGAAACTGTGTACGCCACGCGGTGGGCTGAAAAATAAATAAGAAAATGAAGAAGAAGAATCGTATCGTGTCAGCAGAAAACCTTACACTCATCGGTGTAGCTTGGTTTTCTGCCTACTGCAGACGCTTGAAAATAGACGAAACTGATCTCTTCTCACATAAACTCAGAATAAATTCTGGGTGTGAATTATATAAGGAATAAACACTCCCATACAAGCTCAGGAGGAAAAATAAATAAAAAAATTACTCTTTTTGGACTTTTTACCAGGCTAAACTTAATTTATTGCAAGAAAGAATTTTTTGGGATATCTCCGATATATAGCAAAAGCTAAAAAATGTTCTAATTTGTTATTTCATCACACAACCCATTAATTTTGGGTGACAAGTTTCAAGTCTTGGTTTGACACATCAACAGGTCCCAAATAGCGAAATTGGGTGATTTGAAAAACAAATGAAAAAATGAAAAAAGAAGAAAGAAATGAAAAGTTGACAAGTTTCAAGTCTTTGTTTGACTAATCAACAGGTACCAAATAGCGTAATTGGGTGATTTGAAAAACAAATGAAAAAAGAAGAAAGAAATGAAAAGTTTGAGAAAAATAGTAAAAACAATTTTTTATTTACTAAAAAAATTAAAAAAAAAAAAAATTTAAGGAAATAGATTCATTCGAAGCGAATCGAACCTGTATACGCCACGCAGTGGGCTGTAAAATAAATAACAAAAGGAAGAAGAAGAAGCGTTTCGCGTCAGCAGAAAACCTTACACTCATCGGAGCAGCTTAGTTTTCTGCCTGCAGACGCTTGAAAATAGATAAAACTGATCTCTTCTCATATAAACTCAGAATAAATTCTGGGTGTGAATTATATGAGGAAAAAACACTCTTATACAAGCCCGGGAGGATAAATAAATAAAGAAAAGATTACTCTTTTCGGACTTTTTACCAGGTTAAACTTAATTTTGTGCAAGAAATAATTTTTTGGGATATCTCCGGTATATAGCAAAAGCTAAAGAATGTTCTAATTTGTTATTTCATCACACAACCCATTAATTTTTGGTGACAAGTTTCAAGTTTTGGCTTGACTCATCAGCAGCTCCCAAATAGCGAAATTGGGTGATTTGAAAAACAAATGAAAAAAGAAGAAATAAATGAAAAGTTTGCGAAAAATAGAAAAATGCTGCAGACGCTTGAAAATAGATCAAACTGATCTCTTCTCATATAAACTCAGAATAAATTCTGGGTGTAAATTATATGAGGAAAAAACACTCCTATACAAGACCAGCAGGAAAAATAAATAAAAAGATTACCCTTTTTTGACTTTTTATCGGGTTAAACTTAATTTTGTGCAAGAAATAATTTTTTGGGATATCTCCGGTATATAGCAAAAGCTAAAAAATGTTCTAATTTGTTATTTCATCACACAACCCATTAATTTTTGGTGACAAATTCCAAGTCTTGGTTTGACTCATCAACAGGTCCAATATAGCGAAATTGGTTGATTTGAAAAACAAATGGAAAAAGAAGAAAGAAATGAAAAGTTTGAGAAAAATAGAAAAAACAATTTTTTATTTATTAAAATAATTAAAAAAAAAATTAAGGAAACAGATTCATTCGAAGCGAATCGAACCTGTATACGCCACGCAGTGGACTGAAAAATAAATAAGAAAAGGAAGAAGAAGAATTTGTTTCGTGTCAGCAGAAAACCTTACACTCATCGGTGCAGCTTGGTTTTCTGCCTGCTGCAGACGCTTGGAAATAGATCAAACTGATCTCTTCTCATATAAACTCAGAATAAATTCTGGGTGTAAATTATATGAGGAAAAAACACTCCCATACAAGCCCAGAAGGAAAAATAAATAAAAAGATTACTCTTTTTGGACTTTTTACCAGGCTAAACTTAATTTTTTGCAAGAAAGAATTTTTTGGGATATCTCCGGTATATAGCAAAAGCTAAAAAATGTTGTAATTTGTTATTTCATCACACAACCCATTAATTTTGGGTGACAAGTTTCAAGTCTTGGTTTGACTCATCAACAGGTCCCAAGTAGCGAAATTGGGTGATTTGAAAAACAAATGGAAAAAGAAGAAAGAAATGAAAAGTTTGAGAAAAATAGAAAAAACAATTTTTTATTTATTAAAAATATTTAAAAAATAAAAAAAAAAAAATTTAAAGAAACAGATTCATTCGATGCGAATCGAAGCTGTATACGCCACGCAGTGGGCTAAAAAATAAATAACAAAAGGAAGAAGAAGAAGCGTTTCGTGTCAGCAGAAAACCTTACACTCATCGGTGCAGCTTGGTTTTCTGCCTGCTGCAGACGCTTGAAGATAGATCAAAATGATCTCTTCCCATATAAACTCAGAATAAATTCTGGGTGTGAATTATATAATTAAAAAACACTCCTACACAAGCCCACGATGAAAAATAAAGAAAAAGATTACTTTTTTTGGACTTTTTACCCGGTTAAACTTAATTTTGTACAAGAAAGAATTTTTTGGGATACCTCCGGTGTATAGCAAAAGCTAAAGAATGCTCTAATTTGTTATTAATTTTTGGTGACAAGTTTCAAGTCTTGGTTTGACTCATCAGCAGGTCCGAAATAGCGAAATTGGTTCATTTGAAAAACAAATGAAAAAAAAGAAAGAAATGAAAAGTTTGAGAAAAATAGAAAAATGCTGCAGACGCGTGAAAATAGATCAAACTGATCTCTTCTCATATAAACTCAGAATAAATGCTGGGTGTGAATTATATGAGGAAAAAACCTCCTATACAAGACCAGCAGGAAAAATAAATAAAAAGTTTACTCCTTTTTTACTTTTTACCGGGTTAAACTTAATTTTGTGCAAGAAAGAATTTTTTGGGGTATCTCCGGTATATAGCAAAAGTTAAAAAATGTTCTAATTTGTTATTTCATCACACAACCCATTAATTTTGGGTGACAAGTTTCAAGTCTTGGTTTGACTCATCAACAGGTCCCAAATAGCGAAATTGGGAGATTTGAAAAACAAATGAAAAAATCAAAAAAGAAGAAAGAAATGAAAAGTTGACAAGTTTCAAGTCTTTGTTTGACTAATCAACAGGTCCCAAATAGCGAAATTGGGTGATTTGAAAAACAAATGAAAAAATGACAAAAGAAAACAGAAATGAAAAGTTTGAGAAAAATAGAAAAAACAATTTTTTTTTTATTAAAAAAATTTAAAAAAAAAAAAAAAATTTTAAAGAAACAGATTCATTCGAAGCGACTCGAAACTGTGTACGCCACGCGGTGGGCTGAAAAATAAATAAGAAAATGAAGAAGAAGAATCGTTTCGTGTCAGCAGAAAACCTTACACTCATCGGTGCAGCTTGGTTTTCTGCCTGCTGCAGACGCTTGAAAATAGACGAAACTGATCTCTTCTCATATAAACTCAGAATAAATCTCTTCTCATATAAACTCAGAATAAATTCTGGGTGTGAATTATATAAGGAATAAACACCCCCATACAAGCTCAAGAGGAAAAATAAATAAAAAGATTACTCTTTTTGGACTTTTTACCGGGTTAAACTTAATTTTTTGCAAGAAATAATTTTTTGGGACATCTCCGGTATATACCAAAAGCTAAAAAATGTTGTAATTTGTTATTTCATCACACAACCCATTAATTTTGGGTGACAAGTTTCAAGTCTGTGTTTGACTCATCAACAGGTCCCAAATAGCGAAATTGGGTGATTTGAAAAACAAATGGAAAAAGAAGAAAGAAATGAAAAGTTTGAGAAAAATAGAAAAAACAATTTTTTATTTATTAAAAAAATTAAAAAAAAAAAAATTAAGTAAACAGATTCATTCGAAGCGAATCGAAACTGTGTACGCCACGCACTGGGCTGAAAAATAAATAAGAAAAGGAAGAAGAAGAACGGTTTCGTGTCAGCAGAAAACCTTACACTCATCGGTGCAGCTTGGTTTTCTGCCTGCTGCAGACGCTTGAAAATAGATCAAACTAATCTCCTCTCATATAAACTCAGAATAAATTCTGGGTGTGAGTTATATGTGCAAAAAACTCTCCTATATAAGCCCAGGAGGAAAAATAAATAAAAAGATTACTCTTTTTTGACTTTTTACCAGGTTAAACTTAATTTTTTGCAAGAAAGAATTTTTTGGGATATCTCCGGTATATAGCAAAAGCTAAAAAATGTTCTAATTTGTTATTTCATCACACAACCCATTAATTTTGGGTGACAAGTTTCAAGTCTTTGTTTGACTCATCAACAGGTCCCAAATAGCGAAATTGGGTGACTTGAAAAACAAATGGAAAAAGAAGAAAGAAACGAAAAGTTTGAGAAAAATAGAAAAAACAATTTTTTATTTATTAAAAATATTAAAAAAAAAAAAAAAATTTAAGGAAACAGATTAATTCGAAGCGAATCGAAACTGTATACGCCACGCAGTGGGCTGAAAAATAAATATTAAAGGGAAGAAGAAGAATCGTTTCGTGTCAGCAGAAAAACTTTCACTCATCGGTGCAGCTTGGTTTTCTGCCTGCTGCAGACGCTTGAAAATAGACGAAACTGATCTCTTCTAATATAAACTCAGAATAAATTCTGGATGTGAATTATATGAGGAAAAAACACTCCTATACAAGCCCAGGAGGAAAATAAATAAAAAGATTACTCTTTTTGGACTTTTTACCGGGTTAAACTTAATTTTTTGCAAGAAATAATTTTTTGGGATATCTCCGGTATATACCAAAAGCTAAAAAATGTTGTAATTTGTTATTTCATCACACAACCCATTAATTTTGGGTGACAAGTTTCAAGTCTGTGTTTGACTCATCAACAGGTCCCAAATAGCGAAATTGGGTGATTTGAAAAACAAATGGAAAAAGAAGAAAGAAATGAAAAGTTTGAGAAAAACAGAAAAAACAATTTTTTATTTATTAAAAAAATTAAAAAAAAAAAATTTAAGGAAACAGATTCATTCGAAGCGAATCGAAACTGTGTACGCCACGCACTGGGCTGAAAAATAAATAAGAAAAGGAAGAAGAAGAACGGTTTCGTTTCAGCAGAAAACCTTACACTCATCGGTGCAGCTTGTTTTTCTGCCTGCTGCAGACGCTTGAAAATAGATCAAACTAATCTCCTCTCATATAAACTCAGAATAAATTCTGGGTGTGAGTTATATGTTCAAAAAACTCTCCTATACAAGCCCAGGAGGAAAAATAAATAAAAAGATTACTCTTTTTGGACTTTTTACCAGGTTAAACTTAATTTTTTGCAAGAAAGAATTTTTTGGGATATCTCCGGTATATAGCAAAAGCTAAAAAATGTTCTAATTTGTTATTTCATCACACAACCCATTAATTTTGGGTGACAAGTTTCAAGTCTTTGTTTGACTCATCAACAGGTCCCAAATAGCGAAATTGGGTGACTTGAAAAACAAATGGAAAAAGAAGAAAGAAACGAAAAATTTGAGAAAAATAGAAAAAACAATTTTTTATTTATTAAAAAAATAAAAAAAAAAAAAAAAATTTAAGGAAACAGATTAATTCGAAGCGAAACGAAACTGTATACGCCACGCAGTGGGCTGAAAAATAAATAAGAAAGGGAAGAAGAAGAATCGTTTCGTGTCAGCAGAAAAACTTTCACTCATCGGTGCAACTTGGTTTTCTGCCTGCTGCAGACGCTTGAAAATAGACGAAGCTGATCTCTTCTAATATAAACTCAGAATAAATTCTGGGTGTGAATTATATAAGGAATAAACACCCCCATACAAGCTCAAGAGGAAAAATAAATAAAAAGATTACTCTTTTTGGACTTTTTACCGGGTTAAACTTAATTTTTTGCAAGAAATAATTTTTTGGGACATCTCCGGTATATACCAAAAGCTAAAAAATGTTGTAATTTGTTATTTCATCACACAACCCATTAATTTTGGGTGACAAGTTTCAAGTCTGTGTTTGACTCATCAACAGGTCCCAAATAGCGAAATTGGGTGATTTGAAAAACAAATGGAAAAAGAAGAAAGAAATGAAAAGTTTGAGAAAAATAGAAAAAACAATTTTTTATTTATTAAAAAAATTAAAAAAAAAAAAAAATTTAAGGAAACAGATTCATTCGAAGCGAATCGAAACTGTGTACGCCACGCACTGGGCTGAAAAATAAATAAGAAAAGGAAGAAGAAGAACGGTTTCGTGTCAGCAGAAAACCTTACACTCATCGGTGCAGCTTGGTTTTCTGCCTGCTGCAGACGCTTGAAAATAGATCAAACTACTCTCCTCTCATATAAACTCAGAATAAATTCTGGGTGTGAGTTATATGTGCAAAAAACTCTCCTATACAAGCCCAGGAGGAAAAATAAATAAAAAGATTACTCTTTTTGGACTTTTTACCAGGTTAAACTTAATTTTTTGCAAGAAAGAATTTTTTGGGATATCTCCGGTATATACCAAAATCTAAAAAATGTTGTAATTTGTTATATCATCACACAACCCATTAATTTTGGGTGACAAGTTTCAAGTCTTTGTTTGACTTATCAACAGGTCCCAAATAGCGAAATTGGGTGACTTGAAAAACAAATGGAAAAAGAAGAAAGAAACGAAAAGTTTGAGAAAAATAGAAAAAACAATTTTTTATTTATTAAAAAAATTAAAAAAAAAAAATTTAAGGAAACAGATTAATTCGAAGCGAATCGAAACTGTATACGCCACGCAGTGGGCTGAAAAATAAATAAGAAAGGGAAGAAGAAGAATCGTTTCGTGTCAGCAGAAAAACTTTCAATCATCGGTGCAGCTTGGTTTTCTGCCTGCTGCAGACGCTTGAAAATAGACGAAACTGATCTCTTCTAATATAAACTCAGAATAAATTCTGGGTGTGAATTATATAAGGAATAAACACTCCCATACAAGCTCAAGAGGAAAAATAAATAAAAAGATTACTCTTTTTGGACTTTTTACCAGGTTAAACTTAATTTTTTGCAAGAAATAATTTTTTGGGATATCTCCGGTATATACCAAAAGCTAAAAAATGTTGTAATTTGTTATTTCATCACACAACCCATTAATTTTGGATGACAAGTTTCAAGTCTTTGTTTGACTCATCAACAGGTCCCAAATAGCGAAATTGGGTGATTTGAAAAACAAATGAAAAAAGAAGAAAGAAATGAAAAGTTTGAGAAAAATAGAAAAAACAATTTTTTATTTATTAAAAAAATTAAAAAAAAAAATTTTTTGTTAAAGAAACAGATTCACTCGAAACGAATCGAACCTGTATACGCCACGCAGTGTGCTGAAAAATAAATAAGAAAAGGAAGAAGAAGAAAGAAATAATTTTTTGGGATATCTCCGGTATATACCAAAAGCTAAAAAATGTTGTAATTTGTTATTTCATCACACAACCCATTAATTTTGGGTGACAAGTTTCAAGTCTTTGCTTGACTCATCAACAGGTCCCAAATAGCGAAATTGGGTGACTTGAAAAACAAATGGAAAAAGAAGAAAGAAACGAAAAGTTTGAGAAAAATAGAAAAAACAATTTTTTATTTATTAAAAAAATTAAAAAAAAAAAAATTTAAGGAAAGAGATTAATTCGAAGCGAATCGAAACTGTATACGCCACGCAGTGGGCTGAAAAATAAATAAGAAAGGGAAGAAGAAGAATCGTTTCGTGTCAGCAGAAAAACTTTCACTCATCGGTGCAGCTTGTTTTTCTGCCTGCTGCAGATGCTTGAAAATAGACGAAACTGATCTCTTCTAATATAAACTCAGAATAAATTCTGGGTGTGAATTATATCAGGAAAAAACACTCCCATACAAGCTCAGGAGGAAAAATAAATAAAAAAATTACTCTTTTTGGACTTTTTACCAGGCTAAACTTAATTTATTGCAAGAAAGAATTTTTTGGGATATCTCCGATATATAGCAAAAGCTAAAAAATGTTCTAATTTGTTATTTCATCACACAACCCATTAATTTTGGGTGACAAGTTTCAAGTCTTGGTTTGACACATCAACAGGTCCCAAATAGCGAAATTGGGTGATTTGAAAAACAAATGAAAAAATGAAAAAAGAAGAAAGAAATGAAAAGTTGACAAGTTTCAAGTCTTTGTTTGACTAATCAACAGGTCCCAAATAGCGAAATTGGATGACTTGAAAAACAAATGAAAAAATGAAAAAAGAAAACAGAAATGAAAAGTTTGAGAAAAATAGAAAAAACAATTTTTTATTTATTAAAAAAATTAAAAAAAAAAAAAAAAATTTTAAGGAAACAGATTCATTCGAAGCGAATCGAAACTGTGTACGCCACGCGGTGGGCTGAAAAATAAATAAGAAAATGAAGAAGAAGAATCGTATCGTGTCAGCAGAAAACCTTACACTCATCGGTGTAGCTTGGTTTTCTGCCTACTGCAGACGCTTGAAAATAGACGAAACTGATCTCTTCTCACATAAACTCAGAATAAATTCTGTGTGTGAATTATATAAGGAATAAACACTCCCATACAAGCTCAGGAGGAAAAATAAATAAAAAAATTACTCTTTTTGGACTTTTTACCAGGCTAAACTTAATTTATTGCAAGAAAGAATTTTTTGGGATATCTCCGATATATAGCAAAAGCTAAAAAATGTTCTAATTTGTTATTTCATCACACAACCCATTAATTTTGGGTGACAAGTTTCAAGTCTTGGTTTGACACATCAACAGGTCCCAAATAGCGAAATTGGGTGATTTGAAAATCAAATGAAAAAATGAAAAAAGAAGAAAGAAATGAAAAGTTGACAAGTTTCAAGTCTTTGTTTGACTAATCAACAGGTCCCAAATAGCGTAATTGGGTGATTTGAAAAACAAATGAAAAAAGAAGAAAGAAATGAAAAGTTTGAGAAAAATAGTAAAAACAATTTTTTATTTACTAAAAAAATTAAAAAAAAAAAAATTTAAGGAAATAGATTCATTCGAAGAGAATCGAACCTGTATACGCCACGCAGTGGGCTGTAAAATAAATAACAAAAGGAAGAAGAAGAAGCGTTTCGCGTCAGCAGAAAACCTTACACTCATCGGAGCAGCTTAGTTTTCTGCCTGCAGACGCTTGAAAATAGATAAAACTGATCTCTTCTCATATAAACTCAGAATAAATTCTGGGTGTGAATTATATGAGGAAAAAACACTCTTATACAAGCCCGGGAGGATAAATAAATAAAGAAAAGATTACTCTTTTCGGACTTTTTACCAGGTTAAACTTAATTTTGTGCAAGAAATAATTTTTTGGGATATCTCCGGTATATAGCAAAAGCTAAAGAATGTTCTAATTTGTTATTTCATCACACAACCCATTAATTTTTGGTGACAAGTTTCAAGTTTTGGCTTGACTCATCAGCAGCTCCCAAATAGCGAAATTGGGTGATTTGAAAAACAAATGAAAAAAGAAGAAATAAATGAAAAGTTTGCGAAAAATAGAAAAATGCTGCAGACGCTTGAAAATAGATCAAACTGATCTCTTCTCATATAAACTCAGAATAAATTCTGGGTGTAAATTATATGAGGAAAAAACACTCCTATACAAGACCAGCAGGAAAAATAAATAAAAAGATTACCCTTTTTTGACTTTTTATCGGGTTAAACTTAATTTTGTGCAAGAAATAATTTTTTGGGATATCTCCGGTATATAGCAAAAGCTAAAAAATGTTCTAATTTGTTATTTCATCACACAACCCATTAATTTTTGGTGACAAATTCCAAGTCTTGGTTTGACTCATCAACAGGTCCAATATAGCGAAATTGGTTGATTTGAAAAACAAATGGAAAAAGAAGAAAGAAATGAAAAGTTTGAGAAAAATAGAAAAAACAATTTTTTATTTATTAAAATAATTAAAAAAAAAATTAAGGAAACAGATTCATTCGAAGCGAATCGAACCTGTATACGCCACGCAGTGGACTGAAAAATAAATAAGAAAAGGAAGAAGAAGAATTTGTTTCGTGTCAGCAGAAAACCTTACACTCATCGGTGCAGCTTGGTTTTCTGCCTGCTGCAGACGCTTGGAAATAGATCAAACTGATCTCTTCTCACATAAACTCAGAATAAATTCTGGGTGTAAATTATATGAGGAAAAAACACTCCCATACAAGCCCAGAAGGAAAAATAAATAAAAAGATTACTCTTTTTGGACTTTTTACCAGGCTAAACTTAATTTTTTGCAAGAAAGAATTTTTTGGGATATCTCCGGTATATAGCAAAAGCTAAAAAATGTTGTAATTTGTTATTTCATCACACAACCCATTAATTTTGGGTGACAAGTTTCAAGTCTTGGTTTGACTCATCAACAGGTCCCAAGTAGCGAAATTGGGTGATTTGAAAAACAAATGGAAAAAGAAGAAAGAAATGAAAAGTTTGAGAAAAATAGAAAAAACAATTTTTTATTTATTAAAAATATTTAAAAAATAAAAAAAAAAAAATTTAGAGAAACAGATTCATTCGATGCGAATCGAAGCTGTATACGCCACGCAGTGGGCTAAAAAATAAATAACAAAAGGAAGAAGAAGAAGCGTTTCGTGTCAGCAGAAAACCTTACACTCATCGGTGCAGCTTGGTTTTCTGCCTGCTGCAGACGCTTGAAGATAGATCAAAATGATCTCTTCCCATATAAACTCAGAATAAATTCTGGGTGTGAATTATATAATTAAAAAACACTCCTACACAAGCCCACGATGAAAAATAAAGAAAAAGATTACTTTTTTTGGACTTTTTACCCGGTTAAACTTAATTTTGTACAAGAAAGAATTTTTTGGGATACCTCCGGTGTATAGCAAAAGCTAAAGAATGCTCTAATTTGTTATTAATTTTTGGTGACAAGTTTCAAGTCTTGGTTTGACTCATCAGCAGGTCCGAAATAGCGAAATTGGTTCTTTTGAAAAACAAATGAAAAAAAAGAAAGAAATGAAAAGTTTGAGAAAAATAGAAAAATGCTGCAGACGCTTGAAAATAGATCAAACTGATCTCTTCTCATATAAACTCAGAATAAATGCTGGGTGTGAATTATATGAGGAAAAAACCTCCTATACAAGACCAGCAGGAAACCGGGAAACCGGGTTAAACTTAATTTTGTGCAAGAAAGAATTTTTTGGGGTATCTCCGGTATATAGCAAAAGCTAAAAAATGTTCTAATTTGTTATTTCATCACACAACCCATTAATTTTGGGTGACAAGTTTCAAGTCTTGGTTTGACTCATCAACAGGTCCCAAATAGCGAAATTGGGAGATTTGAAAAACAAATGAAAAAATCAAAAAAGAAGAAAGAAATGAAAAGTTGACAAGTTTCAAGTCTTTGTTTGACTAATCAACAGGTCCCAAATAGCGAAATTGGGTGATTTGAAAAACAAATGAAAAAATGACAAAAGAAAACAGCAATGAAAAGTTTGAGAAAAATAGAAAAAACAATTTTTTTTTTATTAAAAAAATTTAAAAAAAAAAAAAAATTTTAAAGAAACAGATTCATTCGAAGCGACTCGAAACTGTGTACGCCACGCGGTGGGCTGAAAAATAAATAAGAAAATGAAGAAGAAGAATCGTTTCGTGTCAGCAGAAAACCTTACACTCATCGGTGCAGCTTGGTTTTCTGCCTGCTGCAGACGCTTGAAAATAGACGAAACTGATCTCTTCTCATATAAACTCAGAATAAATTCTGGGTGTGAATTATATAAGGAATAAACACTCCCATACAAGCTCAGGAGGAAAAATAAATAAAAAGATTACTCTTTTTGGACTTTTTACCGGGTTAAACTTAATTTTTTGCAAGAAATAATTTTTTGGGATATCTCCGGTATATACCAAAAGCTAAAAAATGTTGTAATTTGTTATTTCATCACACAACCCATTAATTTTGGGTGACAAGTTTCAAGTCTTTGTTTGACTCATCAACAGGTCCCAAATAGCGAAATTGGGTGATTTGAAAAACAAATGAAAAAAGAAGAAAGAAATGAAAAGTTTGAGAAAATTAGAAAAAACAATTTTTTATTTATTAAAAAAATTAAAAAAAAAAAAAAATTTAAGGAAACAGATTCATTCGAAGCGAATCGAAACTGTATACGCCACGCAGTGGGCTGAAAAATAAATAAGAAAGGGAAGAAGAAGAATCGTTTCGTGTCAGCAGAATAACTTTCACTCATCGGTGCAGCTTGGTTTTCTGCCTGTTGCAGACGCTTGAAAATAGACGAAACTGATCTCTTCTCATATAAACTCAGAATAAATCTCTTCTCATATAAACTCAGAATAAATTCTGGGTGTGAATTATATAAGGAATAAACACCCCCATACAAGCTCAAGAGGAAAAATAAATAAAAAGATTACTCTTTTTGGACTTTTTACCGGGTTAAACTTAATTTTTTGCAAGAAATAATTTTTTGGGACATCTCCGGTATATACCAAAAGCTAAAAAATGTTGTAATTTGTTATTTCATCACACAACCCATTAATTTTGGGTGACAAGTTTCAAGTCTGCGTTTGACTCATCAACAGGTCCCAAATAGCGAAATTGGGTGATTTGAACAACAAATGGAAAAAGAAGAAAGAAATGAAAAGTTTGAGAAAAATAGAAAAAACAATTTTTTATTTATTAAAAAAATTAAAAAAAAAAAAAATTAAGGAAACAGGTTCATTCGAAGCGAATCGAAACTGTGTACGCCACGCACTGGGCTGAAAAATAAATAAGAAAAGGAAGAATAAGAACGGTTTCGTGTCAGCAGAAAACCTTACACTCATCGGTGCAGCTTGGTTTTCTGCCTGCTGCAGACGCTTGGAAATAGATCAAACTAATCTCCTCTCATATAAACTCAGAATAAATTCTGGGTGTGAGTTATATGTGCAAAAAACTCTCCTATACAAGCCCAGGAGGAAAAATAAATAAAAAGATTAATCTTTTTGGACTTTTTACCAGGTTAAACTTAATTTTTGGCAAGAAAGAATTTTTTGGGATATCTCCGGTATATAGCAAAAACTAAAAAATGTTCTAATTTGTTATTTCATCACACAACCCATTAATTTTGGGTGACAAGTTTCAAGTCTTTGTTTGACTCATCAACAGGTCCCAAATAGCGAAATTGGGTGACTTGAAAAACAAATGGAAAAAGAAGAAAGAAACGAAAAGTTTGAGAAAAATAGAAAAAACAATTTTTTATTTATTAAAAAAATTAAAAAAAAAAAAAAATTTAAGGAAACAGATTAATTCGAAGCGAATCGAAACTGTATACGCCACGCAGTGGGCTGAAAAATAAATAAGAAAGGGAAGAAGAAGAATCGTTTCGTGTCAGCAGAAAAACTTTCACTCAGCGGTGCAGCTTGGTTTTCTGCCTGCTGCAGACGCTTGAAAATAGACGAAACTGATCTCTTCTAATATAAACTCAGAATAAATTCTGGGTGTGAATTATATAAGGAATAAACACTCCCATACAAGCTCAAGAGGAAAAATAAATAAAAAGATTACTCTTTTTGGACTTTTTACCGGGTTAAACTTAATTTTTTGCAAGAAATAATTTTTTGGGACATCTCCGGTATATACCAAAAGCTAAAAAATGTTGTAATTTGTTATTTCATCACACAACCCATTAATTTTGGGTGACAAGTTTCTAGTCTTTGTTTGACACATCAACAGGTCCCAAATAGCGAAATTGGGTGACTTGAGAAACAAATGGAAAAAGAAGAAAGAAACGAAAAGTTTGAGAAAAATAGAAAAAACAATTTTTTATTTATTAAAAAAATTAAAAAAAAAAAAAATTTAAGGAAACAGATTAATTCGAAGCGAATCGAAACTGTATACGCCACGCAGTGGGCTGAAAAAATAAATAAGAAAGGGAAGAAGAAGAATCGTTTCGTGTCAGCAGAAAAACTTTCACTCATCGGTGCAGCTTGGTTTTCTGCCTGCTGCAGACGCATGAAAATAGACGAAACTGATCTCTTCTGATATAAACTCAGAATAAATTCTGGGTGTGAATTATATAAGGAATAAACACTCCCATACAAGCTCAAGAGGAAAAATAAATAAAAAGATTACTCTTTTTGGACTTTTTACCAGGTTAAACTTAATTTTTTGCAAGAAATAATTTTTTGGGATATCTCCGGTATATACCAAAAAGCTAAAAAATGTTGTAATTTGTTATTTCATCACACAACCCATTAATTTTGGGTGACAAGTTTCAAGTCTTTGTTTGACTCATCAACAGGTCCCAAATAGCGAAATTGGGTGATTTGAAAAACAAATGAAAAAAGAAGAAAGAAATGAAAAGTTTGAGGAAAATAGAAAAAACAATTTTTTATTTATTAAAAAAATTCAAAAAAAAAAAAAAATTTAAGGAAACAGATTCATTCGAAGCGAATCGAAACTGTATACGCCACGCAGTGGGCTGAAAAATAAATAAGCAAAGGAAGAAGAAGAAGCGTTTTCA